>CM059205.1:32264507-32772007 GCA_030347435.1 Clarias fuscus
ATAATAATAATTTTATTACTACTACTACTACTACTACTAATAATAATAATAAATGTCTAAGAATATGCTTGACAGATTATGACAATTAGTTAATGAAAATGTTATGACATTTTTCATTTAATGACATATATAGTAAACTATTGATTTGTTGTTGACGATTCAACAGAAAAGCTGTGCAGAAGAAATAGAGAAGAATAAAACATTTTGATTAACACGACATAGCAAACAGCAAACAGTTTTACAGATTTCTTTGAATTAATGTACGAAAGCATTTGCAATTTGTTTAAAAGATCGAGAAATTGTTTTTAAGAAAAGCACAAATAACTGAATGATGTGACCTTTGTACAAGTTGTTCTTGAGAATTTCAGTTCAGATTTGAGAAATTAACCGAAAGCAGCATAAGAAAGAAAAAAAACTTTATCCGACCACAAAAACAAAACACATGCCATAAAGTGCAGCAAAAGTTATTACAAAAACCATCTGGTTGATGGGGTCTGGATTCACGAGCATTTTTTCTTAAACAGAATATGATGTTTATCTTTTGTTTTTCTTTTTCTTTTTTTATGCATACCCAAGATGCCTTCAAAAACTAACAACGTAAGATAAAACAGAGCTCATTCTCATGTACACAAGAGGCATAGAAACGTTCCATGTCTATAGATCCATTCATTCATACCAACCTATATAACAACAACAAAAAAAAAAACCTTGAAGATCAGTTGCAATAATTGTTCTTTTGCTTAAAGAAACATTTTTGAAAAATCTCTTAAAGAGTCACTAATAATAAGGCGGAATTGAAAGTGGTGACAAAGCAGCAAGAAAGGAAGCTGCTCAGAAAAAAAAACTAGACGGTATGAGGGGCGTTCAAATCATGAGAGTAAAATCTCCCTTTATTCCTCTATATAATCCCCTGAGACACTAATGCACTCATCGTAGCGTTTAACTCGTGCTTGAATATCATCAAGGTTTCCTCAGTATGCTGGCGCCATGATCTGACTGCCTGCTTCATGCTTGATACGCTGGCCTCCCAGGAACTCCTTTAACCGCCCAAACATGTGGAAATGGCTCAGAAAAAGAAAACAATGAAGTTACTGTAGGAACATGTTAGAAATGGCAGCACATGTACGCGCGTAGTGTTTTTACAACAGTCTACTTCCTCTGTTTTAAGCAAAAAAGGGCAAAGTAGTATGAAAAATGGTACATTAGTAGCAACCAGGCTGGAACAAAAACACTGTCAGTCAATAATAGTTAATCGTAAAAAATGCAATTTAATAAGTATTTTGAAAAGCCAGCGGCAACCGTCCACTCACACACCATGACCGCAAGTGAACCATAACCCTGTAGCAACCCTAAGCACAGCTATAATCAACAACCATGTCTGTTTTAGGGAGGTTTTTGGAATGAGGTTAAAGAGGAAGCCCCCCCGACCAAACACAAGAGCAGAGAAAGCAAACATCAAAATCTCCGAAAGTGGAATCCGAGGAACAGTTAATAATTCCCACAGCTACTGTATGTGGATGTTTAGATGTAAAACCTTTAGCCCTGGCTTTTCTCTGTTTTGGGTCACTGGCTATTTGATGAAAAAAACATCGCTGTCTCCAAATGCAGCGTACATGCAACTGAGCAAATAAAAAACCACATCAAGTGAAAACAAGCATATGGTTTTTAATTGTAGTCATGCCGGAGATCTGAAAAAGCATGGGAACACGAACGAAAACACCCAGGCTTGTTTGTGGAACTGTCCACATTGATTTAAGAAGTGTTACAGCAA
Organism: Clarias fuscus; assembly: GCA_030347435.1. Classification (NCBI taxonomy): domain Eukaryota; kingdom Metazoa; phylum Chordata; class Actinopteri; order Siluriformes; family Clariidae; genus Clarias; species Clarias fuscus. The sequence goes on from CM059205.1 coordinate 32,266,279, forward strand.
GCTGGTCCAAAGCCACCCGCAGCAGTATGCATGATGTGGCATGTAAAGCGAAGATAAATCAGTAGGAGTACAGATTGCCAGCATCTGTAAAGTCATGGTGGTACGCTGATAAAGTGCCGTCCTTCTGTAACCACATGGTTTCTGCTCCAGTCCTGCACGTCGCATCAAAGTTTGATGAGGCACCACAGAGCTGCAGCCTCAAATGGCCTTGGCCTTTACCCCCTATATGCTGATGGAGGACTCTTATCCAAGCTGCAGTGAAAAGACTAGGACGTGACGTGAAGGACCAGGCTTTCAAACAAGGATCAGGGTTAGACTTTAATCAAGAATCGTTTCTTAACAGCTTTCAACAGGATGTTTATCAAATGCTTTCATTCTAACGATTCATCTCAATTAAAGAACAAACAGAAACAACTAACAATTAAATAAAAGAATCTTGTAAAATCAATAGATACATAGATGGGTAGATGGATGGATGGATGGATGGATGGATGGATGGATGGCCCTGAGGCTGTTGGCACCCTAAGCGAATGGCTGCATCTCTCAACCTCCCCTATTCTCACCCAAGCAAAAAATGGTTAGGTCACTGACAGACCTTGAAGGACTTAATCCACACCTGCAGTATTAGTTTATTTTTAAGCACCTGGCACTGAGCCGCGTTTCTGATGCGCGACTCACCAAAATCACTCGTCAGACAGGAGCTATAATACATTTATCAGAAAAAGACTGAACATCACTGACACGGGCTTGTGGTAAAACTCAGCCCAATTGTGTTTTTTGTTTGTTTGTTTGTTTGTTTTTAATGAAAAACACAGAAGGCTTTTATTGTATTAAACGTGAACCATTCACTTGCTGAAGATACACCAGTATACATGGCATTGGCGTGACTCAAAACACCGATACAGCTGATAATTAAAGGTAGATCTGTAAATGTTTAAAGTCAAGTTTAAAAAGCGTTCTGGCATGTGGCACCTGCCTGTGTCAGCTATGAAATGTGCCGGCCCTGCATCGATAACTAGATAGATGAATTCATTTGTAATTGATCAAATTTATTGATTCATGTTCTGTATGAATTGTTATTGGATGTATGTATGGATGAATGGGTGGTTAAATATTTAATAGGGTAGATTGAGTGGTGCATAGATCTTTAAATACATATTTGGATCAATTGGCAGGTAATGGATTGGACAGATTTAGGTTTAATATCTGACTGGGTGGATGGATGGATGGATGGATGGATGGATGGATGAATGGATGGATGCATGGATGGATGGATGCATGGATGGATGGATGGATGGATGGATGGATGAGGATAAACGTTTTATTGGCACCAATTTTTACACCTTTATTTATAACTGAAATTGAAGTTCAAACTCAAAAAATGTGAATGAATGGATTGTTCATTCATTAATGATTAGATGATTAATGGTTCTTTATAATTGAAGTCCAACTACATAAAACATATTTGAATAGATTGATGGTTAAATGATTGGATGGATGGATGGATTGTCATGTAACAGGAGCTAAACAATTTACTGTGCAATTTACAGTATATGTTCATGCCGGAGATCTGAACATATACAGTAAATTGCAATGCACATATTAATAGAAACCGCTTCCTGGCTTCATAAATGCGTGATAGGTTCTAACACTACATCGAGTGAACCCTAGAAGTTGCCACTGTTATAGATGCCATCAGTCAATCGAGAAATGTTGAAACTGCTGCCACAGTTAAAGTTGCTATCTTTGCTGTTACATGGTTATAGTTGCCAGTCTATCTATCTATCTATCTATCTATCTATCTATAAATGAATGACACTGCCAATATTTTAGCTGCCATTTTGTAAGTTGCCATCTTGACCCAGGAACCGTTGAAGCTACCAGGCTTGTGCAGTTCATAAAGACTTGAATAAAACATGCCTAATAGCTCATGCTGCCACACCCGTATTTCAGCGTTATGAATATAATATGATTGTAATGGACAGTTTGGTGATGCAGTGTACTGTATATACTAATAGACGTGATAGATATCAAACTGTATTGTTTATGCCGCACATCTGGACAAATACACAAAGTGCTGCCTATACATTTAATACACCTCGATTTTAAAAATGTTTAAATCTGCTCACATTTTCTCAAAACATATCAAAGCTGAGTTCTGAGTGTGTATCTGAAATTGCAGTCGGGACATCTAAACTCATTTGCTGGACTGTTCAAAAGCCTCAGCGCAGCACTCGCAAACACACAGAGAGCACAGACACCCTTAAGAGCTAGGGAAGAGAATCTGAGACCTCAGACGTCTAGAGGCCGAGTCTGGAGCGAGCAAATCAGAGATATACGGTATAACAAGACGATCCCATTAAGGATTATAAACAAATTAAAACGCAACCCCTTAAACTCCGAGCAGCCATCAGCGGTCCAGACGTTCTACAGTCTTGTAACCAGATCCTGTTTTCTACGAAAACGGGCTGAAGATGGAAGCTGAAAGGGTTAAACCTAATCCTGAAATGGACTACGAGGCTAAAGGAACAGTCCAAACTCCAGAGTAATGTGTCGGGACGTAATAATGTGCTGCCGTTTATATTCACAGTGGAAGAAACGTATACGCATAATGCACAATAAAGCAAAACGAAACATATTCATATTTCCATTACGGCGTGGTTATGTCTTTAGATAAATATCCCATAATATGCAGGCGGAGTTCAAATTAAAACTTTCCCCTCTATCACTGGGTTTATTTCCAGACACAGATGTAAACTCGGCGGTAAGAAAACTGTCATGCTCCCAGATAATAACTCACTGTTATAGCCGCTTTGATTGATAAGAATGTTTATGAGCCGAGCATAGCTGTTGAGGATGAAATGTGCTCTTCATTAAACGTGTTGAATATTCATAATACAACCTAATAGCATGATACATAATTAGGCACGTAATTAGATATTCGCTCTGCCCTACTAAAGCAGGAAGGCAATAACTGCTTATTGAGTGAAACAGAGAGAAATGACTTCTCAGTTCAATGCGATATCCGAGCAAACAAGTTGTAGCTAGATAATTAGTTATAACGGCTGTTGGATGACGAATAGCCGGGTTATTTTTAATCCATTAAACAAAACAATGCGAGAAGAAGAACAAATACTTCATGTTCACAACACTGCCAGATATCGCCTTTCGCCTTTAGCAATATCTCAGTTATAAATGTTTGTATATACTGTATGTGTATTTTTAATAGTGGCATGATTCAGCCAACAAAATGATTTACCTAAACCAGGTACATCAATCGGGAGCATGGACTAGCATCATGAACCACGAGGGGCATTCGAGTCAAACCGGGACTTGCGATTACAGGATTAACATTTACAGAAGAATTCAAGCACAATATGGCGATGAGACGCGTAGCTGCAGTAAAATGATTATTTATTTATTTTAATTTTTTTTTAATTTATAATTTAGGTGACAAGTTATCCGTTAGGCGTTCCACTTACTGAATGTTCACTAGAAATGTAACCCCTCGCCTTTGAAAAACAATTCAAATCAATCAAATTCTGTTTCTATAGCGCTTTTAACGATGGTCATTGTCTCACGAAATGAAACGAAAATTTATGGAAGTATGGATGAGTGAGAAAAAAATGTGTCTAGATAAAAACCAATGGATAACCTGTCGCCGTGTGGGAACCGTACACGCAATCGCTACTGGACACCATTTGCGCATTACAGGAACTCGGATGGGAGTTATTGTACAGGCTTGAGCTTTCTCCAAGCCAAAATGCAAGAAAAAGACAAAATGCAAACCTGGATCTTAAGTCCACAAACTGTCAAGGACCAATTCAAAACATGTCCCAGGCGATTAGCCGTGTGGTCCAGAGCAGCCAAGGCACCGGATGGTGAAATATATAATAAGTAATAATTTACCCATTAAGGGTTATTTGCTATAAACTTTTTTTTATTCATGCTATGTAAAAAAATATTATCTTTGGAAAGATGGATCATCAGGCAATATGATTAATACTTTCTTTACTTGTAATTTATAGTGTAAAAAACTTAATGGTGTTTAAGGACAAATTGATAAAGCAATACATGTGCAATTTTCTATTGAAATCAACTAACATCCAGAATGTTTTTATTTTTATGTAGCTGCTAAGCTGCTATGCAGCAAAGTTCACTCTTAAATCCCCTATGCATACAGTATATCATTGGATTGAATTGCAGTGGTTAGTGCAGTGGTTAGCACTGTTGCCTTGCACCTCCATGGAGTTCGCATGTTCTCCCCGGGCTTGGTGGGCTTCCTCCGGATACTCTGGTTTCCTCCAAAGACATGCAGATTAGGTCCATAGTGAGTGAATGAGCATGTGAGTGTATGTGTGTGTGTGCCCTGTGATGGAGTGGCACCCCGTCCCATCCGAAGTCTCCTGGGATGGGCTCTTTGAATACAGGATAAAGCGGTATATGAGTGATGAGTGATGAGTGAGTGAATCGCTGTTATTTGAATGTAACAGCTAGTTGGTGTGATGTGGCCTAACCCTAAGTGGCGTCCCTATTAACACCATGAAGTTCATCATTTTTCAAGACAAAGTCTTTTATTCCTCTTAAACTTCTCTCCAAATATTATTCTCTACTAACGAATGCTGTCATGATCTTTACCCATTCCTAGTCATCACATTCAATGTTGTGAAGTTAATTCCTTTATCAGTCTCTCTCTCTCTCTCTCTCTCTCTCGCTCTCTCTGAGGTGAAATAAGAAGCTTGTCATGTTACAGAGAAAACACAAAACCCTCTATTTTGAAGACTTTCCCATGAACTCAAGGTTAGAGCGTTACCTGCTTCAGAGCACTCTTCCTGATACGCCATCCAAAAAAAAAAATGCAAAATAAACTTCTCCACAGAGAAAACTTCACCAGACTGGTTTTTAATCTGTTTGCATGGAGCATCCACCGTACACAGCCTTTTGTTACTATAGAAACGATAATATGTTCGAGCGAGCAGACATTATTATGGTACAAACCATACAAAATACAGTATATATATATATATATATATATATATATATATATATATATATATATATATATATATATATACAATGATTACACAGTACTGTACATTCATATTCTCATCATCCATATATATATATATATATAAAGTGAGGGATGATGAGAATATGAATGTACAGTACTGTGTAATCATTGTTTTGGTACAGTACTGCATGCCATGTTTATTTGCTCAATAAGATCTAAGATGGTCAGATAGGAAAGTCTTTGTCTCCGTATTTCTATTTGCAGATAGTCGGTGGATGTTTTCAATGCCGTGTGAACACAAAATGCATCTCAAAAGTTTCATATCAACCTTAAAAGCGCACATGGAGATCTACCTGAGACACCGGGGGTAATTGACAATGAAATATGCCCTTATACGTCCGGCGAGGTGCCAGACCCGCTCTTATCTGCAATCAGCTCCATTGTCACTCACTTCTCGAGTGTGGACGCGGCTGTTTTCAATCCGGGTTTGCGATACCCCAGCCATTGTGTTAACAGATAGGAAACAGACTCCAGTGCCATTCCCCCTCTTTCTATCTTTCTCTGCGTCTCTAAACAATGTCATGGAGACATTTTCTGCTCGCGCGCTGTCTTAAAACATTGCTGTTATGAATTATTTCTTCCTGTAACAGGACCGGGGATTTTTATTTTTTTTTCCTCCCTGCCTCGCAGTTTCCCTAAACATTGATCAAAAAAAGACAGAAGACAAAAAAACCGAGGCGAGGAGAGAAGAACAGCCGTGATGCCAAGTAAATCATGCGTGATCACGTGGTTATCGTAGGCTTTATCAGCAGCAGGACGCAAGTGGTGTGTGGAAGGCTTGTGAAGGCGAGGTTTTCTAATGAGCGACAGACGGCAACATCTCTGTAAACAGCCAAATCGATTTCAGCTTGCATACACAATGCTTACAATATCTGTGTCTATGCATTGCTTTAAATAGTCACATCTGTATTGAAAGCTGTTTATTTTATTATAATTAAAATGAAACCCGAACTCAAACTCTATCACTCCAAGCCTTAAGTATTCTTATATTCTATATATATATATATATATATATATAAAGACTGCCTGTTTTATTTATTTATTTATTTATTGGGTTACTATAGCCTTCAATGGATTTTGAACCAACCAAATGATCTTCTTTGATCTTGCTGTTCGCCCTACAGAGCTTCTTGATGTTTTTTGCTTTTCGCACCATTCCGTGCGATCTCTAGAGACGACTGTGAAATTCCCAGGAGTTCAGCTTAAACAAGCCCATCTGGCACCAACAACCGCACCACCACGGTTAAACTCACAAAGATCCCCCCCCCCCCTCATTCTGCTGTTTGATGTGAATATTTGAATAAAACTCGTGTCTCTTGGCCTGCATCTGCATCATTTTACGTATTGTGCATCAGCCACATGATTGAATAAATGGCATGAATAAACAGGTGTTCTAGTGTTCCTAATAGACATGTCATTATTTAAAGCGATTTATTTTCAACATTTTGAGTGCACTGGTTTTAAATGTTTCAAATCCTCGCCATGTTTTTAAAGCTTGAGCCAAAACCCGTGAACATTGCTCGTGCTTTAGTAGGCGTTGTGTGACAGCTTCATCCGTAGTGTGATACAGAATCTCACAGACCCTAGATGTGGGATTCTTTTTTCTTCTTTTTTCTTTTTTTTTTCTTTTTTTTGGTTGTTGTTGCTTTTTAGATTTTGTGTGTAATACAAACAAGGTTGCTGTTCTTCTGTTTCAGTCTACAATAGCTATGAATCTCCGAGTCTATAAATATGCAATATTGTAAAGTCATCATATTGCAATCCCAGCGCAGGTCACGGAGTTCTTAACACGTTGGACCTCCCTCAAAATAAACTTTCCCAGAAGGATATCAGATTTATTATTGTAACACAGATAAAAAAAAAAAAAAATCTCTGCGCTGAAAATCAAAACCAGGCTTCTACCGCTTTCGAGCATGACACCGAGAAAAAGGAGGACAGGATATGAGGACGAGATTTGTATTGAATTCCTCCTAGCTGAACGGCTACGGCTTTTCCCATCTTTATTTTGACATTTGCCTTGAGTCTGAAGTGATGTTCCCCCCCCCTCGAAAGCATTCCATCTTAAACCAGATCCCCTGTCCGCATTCGAGCGATGGAAGGGAGGACAGCGTCGGCCAGATTTGTGGCCTGTTGCGGTCCAAACGAACAGCACCGCGGGGAGCTGTGGAAAAGCTCACTCTGGTTTCAGGCCTCTGCAGCTCAAGAGCGAGCCAGCAAGAGAGAATTTCCCCCTCCGATGTTTTATATCTTTCCAGGTTAACTCCATTGTCATGGAGGAGGTGTAGCGCACATAGCAGAAGACGATCGGCTTTCCAAGATGTCAGGATGGAGCATGAAAAAAGTAGAAATAACATCATGAGGCAGATTTTTATTAGGGTGGAATTTTTGTGGTCAAGTCTGTTTTTTTTTTATTATTATTATTTTAGACAACAAAAAAAAAACCTCTTCTATACAGTATCTTGTTTTTGAGGAGGAAGAGATTTTGTTTTGTTTTTTCACCCATCTAAGAACAATTCTGCACATAATTCTGTGTATCATTTTTTTTTTTTAAATAACTGTAATCAATCCACAGGAATCAAACGTTTGATGTATTTTTGATTTACATATCAGAAACATTTGATTTCATATATATAATTTCATAGCCATAGCCATGGCTCATATACTGTATATGGCTAGGTCTATTAATTGAATTTATTTATTGTTTTGGCTATGAAAAACAATAAATAAATTCAATTAATTTATACAATAAAAAAAAATCTGTATTAGAAAAGTCTTCTCTAATTCACATAACATATTATCTAAGGAATTTCAGTCTTAATAAACCATGACTAATGTAACTGCTATTAAATAAATCAATTAAAAATATACAGTGTAAATAAATAAATAAATAAATAAATAAATAACAAAGCCGAATAATTATTGTCCAACTAAGTAACTTTTTATAGCGTCAGTTAAATTTAAATGTTATTAAAATTCCATTTAAATGTAAAATATACATATACAATTTAATTTTCCAATGAACAACACTTGAAATAAGTATTATATCAAATGATATTTTAATGTATTGTTTATTATAATATTACATTTTCTATTTTTCTAACATTACTTTACATTAGGTTTGTAAATGTTTAATTAATGCAACATAAGTAATAGTAATTAATGCAGTCAGTTAAAGTTTGTACAAAGGATTTTATTTAAATAAATGCAAACCCACTATTTTCAAAGGGCATTATGTTTACAATTGAGTTTCTGGAGCTATTTTTATTTTATATTGCATCTTTATTTACAGCGTTTGGCAGATGCTTTGATACAGAAGTGCTTTGTAGCCTCTATCAAAACATTCTCATGCAACAGAAACAGCATTTGGCCTACTGGCAGGAGATCACGAGTTCAAATCCAGACGATGCCGCAAACATCTGTAGGTGGGAGATGCGGATTGGATTTCAAATTGGCCACGCTTTCTAAAAGAGAGACATTGGTCTTTCTTGACAAGTACAGGAACGCTGGCCAATCGTAGATGAGAGGACGGAGGTGGAGAGAGCACTGGGGTGTTAGACTGCGCTGGGAGGTTCGAATGAACGCACAGGTTGGCTTTATACATCTTGGAGGAAGCATGTGTTGATCACTGACATGTGATATGAGAGGTAATTAGCGGCTGGAAATCGTTCTCATAGAAGCAAATAGGTATGCGTGCGGGAATATAAGAATACTCTCATGCTAAGGCTTTCTTATTTTTTTTTTTAAAAATTTGAGAGAGAGAAAGAGGAATTAGTAGTATTTCACCAGTCACTCAGAAGAAATGGTTATAAACCAAACCACAATTGGAAATTTGCCATTGGAAAAAGAAAAAAGAAAAAAAACCTCTATGGCTCCACTAAATCACCCAAAAAATATTAACATACACATTTAAATAACTAGCCTAAATTTTTAATAGTTATATTATGCTGAAAAATCGATGCTGAGGACATCTGCGGAATTAATTTCAGAGTTAAAGAATCCCTGAGGGATGAAAGTTTGAGCAGCCGTATGTTAAGCAAACCTTAGTCCATAGTCTTATGTGCCTGTTTTTTGTTTGAGATATTCTCAATACACATGTGGGCTTTTATTTTGTTTTATATGTCTTTGGCCAAACAGCCTCAATATCACAACGCATGATAATGCTAATTCTCGTTAATCTCCACCTTTAAAAATCAACCAGTAAATAAATAAAGCTATAACCCTTTCTAGAGTCCTGTATACGATCTATAAAAAGTAAAATAAAACTCCTTGGCATTTGTCTTGTTTAGTCACAGACCTCTCCAATTAAAAACCTAATTACTTTTCTTGCTATAAAAATGCATGATATTTCATGTGCCAGGCTTCATCGCGGACTTTTATAGGCTACATCGCTAGAGCAGGTCGAGGAGGTGCGCGTGTACAGGACGTCATATGAAGCCGAGTGTATTTTCTCTGCTCAAGTGTCTGAAGCAAACTAAAGCAAACCCATACTGAAGGTTGGTGATAATTTATTTAAATGGCAGGTCCTGTGATCGTGCGAGGCAGGAGGACAAGTCCTGTCACTTTCTCTTTTATTGCGAGCTGCCACAGTTTCACCACACCTGACAGATGTTTAGATTTTATAAGAGATGCAATAAAACCTTAACCTCAGGACAGATTTATAGCCGCTTCCTCTTTGGCTCCAGATGAAATTCACAGAAAGCAGTGGACTTGTGCAGTAAAACCCCATAAGTCAGGTCACAATCATCAGCTGCTCCTGGAGTGCCGTCTCCAGACTGCGAATGTGGCAGATGCTCGGGATGTCTGTTACAGATGAACGGCGTGTTTTTGATTTGCACAATTGATCCGGGGGCAATTTGCATGAAATTTATTCATATAAATTGATTGAAGGAACGTTGATGAAATTCAGGGCATCAGAGCATGAACACTGAGTTTCGCTTAAATATGACTTGACTGTCAACTCTCTCAGAAAAATGAGACTTTCTATAGTTAGTTTAGACTTTACTAACAGACCGTCCGGCATAGATTGCTGCCTCGAACATTGTGTTGTCAAAAAGAGGAAAAAAAAAAAAAGCGTTAATTATTTAATAAAGTTTTGCGCATATAGTAAACTGTGAGCCTTCAGTTCTTCACCGCATAGAAATAAAGTTAAAAAGCCACTACGCATTATGCATAATAAAGTAACAGAGGTGGGGAAAAGTACACAAAACCTGTACTTGAGTAACAGTAGAGGTTCCATAGGGCAAGTAGTCCTCAAGTTAAAGGTACTTGTGCACCTGAATAAAAGTACTGAAAAACTCACCTTTGAATTTGCATTTGTATTAGAAGTATTAGTGGCCTTTTTCTTAATGCTCCCCGATTGTGCATATGCTGTTACTTGTTAGTTATTTATATTAATTTTAATTAATATTATTAATTATTATTAATAAGTAATATTAAAAAGTAAAAATTATATATCAATATTATTAATACAATTTTATTAATAATAATTAATAATTAATACTTATTAATATTGATTAATAATAATATTATTAATATTCATATTAATTCACATATTTTATTAAATGAATAATTATTCATTATTAGGCATGTCTCAATAGGAAGGAAGTCATGCAAATACTCATAATAGTCAGCCATTCTTGTTAGATAATGCAACTCCATCCTGAAATGTACTTAAGTAAAAGTACATCTATTTGCTGTACGTTCGAATGGAGTAAAAGTAAAAAAGTATCGAATAAACCTGTGCAATATGTCCTTAATTGTATTAAGTGAAATATGCACTTAAGTACAGGAATGAAGTACAGTGGAACCTTGGATTATGAGCATAATTCGTTCCAGAAGCGTATTCCAAAAACACTCGTAAACCAAATAGACTTTTCTCATTAGAAATAATGAAAACTCAAATTATCCATTCTACAGCCCAAAACAATAAATACATAAAAACTATTAATACAACATATAAAGTAAAAATAAAACAAATTAACCTGCACTTAACATTTAGAAAAAAGTAAAAAATAAATCCAGACAGTTAAGTGTTTCCGTTTGTGCGCGCAGGCGCCGTGTATTTGTATGTGTGTGTGTGTGTGTGTGTGTGTGTGTGTGTGTGTGTGTGTGTGTGTGTGTGTGTGTGTGTGTGTGTGGAATTAGCCCCTCGCCTCGTCTTAAACAGTAAAACTCCTTCTCCCTCCCACACCTCGCTTTTTAAGTTTCACAACTAACATACACAATGCAAACACTGTTTTAATGGGGAAAAAAAGAAATCTCTCTAATGATACTCGCGTGAGAATACTAACGGAATCACTGCTGTAAAGTAAAAAATTTTAAATAACAAATGAACCAGCACCTTACCTTGGAAAAGAATCGTGACAGAGCTGAGTTTTCTGTGTAAATAAAGAGCGTGCGTAAAGCGCTGGGAAGATCTGTGTGTGTGTGTGTGTGTGTCTGTGTGTGTCGGTGTGTGTGGGGGACAGTGTCAAATTACGCACGCGCACACAGAAGAGAGAGGGAGATGTCGATTATAAGAGACGAGCACAAAGACGCATCAGGGGACTCTTATTTTGACACAGGGGACGCAGCAGGGGAGACGATTACCCATAATTCCTGTGGCGCAAGAGAGAGAAAAATCATTGGCTCAGTTGTGATCACTTGCCGCTCGGTGTCAAAATAAGAGTCACATGCGTGATACATGATACTCGGCGCTCGTAAACTAATACTTGCTCGGTTTTCGATTAAAAATGTATTAAAAATCTTTGCTCGGTTTGTGGAACACTTGTAAACCACGTTACTCGCAATCCGAGATTCCACTGTAAATGTACTCGGTTATCTTCCCCCTCCGTAAAGCAATATAATACAGGTACAGCCATAAAACAAACTAAATATTACAGTCATAAAAGCTGTTTTCTGATTTTCACTCTGCATAATAAAGGTCAGCTCATGCTGACTTGCTTACATAACACAGGATGTAGAGTTTGACACGCGGTTTAAAGTGTGCAGGTGTGAAATCGTTGAGTGTTTTGAACAGCAGTGAGAGAACTCATACCCCGAGTGATACAGGAAAGAACTGCATTTTGTAACAAGGTGGGGGGGAGGGGGGGGGCATAGCAAGACAATAAACTGCAATCCTGCTATGATGAATAACATCCTTTTGAAATAGGAATCCATTTTGATTGATTTTTGTATCAGGGTTTGTAATTATTAACGATGTTGTATTATTATATTACGATGTTGCCCAAAACAAGATTTCCCCTAGAATGGAATTTTGAGTTGATTTCTTTCCGTTTAAACTTCTTTAATCAGCACGTTGCGCAACGCTTTCCTGTGTTACTTGTAATGTCATTCAACTGCCCACTGCAGTGAGCATTAACCTCTACCTAGAGAGAGAGGGAGAGCGTGAGATCAATAACTAGCCAAGCCGTGACTCGGGACAACTGTCTTATATCCGTATCTACTCTAAACTTTCTCTTCAGCTTTTGTCCCAATGTCTAGATTACTCTTACGGTGGATTGTGATTAGTACGATGTTGCCCACCAGTGTAATATAATATCAAAAAAGAGCTGCATTCAGAATAACAGTGAAACCGTGTGAAAGCAGAAAGACATACGACCAACAAATTAGCATGAGGTTCAAATACAAAATACAATATATACATATCAAATGTAGTGTGGTTTTATGTTTATTCCCTTTAACTCTAATATCCCTGTAATTATTATATAATTCCCTGCCATGATCAATTCGTGTTTTGCCCTGAATCCCCTGGATACGCCCTGTTCATAACCATGCTAATGACATGGACAGTGGCAGGATGCTAGGATGCTAACAGCTGGGAGATGAATCCTTCCTGGCCAAGTTCTGTGACCTTTGGGTCAACCGTATTCTCATTAACCTTCTACATGCTCCGCTTCATTCTGATCAATAAACACAGTCGATAAATCGCTCCCAGTGTTCAGCAGAGTGCAGGGACTATAGCGGTACAATCTGCCCGACTCTTTTTTTTACTAATAAGCACACTTGCTGTATGTCTCGACGTGCCTTCATAAATGCCTGGTATTAAGGAGACCACAGAGAGTATCAGCAGGAGGCAGATGGCGTCTCCTCAGGCCATATTTTGAAGCCACGGTTTTCCGTTTAGCTTTTGAGCTCCTCTTAGGCTGCTGTCAGAACTCCGACACGGAGCAGCCTGTCCTCTACCTTGCGCTGTCACTGAACCGAGAGGTAGAGGCAGGCTGTAAATCTGCATCTTTTCACTCTGACTCAACTTCTCCAAGCAAGTCGAAGTACTTGAGCTTGGTTTTTAGGATGGAAACCCTCAAAGCACAAAAGAAAAAGAAAAAAAAAATCTATTAACTTTGCACTTTAAACACAATCTGATGAATGTTTTCCCTCCAGCATCTACCTGAGGAGGAGGAATCGTCTGTTCTGTCTTCCTTTTGTAAATAATTAAATTCAGCACGATTAAACATGTTGCCATTTTGGCATTTCCGCTTGGATTTCAGTGCACCAACTGGCTCTGAGTCTTGCAGGGTCTGGCACTTTACCTAATTTAGTTAACTCCTCAAATTGGTAAAGATCAAAGTTTCATTGGCGTGTACAATTAAGGCTAGGTCAGTAGAGAGAGACTGAACTTGGCTTTATGGTATTGGACAGCAGGGGCTGGAGTGAATTGATATATCAATGGGACAACTCCAATAGTTACCACAAGGTCTGGCACTTGGCATCGATATTTACCGACTTGTTCGCTGAGAGCTTCCAGGGCGAAATTGGCTTTTCCCAAATTCTCAATTAGTCTAAAAGTGCAGCTGCGTAGTGAAACCCTGCGATTCTCAGGAACGGGAGTCCGGCCAGAGCTGCCCTTTCTCTCCTGCTCGTTCTCCAACTCGGCCTTTTAAAGCTAAATGGGAATATGCTAATCTGTCTGTCACGATGGCTGATTCTCTTTGAACTTGTTTGTCGGTGATGGAGGCTGGGCATGTGTAGAGGTTTCAGAGGTTCACTGCTGGCCCCCTCTTTAGCCATCTGCTGGACCGCTGCTCTATTTGAATAATAAATAAGGATCCCTCTTTCAATTCAGAGGGTCCATTCGGGGTCTGTTGAGTTTTCTTTTTTTTTTTTTTTTTCCCAGAGAATCTGCCACTTATTCAGAACAGTAGGTTGTTGGCGCACAACACAATTCTCTCGCTTGCTTCACTGCTGCTTCACTTCTGTACAAAACCCAGCGGCAGTCTGTCACCATTTTAAAGTGAGATTTACTTTTGGGGATCTTTCCTTCCATCCTCAAAGCTCAATACGCTTGAAGCCTTGAGTTCACAAGGGGGGCTTTATTTTGACAAAGCATGCATGAAACGAGAGGAACGGTCGTCCTGTTTCTTATCAGAGCGGGAGACTTTTGAATAGGATGTCATGCTGGGATAACCTTACAAGAATCAAAGCATCCGGTACCTCACAACCTGCGACTGTCCACTGAGTACAAACAAATCTACGCATTCCACAAAAGTACACTTTCACTCGACAAACAGTTATACAGCATCGCGCTGCTGTGATGCAAAACAAATGTTGCCTTTCTTTACTTTGCTATAATTCGGAACCTAATACCAAATCAGGGCAATATGGCTCCATCTAGCACTCTTAATGGTTCTTCAGTTTGTCACTCAAGAAACAAATGTTTTCCCTTTCAAAGAGGAATCTAAGAAGAACCACATTGGGACGCAAAGAAGTCTTAATCAGCAACAGATACACAAAGGAGTAATGAACATCAAATTGGTCAAAATCTTTTATGGTTCCCAGGCCCAGATTGAGTTCCAACACCAGCTGGTTAGTTTAAAAAAAAAAGGGGGGGGGGGGGTGGGCATGAATGAAACAACTTTTATAATAACTCTTCTGTAGTTATCTGAGAACCCTTAACTTTTGGAGAACCCTCTTCTTTTAGAGTGAAAATCCCAGTATCCAGGCTATTTAATCACGATCAGATTTTAGTTATCTAATTATTAGCCAGAATCTATGATGATTCTCTTGATCTGATTAAATTCCATCACAATGGCAAGTTCTAGGAAAGTAGAAAAAGAGTCATTGTTGTGTTATTCTAAAAACCTGAGCGGAAATATTCTGTGGGGTTCAAGGTAGAAACCTACAAAGGCAAATTCCCTTTCAAATAGATTTTGAACAAAGAATAATTTAAAGCATCTTTGAGAAAATTTTTCTAAGTAAAACTATTCCACTGTATTTCGTCTTTAAGGTATTACCATGAGTCATTGGTTATGCAATATTCTCTTAATCATATTGGTCAAAATGTTGATTAGTTTTTTTGGACTAGACTGAGCTCCATCATTAGAAAGATTCAATCTAGCACCCTAAACAGTTTCTTACTTTGTCAGAAGTTCATCAGGACCAATTTGGGAAGCTACAATAAGTTTAAGTTTCCAAGGAATCTCTGAAGAACTGTTTTAATGTCTGGTTTTCTGTCCATGTCTTTATTTCCTTTCAATAGTTAGATAATCATTCAATGACTTGACAGGATGTTTTTATCTGGGGACGCCTTAGCATTTCTGGATTTGTTCCTCTGAGGGAACCCTTCAAGGGTGTTTGTCCTGTAAAATTGTACAATATAGGATTCCATATAGAAGCTGTACAGAGAACCTTTCAAGAACCACATTTTCTACAAGTGTGCATCACAGAGATTCGTGGCACCACCAAGTCTTGATTATGTAATCATTCAGCTGTCAAACGTACTAAAACATGAAGCAGTTACTGTCTACCACAGACTGAGTTACTTCACCAACAAATACTTTGGGTCAATGCATAAAGTGCCGTCCATGTTGTAACCTGAGAACCTGATCTATAAACTCATTAAAAAGGTCCATATAAAGCCTACAACATAGTAGTTTGTAAAAATAGAAGGACCTTTTGTAAAGCTGTGAATCATTAACTATGTAGAGAACCATAACCAGGCCATGTTTTTGGTTTAGGTCTGTAGTCTAGGCGGAATGTTAGCAGTGTCACCTAGCACCTCCAGGGTCCAGGTTCAATTCCCGGCCAGGTTCAATTCCCGGCCAGGTTCAATTCCTGGCTCTGTGTGCTTGGAGGGTGCATGTTCTTCCCGTGCTTAGTGAGTTTCCTCTGCGTACTCCCCAGTCCAAAGACATGCAGATTAGGCTAATTGGCGTGTATGTGTGTGTGTGTGCCCTGCGATGGATTGGCCCCCTGTCCAGGGTGTACCCCGTCTCGTGCCCAAAGTCTCCTGGGATAGGCTTCAGGCCCTTGCGACCCTGCATGCAGGATTATGCGATATAGACAATGAGGGAGTGAGTGAGTCTGTAGTCTAAGGCAAACATCGTCAATTAATATTCAACATGCACAATATTTACATTATTGTCTGAACCCCAGAAGGCCATTCTGGAGGATCCTATCAAAGCAGGCAGCAATTTTGTGCTCCAGACATAACAAGTGTCCCATTTGGAAGGTAACATAAGGACAGATGTCAACTAAAGTTTTTTTGTATTTTATTTGAAAGAAATTTGAAGGCTGCGCCACAGGGCAAGGCGATGTTCCACAAATCCTATAATTCTGTCGGAAATGACATTTCAATTGAAGGAACCTATCGGGATAATATAATACCACAACCCTGGTTAAAAAAAAAAAAAGGAAAGACCGTTAATTACAATAAAATTGATTCATGTCTTGATGAAAGAACAAAATAGTATAGCATTACCAGGAGAGAAGAATCCATGGCTCTGAGTTACAACACATGCACACACCCTCATCCATATAAACATTGCCCATTGATTTCATGCCGTCCACAGCTGGTGGTGAGTGACAACAAATTGGCTTCTGCTTGTTCCTCAGGACCCCCACTCAGAGCCTCCATGCTGCGTTCAAGCCCAGGATCCTCGAGCTATTTTTCTGGCATTCCCTTTCTCCCCACAATCTTTGCCAAAAAAATGTAAATCCGGTAAGCTTATTTGCAAATCCCTGACCTTTATTTTGGAATGGGTCACTTGAGGGTCAGAACAAAGACTGTGAACTTTACGACCCATTTTGTCTTCCTTATTATAATGTTGGAAAAAAAACACTAATGCTACTAATGTTGGGGGAATTTCGAAGAACAACATTGCAACGGTTCAGTTGTTCTTTCAGAGGGAGGAGTGCGTCGGCCCATTTGTAGGTTATTTACTGGCTCATCACAGAGCTTATGTCATATTTGGACAATGTGTATTTTCCGCGCTGCTTTCCCCACCTGTGCCTTCCATCATCTCCTGTTTTAGGGCCGCAGAGGGTGCAGCAATTAGTGCTTACATGCGTGTGTGATAATTATACCTTAAAATAGCCTGGTGTCATTATTTATTTTTAATTCTCCATTAGAAATGCAATAACATATGACTTGATCAGGGTATTAAGAGGGATCTTGTTTAGAGGCACACTAATTGCTATGTACTCGACCATGTTATTGCTCTTAATTTAATAATTACACACACATGTCCATCCCATGCAACGGTTCTCACGAGGAGCTCTCGAAACAGTGGCTAAGCCCATTTGGATCACACCATTTGTGTTCTGATAAGACATCCGCCATCCCTAGGAGTTGAGTTTGTTCTGTATTGAACTTGGGACGACCCTGGTCCAGTTCATACGCACACGACTGCCACAGAGCAATCCTCTGGATATTAAAGCAGACTCAAGCAGCCGGGGCTTTGCAAAGGATCAAAAAAGCAGGCCACAGATATTCACATTTGCTTTGCCCTGAAAATTAAATGGCTCTTTTTTCCTCTCTCATTCTCTCTCTCTCTCACTAACTCTCTGCACCAATCCTGCCTTCTGTCTGGTGCTCAATCATGCCCTCCCTCCACACAGTAAAATCAATAGTGTGAAATCAGCGCTAGGAGAGCCAAATCTACTGCTAAAGAGCTCGACTTAGTCGTATTTAACTCCACAAGAACTCATTTAGGACTTGTTATTTTACATGCTGTTGTTGCCCAGGACATCTTCCATCAACCAACTGTGCAAATCATTGGCCCAGAGCAGCTTGAGGTTAAGTACCACATTCAAGGTCAGAATGCCAAGCGGACGCCATCTGGGATCAAAACCTCGAACGTCAGATTCTCCGGCTAAAAGTGCCATCTTTTTTCAATGCCGCGGTGCGTGCCAGAATTACAGCAGCCCGGCCACCCATCACAACAGGGAAATGGTAAGTCTGGAAACAACAAGCAGCTGGCGTTAATTAACCACTTATCAGAGTGTCTGTTAATGAAGCATTTCTCCATTTACACATGGGCCGAGTGGCACAAACAGCTTCCCTCGCACAGAGGCTACCGCATACACACGCAGCGGAAAATTAACGCCGCTAAATCAAATCTGCGACACAGCTCCATTTACTCATATCGGATTACGCACAATTAAAACTGAACACTGGAGGAGTTCGGTGACAGCCTCCCAATCAGAAATCACTGTTGGGATGCGTCTCAGCTTTAAAATGTCAAATGCGAAGTACGGCACCGAGATGGTAGGGTGCGGCGGTGGATCAGCGTTAGGGGTTAAGTTGTTTTTTAGGAAAACGTATGTCTCCAAGACACAATCAAACAATGAGACGTGTTTTTTTGGGATTTTTTTTTTTCCCCAGTGCATCATAAACAATTGGCCTGATTTTTTATTGTTCCCTTGATTATCACTACTCTCTCATCCAAAAGAGCTGAGATGCAGCTGATTAATCTCTCTTCATTTTCTACACAAAATAATCTAATCAAGTAAAAGCATATGTTTGTGTCAGAGAGGCTGTAATGAATATGAGGAGAATTCTACAGTAATTGTTGGTTTGGTTTGTGAATGCTAATGTTTGAAAGAGCATTCCTTTACCATTTTTATACTTTTTTTTTTTCTATATAAAAGTTATACCACAACACTGTTGAATTCTTGTGTTCAATCTGTTTTCCATAACAGCAGCTCTGGGAGTAATTCCTGCCGCCATGCAAATCACATGTTTATATTAATGCACTTGTTTGAATAAATTATCGTTTCTATAGAAACAACATACACAGAGACACAGCGTGCAGGGCTAAGACTGATAATGAGGGCGTAAAAAACATGCTATTTAATAAACTATAAACAGAGGTTATGTTTTCATCGATGTGGTACAATTTATTGCAATGAAATGTTTATTTAGCGAGTCAGGGAAGGAGTCTCCAGTTTCAGCGATTTGCGACAGGAAGTTCTTTGACCAAAGGAAACTCCATTTTGCTTGAGTTCATGTTCATGGTATTTAATAGTTACCACAGTGTAAGGATCTGTGCAATAACGAAGACTTCAAAGCACTTTTGTAAGTCGCTCTGGATAAGAGCCTCTGCCAAACGCCGAAATGTAAATGTTTAAGAGAGATAAAAGAAGTGCTGGTGATCAAACAACTTTTTATAGCTTCAATGATGTAAGTGATAACTGGATAATGACCGGGCATAACATGAAACGTAACAGTAAATGCAGGAAATGTAATGCTGCTCTTCATTCATTCATTCATTCATTCATTCATCATCTATACCACTTTATCCGGGGCACTTGGAGCCTATCCCAGGAGACTTAGGGCACGAGGCGGGGTAAACCCTAGACAATCCATCACCCCGTTGAGGAACGCCAATTAACTTCAACTTCATGTCTTTGGACCGAGGGTTTGCATGTTCTCCACGAAGCATGTGGAGAACATGCAAACTCTATGCACAAACACACACACACACACACACACACACACACACACACACACACACACACACACACACACACACACACAAACCCTAGGAAGAAATCAACCCCTCGACCCTGGAGGTGCAAGGCCACAGTGCTATCCCCCCGTAGTACGTCACGGTGCCGCCATACTGCGCTTTTCTAGATGCAAAAAAATCTTCACATGGACAAAGGACGAAAAAAAAAAAACTGCTTGAGAAAGTAATAATGTTTTTCCGACGGAAATAGTGAGTCTTTTTCATATTGAGCCGCATCACCCTCCATCCCACTTAAAACCAATGATTCATTTTCAATAACAGCGTTTCCCAGTGTTTTATTCATTATATATTTCCTAAAGCTCTGGTTATTTACCCGATTTCTTGCCTGGTGTGGAGCTTTCGAGCACTTTCACACCACATACATTACGAAGTGAAGTTACTTTTGAGTAAGTAAGTCAAGAAATAAATAAACATCTGGCTCGGATTAATCATTTACCCATGAAAACAACACCAGGATTAACTTTAACTTTAACTAGACATAACAGCTGATGCCTAAGGAGACGCATCCAATCTCTACCTTTGGACAGAAAAAAAAGAAGAAAAAAAACAGAGTGGTGTAAAATTTCAGACAACCAGGTGGATCTGCCCTCTAACACCTTTTGATGGTATCTTTCACAGAAAGCCCTGGAGGCTCCCCCGTTCCTCCTCGTCTACGTTATCATAGGTGTTGATGGCCAGGTCTGCCTGACAGCTGTTGCTTCAGCGCTCACGTCCCACAGAGACAAGTGTCAGGACACAATCCTATCTGTCCAAGACTGACCTGAAAATTCTACCGAAGAGCCGAGCTTTTATTTTACAATAGACTTGCTTAAGGCCGAGCAGATGGTGATTGATGTATCACCACTTTACCTGGCCCCAACGTCTCCAGCCGTCTCTGTTGTAACTGCTTAACGACGCGGTTTTATGGCGAAAGGGAGCGTATTGTTGCTGGGGTTTGGAGTGAGCTTTTAATATGTGTTCATCTTTCCACTTCTAGCACCCGAATTAAAAGCACAAGGCTTTTATATGACCTGAGCGACCTGTCTATCCTGTCTTTCTCTGTTTGGCCGCATGTCATGCTTATGTGTTGACTTATGTGCTCATTATGTGCTCACACAGTCTTCGTAGCTGTCAAGTGTGTCAAATGTTCAGCCAGACAAGCTTTGGTGTTTTCTAGAAACATCTGTTGCATACTGTAAATGCTGCTGATAGATTAAACAAACTCTATGTCAATTTTCATTCATTAAGATTCTTTAAGAGGACAAGTGCTCGGATCGCTAAAGATCGCTAAGGCTCTACATTCGGACCCGAAGGAACTACACAGGTAGAAAAGAAAACAAAATGACTGTTTAAGGCGACGAAACATTTTATGAGGCAAAAAGACAGAGTCATTAACGGCAGGCTGGTTCCGACTTTCGGCTGCGCTCATAGTCGCCGTGTTTACTCGCCGTGCCGCCGTTTTACATTTTATCAACATGGTTCCTCTCTTTGTGCGAGCTGGTGCCAAGCTCATGGGCCTGTGCATACAAATGAAACGCGCGCAAGAAAAGGCCAGCGTGGATTTGTTTGACAGACAGTCGGGACTCGCAGCCCTGCTGGATGAGATCCCATGGTGTTGGGGCCAGGGAGAGGAAGAGAGAGTGAGGGAGTGGGGAGGGGGAAATGAGAAAGGGAGAAAGAGAGTAGGAGAAGGAGGTTGAGCCCCCGGCAGGCTGCCCTGACTTTGTTTACAACGAAAAGCCATTGTTTGATGTGGCCGCGTGGCCCCCCGGCCGCCCACTCGCTCCCACAGGATGTGCTGTGGCTGGGATGCGACTTGATTAACTAGCGCACACCGAACCTCCCCACACCAGACACTCTTCCTCACGGCACTCGCTAGTCCTCCTCATCGTGCAGCTCATCAAACCCCCCTGACGGCTAAAACAAAGGCTCTATTGTTAGCAGGCCAAAAAAGCCGAAAGACTCCTCGTTTTTTTTTTTTTTTTTTCGCATAATGCAACTAACAAAACTATGGGGCAAGGTCCATTTTTAGCATATAGCGTCCTTATTGAGTCCAAGCCTCCAGTCCTATCTGTCGTGGTTTTGGTGTTGGCACCAGAGTCGGAGAGGGAGAAAAAAAAAAAGGAAAGAAAGAATAAAGACAAAAAAAAAAAAGCCAGAGGATATCCTAAGAGATCCTGAGTAGGGGGAAAAAAAAAAGATGTCTCTAATTACCTTAAACATTTTTTCAGGTCCAGATGTCTTACTACATCTTTGCCTGAGCGATTAAATGCAATGAATTTGTCACTGTATAGCGTTTACTCTGAAAGGTGCTGAATGCAATTAACTCCCTTCTCATTTTCCTTCTGCTTTTCTTATTTTTTCTCTCTTTCTTCTCTGCAGCACGTGGTAGAGTCTAAAGTTTCAAAAAGGCAGGCTCTCTCTCTCGCTCTTTTTTTTGCTCATCACAGGAAATGTGTCTTTCATTTTTTATTCAATGGAACGCCTGCACTCCCCATCTGTCCCCAGACTTTCAGTGCCAAATCATTAGCAAAATGGCAGTGTGGAACACACCGTACACACACACACGCACGCACACACACACACACACACACACACACACACACACACACACACATGCATACTCTTACAGTATGGCTACAGCATCTGGGTTCAATCACTCCAGCAACTGTAATTTATTCACACGTAGCTGTGATATTGGGTCTAAGTACTGTAGAGGTCAAAATCTGCATTTCTGAATCGCATTATGATGCTAAAACAAGAGATTACGGGGATTATGTAATAGATAACGCACAATGAAGCAGCCCTGTGTTCAGAAATAATGAAGAGGGGAAAACGAGATTAGCTTCCTCTTCCATTTTCTCATTTATATCACTTATATCATGGCCATTAAAAGAAAAGAAAAAACATACACGTTACAAAAAAAGACTGAGTGTTTTGCTTAGTCAAAACAGAATATTATGAACCTGCCAAAATCACCGGTGCTAACTTTCTACTTCCCCTTACCCATATGCTAATGTTACTGTTTTGTTTTTTTGCTATCCTCACATGGCAACTTCGCTATTATAAAATTATTTAGCTATCCTCACATGCTAACATTCATGTTGTATAATTCTTTTTGACACGCTAACATTACTGTTAAATAAAGTTTTACTATTCTTACATGCTAATTGTACTGCTATATGATTATTATTACTGTTAAAAAATCATTATGCTAACCTGAAATGATAACATTAGAGTTTTATGATTATTTTGCCTTCATTGTATGCTAATTTTACTGTAGTATATTTATTTTGCATTCTTCACATGCTAACACTACTGCTAAATGATTCCCACAAGCTAATATATTTGTTGTATAATGTGTGTGCTATTTCTCACATGCTAACTGTACTTCTATATGATTATTATCTTCTCTTAGCATGCTAACATTACTGTTATACTTATTTAAAATGTTTAGACTATTTTTGCTGTGCTCACATGCTAACATTACTAGTGTATGATTATCTTTGCTGTCCTCACATGCTAACAGTCCTAGCATTACTAATGTATGATTATTTTTGCAATCCTCACATGCTAATATTATTAGAGTATGGTCATTTTTGCAATCCTCACATGCTAACATTACAAAGTGTATGATTATTTTTGCAATCCTCACATGCTAACATTATTATAGTATGGTCATTTTTGCAATTGTCACATGCTAACATTATTAGTGTATGATTATTTTTGCAATCCTCACATGCTAACATTATTAGAGTATGGTTATTTTTGCAATCCTCACATGCTAACATTACTAGTGTATGATTATCTTTGCTGTCCTCACATGCTAACAGTCCTAGCATTACTAATGTATGATTATTTTTGCAATCCTCACATGCTAATATTATTAGAGTATGGTCATTTTTGCAATCCTCACATGCTAACATTACAAAGTGTATGATTATTTTTGCAATCCTCACATGCTAACATTATTATAGTATGGTCATTTTTGCAATTGTCACATGCTAACATTATTAGTGTATGATTATTTTTGCAATCCTCACATGCTAACATTATTAGAGTATGGTTATTTTTGCAATCCTCACATGCTAACATTATTAGTGTATGATTATATTTGCAATCCTCACATGCTAACATTATTAATGTATGATTATTTTTGCAATCATCACATGCTGACATTATTAGTGTATGATTATTTTTTGCAATCCTCACATGCTAAAATTATTAGTGTATGATTATTTTTGCAATCCTCACATGCTGAAATTATTAGTGTATGATTATTTTTGCAATCCTCTCATGCTGACATTACTAGTGTATGATTATTTTTGCAATCCTCACATGCTAAAATTATTAGTGTATGATTATTTTTGCAATCCTCACATGCTGACATTATTAGGGTATGATTATTTTTGCAATCATCACATGCTAACATTATTATTGTATGATTATTTTTGCAATCCTCACATGCTAACATTATTAGGGTATGATTATTTTGCAATCCTCACATGCTAACATTATTAGTGTATGATTATTTTTGCAATCCTCACATGCTAACATTACTAGTGTATGATAAATTTTGTTATCCTCACAAGTTAAAATGATTAATGTATGGTTATTTTTGCTGTCTTCACATGCTAACAATGTTAACGTTACTAATGTATGATTGTTTTTGCTGTCCTCACAGGCTAACATTATTAGTGTATGATTATTTTTGCAATCCTCACATGCTGACATTATTAGTGTAGGATTATTTTTTGCAATACTCACATGCTAAAATTATTAGTGTAGGATTAATTTTTGTTATCCTCACAAGTTAAAATGATTAGTGTATGATTAATATTGTTATCCTCACAAGTTAAAATGATTAGTGTATGATTAATATTGTTATCCTCACAAGTTAAAATTATTAGTGTATGGTTATTTTTGCAATCATCACATGCTGACATTATTAGTGTTTGATTAGTTTTGCAATCCTCACACGCTAGCATTATTAGTGAATGATTATTTTTTTTGCAATCCTCACATGCTAAAATTATTAGTGTATGATTATTTTTGCAATCCCCACATACTTGCATTATTATTGTATGATTATTTTTTGCAATCCACACATGCTGACATTATTAGTGTATGATTATTTTTGCAATCCTCACATGCTGACATTATTAGTGTATGATTATTTTTGCAATCATCACATGCTAACATTATTAGTGTATGATTATTTTTGCAATACTCACATGCTACCATTACTACTATATGATTATTTTGCTATGCAAAAATTACTGCTATGTTTTTGCTATCCTCACATGCTAACATTACTGTTATATGAGCCCATCAAATAAATAACCACATGGTATTTTTTGACAGTACTATGGTATGTGTTACCACACACTATGTCACATGGTTCTATATAGTCTCTATATAGACTCTATACATGATTTCAACATGTAATATATTATGGTACTACAGTAAGGAACAGGATGCTGTCAAGAATATGTTGTACATGTTTAGGTACCTTAATGGTAATATTTATATTGAAACATCTGCAGTGCCACTTTACTTGCTATGGTACCCTTGGAAGGTTAATATCCTAGTTAACATCATGGCACTTATTAGCTACCACAGTGGTTTCCAAAGTTCAGCAGGTATTTAGCATATGATACTGCTCAATACCAGCAGACTATACTTGGTGAACTTTGGTAGCGTCTGTATCTAATATGGTATGTCTGAACATACTGTACAATTCACCAAAGTACCAAGGAGTACCATAACAGGTGAAATACACAGGTGAACTGTGCTATGTAAATATTACGATTATGATATATAAACCTGTTCAACAAATTTTTGACAGTATCCTGGGATGTGTTTGTTCTAATCACATAATAATATTACTATTTATTTATTTATTTATTTATTACTACTATTTTTTTATTTATTCTGCTGCCCTGAAATACCAACATTACTGTTTTCTTTTATTGTGACCCATTTAAACTGGTTTTATTATGACATCTATAAATTAAGACAAATAATTATAGCCGTTAATTCAACTATGGCAAAAGTAAGGACACCCCATAAAAGTAGGCAGGGTTAGCATGTGTCTGTAGCTGATACGCTGCAGTGGCTGCGCTGCATTAATGGAAGATTTAGTACACGCTGCCGTTAGGAGGCACTCTATCACTTCTTAGTTGACATTTTGTTGTTCAGCTCTTTATGAGTTTTGTGGCTGTGGCTAAATGTAAATTGAGCACATTTTTTTAATTTCAAGGCTTATTTACAGTCAACATATGCATGCGAGCATGAATAAAATCACCGGGATTGAAACGTTTGTAAATCTGAAAGTAAGCGTTTTTATTTAGTAAGGTCTACGAAAACATCTACCCAATGTTCACTACGAGAGAACCTACGAAATTGATAAATGAGGCTCATTAACATCACATTATTTGGCTCGCCCACAGAATAACATTACCGGTATATAAGTTTTGTTCCTCTACATCTATTATAACTTGTGTAAAATTTCACGTCATTTCTTTTCATTGTGTACATGTACTATATCGTTAGTGAAAGTTATGTAGTTTTAATTGACACCGTATTTTCTTTTTATCATGGTCAGGATTACCTTACAACGTAATACATTACAAGGAGCACTGATCTTAAACTGCAGTTAAGCTTTTGACTTAAGGCAAACTTGAACTTGAATGCCTGAAGATTAAACACAACCAGAACGTTTCATTTGAATCTCGACTTAAATAATATTTTACAAGCTTTTATATAATGGTCTAATCATTGATTCATTATTTAAGAAGATCAACCCGAAAAGCTTGTTTGTATGCTCTTGATAATTCGGGTCACGGCGCATCACACCACCTAAAGTGCTGATTATTTTTCTTATAACAGCTTTATTTATTTATTCAACTGAATGAGGTGCTTCAACAGGATGCTGCATTACAAACAGCATCATGTGTCAATGTCAAGACTGATCAGATTTTCTCAAAGCAATCTAATTACATAACCTTTTGCCTCGTTACTTAAATCATTCTGACATGGTTTTGCACCAGTGATTACACCAAGCATACATTCTGTGGGTCTTCAGTACCGCTCTGTGAGGTTTGCACTCTGCTCTTGAAGGGGTCTATGTGCTCCGTATGGTTCCAACATGACAGCGCAACAGGCCTTCTTCACATACACGTACAAGCCCTCTTTAATGGTTAATGCATAAGGTGATTTCAAACTGACCTTATTTTGTTTGGACTTGTATAATGCATGGCTCTCTGTTATTAATTTTTGAGCAGGTTGTTTTTTCTTCGGTGAGTCTGGCTCGTTTCCACGGTGACATTTTCTTTTGTAACTGATTATATGGGTTTGAAAAATCACCCATATGAAATGCAAGATGGAAATGAATGTTTACAATGCAAGACGGCTAAGAGCTTACGAGAACTAAAATTGCACGGCTCTTAAATTTATGTTCAGCGGAAGGAAAACTACTGCTGTGCCTGGGAGAAACGCTGCAACACGGTGATTATGGGATAGATTGCTGTAGGGATTTGATTAGATTTTTATTGTTATAATATCAAGCACAGAGGAGTGGAAATATTTGCTACTTAAGGAATGGTTCATTTGTTGTCGCTTTCGATACCAAAACTCTGGATATTTCTTGTTGCCGGCCATCAGGTACGAAGCTTGAAAGACAAAAATAGACCTTGTGACCACGTACTGTTTGTGAACATGAGAGTACATAATGGCTACATAATGCATTTCATTCACTCACTCATTTTGTGCATTTTCCCTTTGAGTCAAAATGGTGTTAAAAAGCATAAATTGTCAAATATTTTGTGGGCACATTTTGGGTTATATCAGTGAGAATTTTGCACGATTTTTCAAAATGCTATAAATCCACCTCTTGCAGATTTGTCACAGTGGATAAATCAACCTGCAGTTTAGGATCAATATTATGTTGGTTGAGTTTTAGTGCCTTAGTGGTTAACACTGTCGCCTTGCACCTCCAGGGTCCGGGTTTGATTCCCGCCTCTCTGTGTGCAGGGAGTTTGCATGTTCTCACCGTGCTTGGTGGGTTTCCTCCGGGTACTCCGGTTTCCTCCCACAGTCGAAAGACATGTAGGTTAGGTTAACTGGCGTTCCCAAATTGGCCGTAGTGTGTGAATAAGTGTGTGTGTGTGTGTGTGTGTGTGTGTGTGTGTGTGTGTGTGTGTGTGTGTGTGTGTGTGTGTGTGTGTGTGTGTGCCCTGTGATGGATTGGCACCTTGTCCAGGGTGTACCCCGCCTTGTGCCCTAAGTCTCCAGGGATAGGCTCCAGGCCCCCCGTGACCCTGAATACAGGATTACTGTATTAGAACATGCAAACTCCATGCGCACAGAGACAGGAACCCGGGAATCGAACCCGGACCCTGCAAGGCGACAGTGCTAATCACTACACTACACAACACTGTTTAATGTGTCAAGTACCTGTACAGAGCCAACATGTAAAGTTTTAGCAGACAGAACCTGACAAAAACTTAAATCAAACAGCTTCCCACACACACACACACACACACACACCACTCACATCTCATGTCTCTTATACACAGATCAATCATATAACGTTATCTCTCTCTATATATATATATTATTGCAAGTGTATCACTGCTCCAAGGGTGATAACAGAAGAAAGAGGGGGAAAAGAGACTTTGTTAACTTTATAACATAGTGATTGCACAACATCCAAATAGCATAATGTCTTATTTAACAGCAGACCTATCATTACTGCTGGAGTGACTGCAGAGTGTACACGTCCTTCTTCTCGGCTTCAACAGTCTCTGAAAATTCATTAAACGCATTTCATTCACTCACGGCAGCCGCTGTTTTGCAGGGCATGTCGATTCACTTCGCTGATCATGTGACAGAAAGAAGCGATGCGATTGTCTTGTCATGACGTGCCAGCTTTTGCTCAAAAATGTGGCTGCTAAGTGTTTATGTGGTTTGCCTCGGACCTGGAAGTTTAAAAATAACAAGACAGCTTTGCGATGCATGGCAAACAATCTTTCCAAAAATTAATGCAATTCAGTGAATGTCATTTATTGCATTTGGGTGTCAAAATGCTCACATTTAGTATGAATTATTTTTAAAAAAAATTTTTTTTTACGATTTATAAGAATTTAAAACCAAATACAGATACAAATATTTGAATATAAAGACAAAGATATAGTGGCACTGCACATTTGCAGAATTTGGCAAACGTCCTTCAGTTGTCCTTCAAGCCTACTCATTTCCTGCACCCAGTTCTCATTTCTTTATGAATGCCTGAAATCACTGCTGCTTCACCGCTGGAATTTGGAAGTTCAGGGTTGAGCAGCCAACAAGACCGAAGGGTTTCAGATAACCCAAAAGCACACAGAGAATCACAGGCACAGGTAGCAGCACCTGCGCACACAGAAACACACCCCCCAAGTCAGAATGGAGCTTCAGACAGAAGGCGGCTTGTTAGTGGTAGCCGTGTCGTGTAACTCTAGCCAGTGTGTGTCGGGCTAATCCATGCCTTGCAGCAGGACTGGGGCATGAAGAGGGGGGTGAACATGTGCTTGGAAGCCCAAATTAACTCCCCTCTGACCCTGACCTCTACACACACACACACACACACACACAAACATACACAAATCAGCTACTCAGTACCATCAGCATCTTGCACTATCGCCCCCCATAGGAAATTCCTGGAAGTGCCATGTGAAAAATGATTACCAGTATGGTACAGGTTCTGTTAACAGCTTGACATTTACAAAGAGGAAGACATTACATGACATATGGTAGCACTTAACTTTAAATTAAATAACAATTATAATCAAACGATTGAGTTATTAGTGTATTAATATTATTACAGTTACTACTCTAACTTGGGGCCGAAATATGTGTGTGTACATAATATTCTATTATTTTAGGGGTCCAAGCACTAATGGTATTAATATTGTTATTATTAGTAGTAGTAGGAGTAGGAGTAGGAGTAGTAATAGTTGTAACATTAACACCACCGTCAGGTGAAGTGATCACCAACTAAAATCTGGTGACAGGTTCATGGGCACCCAAGGCTCACCCAAGCCAACTTGAACCGAAGGCCATACCCTCTGGTCCAATCCCAGGGGAAACCTGTTACACTCCCACAAAGTTAGGGTCCAGGGTAGTGCCGGAGCAATGACAATTTAAGACGCCAGGGTGACTGGATGAGAAGGACAAACATTATAAGGTGTAGGGTATAATGTTTACTTACAGATGGTAGAATCGACATGTGCAGACATGGATGGTGCCAAAGGAATGACTCCTTTGCTCACTCTCACATCATCTATATCACTTAATCCTGTATTGAGGGTCGCGGGGGGCCTGGAGGCTATCCCAGGAGACTTAGGCCACAAGGTGGGGTACACCCTGGACAGGGTGCCAATCCATCGCAGGGCACATACACACACACACACACACACACACACACACACTACAGCCAATTTGGGAATGCTATTTAACCTTATCTACATGTCAAACACCAACAGGTCAATGCTGGTCATGATAGGAAGGCCAAAACCCAATCCAATCAAGCTCCCATGGGACGCATCAAACCAATAAACGTAATCCTACAGCTCCCAATGGATCCACTGCCAACGTCCTGGTTCCAGACACCACAGCGTACCCCAGAGGTTTTTGTGCAGTCATTCATGGTGAACCCAGCATTTTGGTGGTTTTAATGGTAATGGTTTTAATCTCATGGCTGAGAAGTGTAGAATTTTTTGTAGTGTAAATATGTGAGATTTCACTAATGTCACTTTATCTTCAATACAGGGGACCAGGAGACTTAGAGCACGATGCAGGGTACAAGGTGCCATTCTATCCCAGGGCACACACACACATATACACTTATTCACACACACTATAGGCAATTTTGGGAATGGCAATGAACAGAATCTGCATGACTTGTGAAATGTGGGAGGAAACCCACCAAACACGGGGAGTACATGCAAATTCCGCACACACAGAGTCGAGCTGGGAATCGAACCCGGAACCTGGAGGTGCAAGGTGACAGTGCTAATGACTAAACCACAGCGCCACCAAAAATCATTTATTACTCAAAAAATATATGAGATTTTGGGAAATTCATAACAAGTGAGAATTATATGGTCAGATTTGAATTAGCCATTCCAACTTTACATACAAATTGAAATGTACTTTGACAAATTAGCAAGTTTCAGACTCTATTATCAACTGACTCATGAGCATGTATTTTATATATTTATTTATATATGAAATTTTGTTAATTTTTTGTTTGTTCTCTGGAATATTGCCGACCTTGTTGCACATTTCAAGGTGCCTCTGCATCCTGAGCCACACTGGTAATGATATTTGATATGTGATATGCAGTTTCACTGGAATAACATCACACTGCTAGATCATAGCTTTTTGCTCCTCTGGGGGATTTTTTTTTTTTTTTTTTAAGAGAGAGAGAGATGGTGAGAGAGAGAGAAAGTAAAAAGCCTTGAGAAATTTCCAGCAAAATAGATCTTGTTGTTGTTGTTTGGTATTGAAGTCAAAGGTGTCTTTGCCATGCAGTTCTAAGCGTTTGAAAAGTCGCTGTACATGGCTGGAATGCTGGCATCGTCCCGCTGCAGCAGCTCATATTGTTGCTGAAGGAACTGAGAGTGACACCGATCTCTTCTGGCAGAAACAAAACAAGCCCCTTCTGTTTCCCTTTTTGGTACTCTTTTTTTTTGTGTGTGTGTGTGTGTGTGTGTGTGTGTGTGTGTGTGTGTGTGTGTGTGTGTGTGTGTGTGTGTGTGTGTGTGTGTGTAAATTACACGCTGTTAAAAGAGAAGCTGCATTTAAAAAGCTATATTGTGTGCGAGGATGCCTGAGAATGCCATTAATCTCGGACTGACCCTGAAAACCATATTCTTTAGTGATGGAAAGCCAGTGTTTTTGTACTGTATGATGGTCGAAAATAAATAAATAAATTTCAATTTCATGCCAGGCTGTTACAAATACCAAAATATATACTTTTCAAAATGTATTTATTTATTTATTTATTTATTGCAAAATAAATAAATAATTTACAAAATTTTCAAAATGTATTTATTTATTGCAAAATAAATAAATAAATAAATAAAATAAAAAATTTCAATTTCATGCCTGTTACAAATACCAAAATATATACTTTTCAAAATGTATTTATTTATTTATTTATTTATTGCAAAATAAATAAATAAATAAAATAAAAAAATTCAATTTCATGCCTGTTACAAATACCAAAATATATACTTTTCAAAATGTATTTATTTATTTATTTATTTATTGCAAAATAAATAAATAAATAAAATAAAAAAATTCAATTTCATGCCTGTTACAAATACCAAAATATATACTTTTCAAAATGTATTTATTTATTTATTTATTGCAAAATAAATAAATAAATAAAATAAAAAATTCAATTTCATGCCTGTTACAAATACCAAAATATATACTTTTCAAAATGTATTTATTTATTTATTTATTGCAAAATAAATAAATAAATAAAATAAAAAATTTCAATTTCATGCCTGTTACAAATACCAAAATATATACTTTTCAAAATGTATTTATTTATTTATTTATTGCAAAATAAATAAATAAATAAAATAAAAAATTTCTATTTCATGCCTGTTACAAATACCAAAATATATACTTTTCAATGCAATGAGCATTCCGGTGCAAAGAAACAAGTGTTGACTGCTGGTACTTTTTTTCACCCTGAAATCATCATGCCAAATCAATGTATTCGAAATACCAGCCTTCAGAGCCTCCATGCCGGCTGGACGCACTTAAGAAACACAGACTTGTCAAGTCTCGTTTGACTTTCTTCCCTGAATTTCAGCGTCTGTGTTTTTAATTAACGCTTCTTTTCATGGTTTCCTCCGTTTATCGGATTGATGTCGAATATTATAATAATTTTTACATCAACGATTGTTAACATGCTTAGTTATCACTTCGGCCTCCTGCCGAACTTTTGTGTACCGTTTCTGTCTTTTTTTTTTTTTTCTTTTTGGAGTTTTGAAATAGTCTGAGCAGTTTTTGAAGTTTGTCAGACGCTGCTGTCTCTCGTCGCTGATGTGAGGCCACGGAGGGACTCTGTGATGCGAGAAAGCGTGAGCTGCAACGTCGAACCATCATTTAGGAGAAGGAGGGTCAGAGGTTGATTGATTTTTGACGATTGTCTGGTTCATCCCCATGTCTCTCTTGCATGCCAATGCGTTTCCAGCGCACGCTGTTATCAGAAAGGCTGCCTTTGATTGACGGCGCTGCTTCAGTCAATCCATCTCGTGCCTCCCGGTAAGATGAAGTTAGCCCGATGGAACAGGCTACGCCGCAGGGGGTCACGGAGCACTTGTAATGGAACAAGGAGGTGAGAAAAACATCTAGCAGGGGGCACATCATTCTGCCTCTGTTCGGTCTCTCCACAGCGCTAGCGGACCTGAAAAGCATCATCGCACAACAGCAGCTCGGATCTGCCTGTAAATCTCTTAAAACAAACCGCCTTCCAGATAGGGTTTTAGCCAAACACTCTTAAAGGCTGGAGTAATTACTTTTCTATCTGCAGGCGACAAAAGGTGCACTATTGTATATTTGAACAAATCAGTTCGGTTTTCCGCGTCCGGATAAGAAACGCTCCTGCAGAACGCATCTGTCAGAATGCCAGTACGACAGCCGGGGGAGCCATTAGGGCGTAAATTAGGTTTTAGCCCGAGCCATAAATCCACAAGGGGAAGTGCTGAGGTGATCTAATGCCACAGATGATCGAGGATGTAAAAATCACTGAAACAAAGACGCGACACGAGCTCTTTTCCCCCTGTCGGGATATTTCAATGCTTAATGGATGCCCGACTGCAGCCTTTTGGCGCCCGTCAAAGCCGTCCATCGTGATTAACTCCCCGGCGCGCGCTCCCACCTGCACGCCGAGATGCTCTGCGGGTTTACGGCGGGTCATGCGGCACTGCTCGGCTCTGAACGAGGCCATTTCGGTTGCTGGTCAATCATCCGGAATGGGTGCGTCGGTATCTGGTAATCAAGTAGCCGCCATCGAGGCTGTGAAAGACTCTATACAAACTACGGTATATGTGTCCCACTGTATCATTTCTCATTCAGATCTAAAAAGGTTTCTTGGTTCTTAGGAATATTCGTGGAATATTCTCAGATTTGTCTTTTATTTCCAACATAACAACCTCAAGACCTGATAAATATTAGTAGCTGCTTTGGGGAGCAAGGGGAGCTCAGTAGTTAAGAAAGGGTCACGTCCCAGGACTACCAAACTACCACTGTTGGGCCCTTGAGCAAGGCCCTTGACCTCCAACTGCTCAGATGGCGAAGAAGATAAATGTACAGTAAGTCGCTCTGGATAAAAGAGTCTGCCAAATGCCGCAAATGTAAATATAAATATCTTGATAAATTGAGAAAATAAAATGACATGTTACAATTTGAAACCACGAAATGACAGACTGGATTATTGTGCTAAATGATTATTTCTGTCATTTCCTCTCTCCTATCCAAGTCAAATAATTACCCCATGACTGATTTTGTTTGGTCAGGATGGAGGGATTTGTGCTTTGTCGACTCGCAAGTAAGACGCGCACTTTTTCAGTCTTACTAACTTAAAGATAAAAAAGAAAAAGAAATATTCATGGATTAATCACTCTCTAGAGCTGCGAGCCGAAATGGAAACAAAAGTTCCACAATGAGGAGTGAAATTTCACTTTAAGCACGGAGACGCTGCTTGTCAACAGGCAAGGCATATCCACATGCTCAGGGCCCCGGGCCAGTAGGGGGCCCCAGAGGGATGATGAACTTATTTATTATTTTAGATATCGGTGATGAATGCGTTTTGGTGAGTCTCCTGCAAAATTTTCCCTAGAGCCCCAACAGACACTGTATAAGTCGATAAAAAGTACAATGTGTCACTTCGTAATGCATTTTTTTAATGATTTAACCGTAATAGGCTAATACTAGAAAATAATTATTAGAGTGCTAAATTTACGGATTCATTCCCTATAACTCATTAATTGTGCTGTGTTTCATTCACCTCAGGGTCTGTGTGCCTCATGGAGTTTGCATGTTCTCCGCATGCTTGGTGGGTTTCCATCAGGTACCCCGGTCCAAAGACATGCAGATTAGCCTAGTTGGCGTTCCTAAAATGCCCGTAGTGTGCATGTGTGAATGTTTGTGTTTGTCCAAGGTGGACCCCGCCTCGTGCCCTAAGTCTACAGGATAAAGTGGGATGAGTGAGTGAGAGTGTTTCATTCCTGCCTTGTACACTGTAAATACGTCCCTAACCTCTTTTCTAATGAAGTTACAACTTGCGTTGATCTTTGTCGGTAATCTCAATACTGTACATGCTTCATTTATTCAGAAAAGGACTGTCGGCATCCTTCATTCATCTGACATCGACAGCAACTACAACAGGAAAGGTTTTCATTTACTTTCTGTTGCCTTGTGCAAATATTGACTCGATTTTGTTCTGCTGTTGAGCAAATTTCGCTAAATCCTGCTATAAACCGTGCTTTGGCAAATTAAACAAGCTTATCCATCTGGATTATTTTGGATTGCAGTTTTGGTTGACATTTTTTTTAACCTGACAGTTTCTTCAAATACATGTTTAACAGATATCTCTGACTTGATGTTTTGCCCAAATTACTAAATGGTGCAACGCCAAAAACAAGGTCGGTATTGCAGATTGGTTGGAGTGGCTAAAGATCAAGGGGTTCAAATGGGAGTGAAAGGCACCGTGAGGGGGCATGTATGCTTTCATGCATGTAAAATCCAATGAAATGGCTTTCACTCATTTTAATTTCGGCAAATGTTACATGGCGTCTCTCTGGCACGCTGGACTGAGAGCCGAAGATTAATCGAGGAGCGCGGAGTGACATTTTTACATCACGGTTGCCAGTTTTGTTTTTGTTTTTGTTTTGTTTTTTTGTTGTTGTTGTTTTTTCTTTCTCCTGATGATATCACTAAGCAAAAAACTGGGACTACATCCGAGATGCCAGTTTTACAGATTTCATGAACTTCCTGCGGGGGAGTTTATTCATTCTTTTTTTTTTGTTTTTTTCTGAACAGTTTGCAAACATAGATAGATTAATGTTTTAATTCATGTTTGAAAAGGTAAATAATTCATGGATGTTTGTTTAAAGCAAACAAATGTACAGCTTATTATTTACATCTGTTGGCTGTAGTTAATTAAAATACACACAAAATGATCAGGATATAGTATATACGGTATATAGTCTTCCTGAATAAACATAACAGTCATAAACAGTTGAACTGGATCTTCCAACCATCTTTAAATCATTGTTATTTGCAAAAATCTAACATCCAGTAGCGTACTCTATATTGTGTAAAAGCACCACCGTGCCTCCAACAAACCCCTACATGCGCATTACATTACTACTACTTGCTTTTTTGCACTATCTATTATAGTATATATGATGCACACAGGGCTACTTGCCCTACCTTGCAACTTTATGTACACTTTACTGCACAAACTCAGGATATACAGGGGATGGACAATAAAACTGAAACACTGGCCAATTTAGTGCTGGAGGTTTTATGGCTAAATTAGACCAGCCTGGTGGCCAATCTTCATTGATTGCACATTCCACCAGTACGAGCAGAGTGTGAAGGTTTAATTAGCAGAGCACAGTTTTGCTTAAGATATTGCAATGCATACAACATTATGGGTGACGTATCCGAGTTCAAAAGAGAACAGATTGTTGGTGCATCACTGGTCTCACTGGCGCATCTGTGACCAAGCCAGCAAGTCTCTGTGATGTATCAGGAGCCGCGGTATCCAGGGTGATGTCAGCGTACAGTACCATCAAGAAGGACAAACCACATTCAACAGGAGTAACTGTGGACGCAGGAGGAAGCTGTCTGAAAGAGATATCTGGGTGCTAACCAGAATTGTATCCAAAACACATAAAACCACAGCTGCCCAACTCACCGCAGAATTAAATGTGCACCTCAACTCTCCTGTTTCCACCAAAACTGGTCATCAGAAGCTCCACAGGGTTAATGTACATGGTCGGGCTGCTATAGCCAAACCTTTGGTCACTCGTGCCAATGCCAACCATCGGTTTCAATGGTGCCACAAATGGTGCTCTACCGCAAGTTTGCAACAAGTTTTACAACATTTCATCATTTTAATCATTAAACTCCTTTCATATTGCTTCATTTAAAACATGTGATGAGGATTGAGGTCAAAAATTATTCTCTAAATTGTTTTATTCTTTTGTCTAATCTGAAATTCTTATATAAAATCTCACTACATTCTCTCTACTGTACCTGTACATACTTATGTTTCATAAAAGTCCATTCATATAAAAAAATGATAATAATAGTAACATTTCCTTGAATCATTCTTCCAATAATAATTCCTTGATTCTATATGGTTTTCGGTTTTTACTTACTGGAGAAAACGTCCAAACTTCATATGCATGAACTGATTTCCTCAGATTGCAATATAAGCATGATAAATCTGTCATATTAGCAGCTCATTTGTCGTGATTCTGCTGGGTCTTACTCGGTACCTCATGTTCGTTTTAATACAATCCGCAGTAGTAAGTGGCTCTCGAATAATTGTATCCAGATCGATTCAGCTAATTTCCACGCAGTTTATGAGCTGACTCAGGTGCGTTTGAGCAGCAAAGGAACACGAGACCGTTGCAAACTGAACGGCAGCTGTAGAGCACCGTATCTGAGACAGGACCTGGTTTAAATTAAGGCTTGCGTAAACGGAGGGCTAATTGAGGGCCAGCTAGGGTTTGGTAATTTTCCCCAGCTCTTACACACCTGGTAATGGACTGATAAGTTGAATCAGCTGTGCTAGTCGGGGGAAATCAATGAAGTCTGCTGGAATCCAGACACATGGGCGCAGATGGGGTTTGTTTTGGTTGAGTTGTTACTATGCAAACAGGAAGCCGGGCGATACGCACTGTACATATCGTTAGCAATGACGGCCCATGATGAAATTAGCTAGAAGGATAAAGATCTATGGATCTCACATCTGTGTTGAGCTTAAAAAATGAGACTGTTGGGTTCAAGCAATCCGTCATCAGTGGGGTGATAAGGATGATGCAATGTGAAGTACAACTTAGAGGCAAAGAAGCAGCGGCATTAAACAGAGTAAAGTGAAAAACCAAATTGACTAAATATATATGCTTCTGCCTCATCTGTCGCTTTGTGTACAGTAACTTCTACTTCGATTGTGCTGTCAATCGCTGTCACAGTCATAGTCTGTGATTAATTGGTCAATTGATTAATCAATTGTAAAATATTATTATGTAGTTTATTATAATATTTTATTATGAACATGCAATGGTAGAATAAAAAAATGCATGACAAACAAGTTAGAGGAAACAGATTGTGCAGTTTTAGAATATCTTAAACTTTAACATTAAACAAAATGAAAATCTCTCCAATAGGACCAGCACTGAATTCAGTGATTGTGTTTTATGAGGTGTGGCAACCCACCGACGCTGATCTACACTAAAATGCTCCCCTGCCCCTACATAATATCTATCGAATATTATATTAGAACATAAATTCATAGATTTATGGTTTACAAATAAAAAAAAATTACATGAAATACATTTTATTCTAAAATAAGCTAAATTATATATATATATATATATATATATATATATATATATATATATATATATATAATGTTAGCACATAACAATGGCAAATCTTGAACCCAGATCCTCAACCCCACAAACCAATACCCTAGAGCCTTAGACACCTGAGCCACCACTCTCATGTCCTACAGCTAATATATTCATGTAAAAAATAGTCCACTTTAAGGTAGCTGGAGCACATAAAAATCTTTGCTTTTATCCATTTCTTCCATCTAGAAGCTTTTTATAGTAAAACTTGCCGTTCGGCGCACCTGGTGATGTTTCCTCACTCATCTTATTGTCCGCGTTAATCGTGCCGTTATTACACACAGCCGGGTAGCCGCGCTGCAATTATGGAAAGCCATTAGGGTCAAACTTGTTCATAGAATTAATTGGTCTTCACTAGAAATAGTAATGCTTTAAAATGTGGTTTGATCTTTGCTGATAGTTATGAAAATCCTGTACATATTGTAATGCATAAATATAATTTTTTTCCACTGATGCGACGTCTCTTCTTACATTTCCTCCATTGTTCTTGTTTTTTCGGTGCGGTTGAGTCTCCATGATGAGGCGTCATTAGTGAGCTCACCTCAATCAGGCCTGATTCTGTGGCTAATACTGACTTTACGGTTTGCACTTCCCTCTGTGGAGCGATACACTTGGTTTTGTAGGCTGGTCATTATGGACTGAGGGTTTATGGGAACAGGAGATAACAAGGGCAGAATCTGATCCTCTGGGAGTGAAAAAAAGAAACCTGTTGTGACCAGCTTGTAAATTATCTTCAATGTCTTCCAACCGGGAAACGCACTTAGGAGATGAGAGGAGATGAGAGGCGAGGAGAGGAGATGAGATGAGAGGAGAGGAGAGGAGAAGAGAAGAGAGGAGAGGAGAAAAGAGGAGAGGAGATGAGATGAGATGAGAGGAGAGGAGATGAAATGAGAGGAGAAGAGTGGAGAGGAGAGGAGAGGAGATGAGAGGCGGGGAGAGGAGATGAGATGAGAGGAGAGGAGATGAGATGAGAGGAGAGGAGAGGAGAGTAGAAGAGAGGAGAGGAGAGGAGAGGAGAGGAGAGGAGAGGAGAGGAGAAGAGAGGAGAGGAGAGGAGTGGAGAGGAGAGGAGAGGAGATGAGAGGCGGGGAGAGGAGATGAGATGAGAGGAGAGGAGAGGAGAGTAGAAGAGAGGAGAGGAGAGGAGAGGAGTGGAGAGGAGAAGAGAGGAGAGGAGAGGCCTGTGCTAAGTCTGGATAAGTCAGTGATGGCATGACAGCACAGATTGCAAGATAAAATAACTGGAACATTTGACTCGTTCTTGTTTTGCATGTACTTTGCATTTGGACTACCGGGTGTGTTGATGAAGCATGAACAACTTGGTGTGATAATACTGACACCTTAATCACACGCCGAGGTGTGTTTGTTTACCCGAATTGAAAATGACAAATGTAATTAGCTTTAGTGAAATGTCAAGCGTTGCACAGTAGCCATCTTCCTAGCACTTAATTTTGTCTCGCAGTCCTCCTGGGAAAATAAATAAATAAATAAACAAATGAATAAAGGTGACTGTAATTGTTGGGATGCGCCATTTCGAAAGGCACCTTGGACCGCGCTGAATAAATCACCAGGGTGGAAGTGTCCGATCGGGAAGGGCGCACGCCGGCGCTGATTCTCTGTCTACCTGAGCTGTAAAATGCTTTGCCATGTGCACCTTGTCTCTAATGTCCTGCTGCTCCTTCAGCTACCCCCCCCCCCTTCCTAAACCCCACTTCCCCCCCCCTCCTCCCCGGCCGTAATTACACAGGCTCGCTTTTAACCGAGAGTTTACCTTCAGAATGTCAAACAGCTCGGTACACACTCAGGTCTGTTCGCCTTTCACACTTCCCGACATTGTTTAAAAACACTGAGTAAAGTTAGGAATCACTAATTTAGGTAGAACGGGCGCTCAAATCTTTTACTTAAGTAATCATCTACATAATGCTCTAATCAAAGTTGAAAGGCAACTTTAACATTTCCGCTCGAGGAAAAGTATTATGCACTAAACTACAAAAAGCAGACGCATACTAATTTGACTTCCTGAAGATAAAATCGTTAAAGCTTTCATAGAAAAAAAAAAATGATTAGCTAAGGTTAACCAGCACCGAAATTACAGTTCGTAAATTTAGCCAGCTTATGATAGAAACTAATGAAATGCTGTGACTATACAGCAGATTGTCTATGTTACAGCAGGTAGATTATAGTGATGGGTTTCAGTTTTCATTCTCAGATATACTCTGTAAAAAAAAAAAAAATGTACTGTGTTAGCTCTCTCATCTAGTAAATGGTATTAGGCTTGTGTATAAATGTTTAATAAAGAAAGCAGCTCATTTATTTAAAAGATAAACACTGCACTGTGAGTCAAATCCAGGGCTGGAATCTAGTGCTGGGTACTGAAGCTACTGAATTGTAGACACACAAAAGTTTCTTATGATGATTTACATTTCTAGTACTAGTACATGAGGCTTAATTGATGTTCTGAAATGAAAATCATGATCTTTGCGTCTTCTTCATAAGGAAACACGAACAAGAGGCATGACAACATTTCTAACTTTAATACATTAATAACATTAACAAACAGAACTCATTACTTACCATCATGAAAAGAAAACATTATAAATAGGTAGAATAAAATTGTAATACTTTGGAGAAGAAATAAAGCTAAAAACATACTACAGTAACCTTTAAAAGTGAAAAACTAATTACGGCACGACGGCATCGTTGGGAGCACTGTGGACTCGCTGCTTCATGGTTGAGAGTTCAGTTCCTGGGAAACATAAATAAATGCATTATATTAATATTAAAATGGACAATTTAGCATTATAAGAGAATTTTAAAAAACATAGTGAAATAGTCAGATAGATAGATAGATAGATAGATAGATAGAATTGGAATATGTGATTTGGTAACAGAGGGTGGGACTTCTCAGAAAAAAAGCAGAATTCATTATTCCTCATGGCAATTAAAAATAAGAAATTCAATTTATAAATAAAAATGCAATAGAGTTTACCGAAATAAAAACTCCTACAAATTAAATGCTAAAATAATATTTTAAAAAAATATTATATAATTGATTATATAATCCCATAGTAAAATAGTAACAAAATGTGATAATAATAATAATAATAATAATAATAATAATAATAATAATAATAATAATAATATGCAGGATTTGGGTAGATCTGGGAATTAGTTTATAGGTTTAAGGCAAAATGAAATATTTCCTTCATCATCACCATCTTCATTATGGAGATCATTATATCCCCTATCCGTTAGATCCTCCAGGGATCGCGCCGACGTGTCCTGACCGGAGAGTTATATTTCCGGATGGGGAACTTGGCCGCAGCACAAATGGCTATCTAATCCCCTGCAGATGAAATGAAAACACCGAGAATGAACATGTCCTTTGCTTTTGATAACAGCGCTTATAGCCTCAGCCCGGGTTTTCCACCTCGGCCACGCTCCTCTGTCTGGCTCTCTAAGTTAAACAGACCTTAATATATACTAAACAAACTGGGAGCGAGCCACCGAAAGCCCTCCATCTGATAAGCGACACCTCCATCCATTACTAACTGTTTATGAAATGGAAGGTGATAGCAATGTAATTTGGATTATGCTCTGGAATATTGCACTGAGTGGGTGGACTGGATCACATTACAGATACACACCACTTCTCTATTATTCACCAGTATGGGAACTGGCCTTTAAAAATGCCCGCATTCCATTTCACACAAGATCCTCTGACTGGATCCCACTGGAGGGAAACGCTGCTGTTTTATCAGCTCAGGTCTGGCAGCGTTTCTTATGGTCCTCGTCAAACATCAGTGACGCACCTGAAACCTTCCTTTCTACACGGGGAGTGTTTTTCAGTGGCAAACTCTCTCAACATATATTCACCAAATATGCAGTGCCCTCACGCTTTCATTCTTTCTCTCTTTTTTCTTTCATTCTTTCTTGTTTTCATCCTTTCTTGCTTTCTTTTTTCATTTCAGTTGCCATTCTTGTCAGCCCCACTGTTGTCTTTGTTCTTTCTTGCTTCATTTTTCTGTTTTGCATAACTTCTTTCTTTCTTTTCTATTCATCGGTTAGTTATGATGATTTAATTTTGTATCATTTTTTACTGTCATTTGTTTTGCTTTCTTGAAATAAATGTATGAAATCCAAAAAGGTTTTATTGCTTGCTTGGTTTCCTTCTTGCCTTTTTTCATGCTTTCTTCATTTGACTTCAGTGCTATACTTGTAACCACTTCATTTTCTTTTACGTCTTTCTTTCTTTTGAAAGAAATTGGTGTTTTAATTGAGCACTGTGCACTTCCATTGAAAATGATCTTTTTTACACACACCTCGCTTGAAAGGCTTTTTTTTATTGCATGTATTTATTGCAGTTATTTATTCATTTATTATTATAGTAAATTGCTCCCAATGAATATTGAATGACTGTAAATATATATATATATTTTTTTTTTTGTAAATTCAATTAAATTCCCTCTCTCTATCTCTCTCTTTGTCAGTGATCCTGTGTGGCCAGTGTATGGTGACTGAGAATGGTTCCACTTGATGACCATGGAGATGGTCTTGGACTTGGCTGATGCAGGCAGTTTTTCACAGTTTTCAGTCCTAAACTGTTAAGGCACTTAAATTTCCATCTGTACTTTTTTTTACATGAGTCTCCAACAAGGAAAGTTATATTAACTTTAAACAAATTTCCCTTTATATCAAAGTTAGCTCACAGATATACCAGGGACTGATTTAGGGTTATATAATCTGTTATATCATCTAAATGTGGATGAGTTCCTGTTGTGTCGGGTTCCTTCCTATTGTCATCTCAGGGAGTTTTTCCTTGCCGCTGTCGCCCTCGGCTTGCTCATCAATAACCAACTGATAATTAGAATCTATCCTCTTTTTCAGGTATGATTTATTTCCACTATTTTAACAATTCTGTGAAGCTACTTTGTGACAATGGCCATTGTTAAAAGTGCTATACAACGAATTCCTTCTTTCTTTCTCTATCTCTCTATCTCTTTCTTTTTCTTTCTTTATTTCTTTCCACGTTTTCCTGAACTTACAGCATAACGTCCTGAAACTTCCTGAACATCTGTCCATGTGTCTCATGTCTTAGTGCCATATTTTCACCAAATATGGAGCGGATCGTTTTTGAAGCAGCCCCCAGCCGGGATCTCAGTGCTTTTAATCATTCTATTATTTTCAACCCCAAGTCTGGCAGCAATCATCTAAAACTTACATGTTCGTAATTCATCAAATGTGCATGTACGTGGACAGACAGGCCAAACATATCAAAAACCTTCTTTTTTTTTATTCTTCTGCTTTGAGCTGCAGTAAACAGAACAATAGATAATACGGATACATTCTGGCTTGCTTTTCTTCGCCGGAGTATTAAGCTCGAGTGTTATTACATAATGAGCCGTAATGACTTGGCAGTAATTAATGGAACAGAAAATAATTACAAGCGCGCACAGTGAGATATCTGAGAGGACACTTACAGTTATATCAGTAAAACAGGATGCGCAGGTAAAACTCAGCAGGGAGAGCATATGTTCTAGCGCCACAACAGTTGGTATAATCGTATGTGTAGGCTGTTTGCTTTTCTTTCTTTGGTGGTGGGGAGGCTGGTGATGTTAGTCGCATCGATCGCCTCAAAACTTTTTCCCCTTATTTATTTCTTTCCTTTCATCAGCTTTCCTTTCATCAGCTTGTAAATGGCCCATCCCATTTTGTGTAAATTTTGTGTGTGCTGTGTTTGGGGTGTGATTTCAGTGAAGGCTATAATGGGAGCTGCAGGTCAGATGAGAAAGGGGATGATAATTAGTGAGTTATGTTACAAGGCTATGATAATGGCGATCCCTCTACAACCTTTAATTA
Source organism: Clarias fuscus (assembly GCA_030347435.1). Taxonomy (NCBI): domain Eukaryota; kingdom Metazoa; phylum Chordata; class Actinopteri; order Siluriformes; family Clariidae; genus Clarias; species Clarias fuscus. The sequence goes on from CM059205.1 coordinate 32,310,648, forward strand.
AGAGTCTAACCTTCACACTGTCACACTGTTACTCTGGTGCCAAAATCATAGGCTGTATAAAAATAACTGGACAAACCGTCTATGACATCATCCATAGGTTTTCTGTAGAGCATTTTCAAAGCTCAACTGTGGGAGCGCTTGTGTTGTAGTCATCTTCGCAGGTTCTGACACCGCTTAAATCCTGTTTAATCCATGGGCAAATGGGTGGGGAAAAAACAGAGCCAGGCTGTTGGTTGGAACATGCCTACTTACTTCAGTTACCACAAGCTAGCTAGATTAGCTTTAGCGTAAATAAAATGCTAAGGTGGCTAACGTTCATTTATAACCTACTTTGCATTCGATTGAACCCTGTCATCCATACCCTGTATGTCATCCTGCGTCAACTCATAACCTTCAATGACACCAGGTTTGGTTAAATAAAATGATGCTGTCGCTCAAATCAGTCAAGCACTAATTATGCATAATTTATGGCTTAAGATAATTGTTACTGATGAGTTAAATTTTTTTTTTTAAATCACCCCTTTACAATTGTCATAAATGAGAAATCTATCTATGAAGACCAATACTGCAGGGATTGACTCACGCTCCTAGTGGTCATTCGAGGAACTGCATGTTTTGTCTTCATATTTCAGAACCCGAGGTTGCCCCTTGGCCAAAACCTGCAAGCTCTGATAACAAAGAAGCTCTACCACAGATTGAAATCTGCTAGTGCAATTCCTCCAGTCATTACCCACCCCGAGGCTCTCCTCAGCCTGCAGGAAAAGCAACAGCCGACCATCACAAGGTGAGCCACAGTGACACCCCTGGCCAAGATAGGGAACGCAAACTTGATGCAAACGTCCAACGCACCAAACCACTTTAAGATCAGTTTACATAAACAGATTGTAATTTTCATGTGCTCTCCACCTTACCTCATCTGTTCTCTTTTCTTCCTTCTTTGTTCCCAGGGTAAACCCACTGTCCCTCCTGAGAGCAGAAACAGGGCCTAGGCAGGTCTGCTGGGCTGCAGATAGCAAGGGCATTTCCGGGTAGAGCATCCTCAGATGTACTGTAGCTGGATCTTGTGCTCCGTGTCTTCACAGACATCCCTGTTTAATACTGGATGAACCCATGTTATTCATAAACTATAGTGCAGTGATGCCAGATTCAAGACAAGTCACTGAATGCATGTTGTAATAGGGATATGCTCATGTATACTGTACTTCATCAGTTGAATATGAGGGACACGTTTATAGAGTAAAAGCAGCAGTTCGATCTTTAAACTTTTCACCTAATAATCAAGAGAAGGATTTCGTCAGGGTTTAAACAGTTGGCTGGGTGAGTCCTGGCAGTTGGAGGTGAAACTAAGTTGGGAGTGTTGAGAGTTTGGAGGTTGGGATTTGATTGATACCTTTTGCATCAATGATCACCATGTTTGAGTCATCCCAGAGCAGTCTCATTATGACGCACTAAGGCCTGCCTTTAACCAGGCTGAGGTCACATGTGGGCATGCAGTGCAGCCATGAGTGCACTAGGTTCACCATTAGTCAGACGTGAACTGTGAACCTGTAACTGTGTACAGTAGTTGGTACATAAGAACAATATGGCCCCTCATGGCAGGGCACCTAGGGGTAGATAAACTCTTTTTTTATTAAATTTTTTGCATTGGTGTCGAACATGAGCTGGGTAATCTGCAACCTAGTCCAAATGTGCCACTGCCGCTTACCCATGAGCCCATTTTTATAGATGTCATCGAGCAATGGACCAATCCGCATGGGTTTGCATGGGTTCGTCTTGACTTAGCGACCTGGTACTCTGAAACAATGTGTTTTTGAACAATCTGAGCAGAGACCATGACCATGACAGAGGCACTGTTTCATATAATATCCTGAATTGAAATACGACTTCTCAGCCTGCAAGTGATTACCAAGCAGGTTTGACTCACTTTGTGACGAATCATGTAGCGTGAAACCCTATGCGACGAGCTGCAACTACAGAGCTAGAGAAACAGCCAATGAGAGCCCAAGAGGAATTCGTTTTTTTCCTGCTGTCATGCACAGCACATCCTATCTGTATAGGTCTGCAAGGCTGTGAGAATGCTCGTAACAGAATGTGTCACACCAAATAGTTTTTAGGAACTGCAAGTGCAACAATCCACAACATGATGGCTGCCATTACATAGTGTAAGCGTACAGAGGGGTTTTTTTTTTTCCCCACTACATCTGCATGGCTGCATGTTATTGAACCGATATTTCCTGAACATTTTCTCATATTACTCTTGTTGCTAGTTTCCTTTTCCAGTGACAAGTCGTACTCCGTGATAGGCAGCTCTGGCATTTATTGGCTTGAGAACGCGAAACCCGGTCTGCTTTGGCGACGATCTCAGCAAGTTAAAGACTGTCTTGTGCGAACGCCTCGTCTCCGAGGGATCATGTACTGTGCACACACTGAAGGACTGATCATAAACGATTGAAGTGCATGTGACTTTTATGTAAGGTCAGAAGAACTTATGTCAAATCTTATGTTAAGAGAACATTCCTGTTTAATTTCAGTCAACACAGTAGACATTCCCAGGACAAAAGGCAAAACGTAATCTTTTAACAAGAATGCAAATGTAAATATTGGATACTTATCAGTTAGTCGCGCAGACGAGTTTCCAATTATCTACAGACAGATGGGTCAGTAGTTGGTCAGCGCCTAGAGATGATGGATGTGAAAAACAAACACTCTCTCTCTCTCTCTCTCTCTCGCTTTCTCTGGAGGGTAAAGGGTGAATGGGACAGCATTCCAGCCCACACTGAGCTCTCTACTCCTGCACTTTACACACGGAGCTGGCTGACATTTTCCAGCCGGGGTGAAGTCATGTGCACCTCTGCAGAAGGCAGAGCCGTCTCCTCAGAGCCTATGGAGTGTGTTTAAAGCAGATACGCTGTCAGTCGTCTGCAGCCGGACACTCGGATCATGCACATATGGCCCGGCATAGAGGCAAACTGGGAATTCTGTACGCTTTACATCTTCTGGGTAACGTCATGTGGCGGAATCAAGGATAATGATTAAAAGTGGGAGAAATTTGAATCGTAAAATAGAAACTGGATTTTTATGCATTTTATACAAGGTGCACACACGCTTAAAGGGTGACTATTTGTATTCATATATTCAGGGTTTTTTTTTTTTCTTCGCCAGCGTTGGTGACTAGAATCCCATTGGAAACCAAAAAAAAAAAGTCATGAAGCATGAGGTTTTACTTTTATGCTGAGCTCGAAATATTTTTGCAGTGTATTTCTCGAGAGGAGTTAACACAGGTGTGCATTATCTTGTGCACTATCTGCGAGATCTTCCAGTCATTATATGCAGAACCTTGTAAGCCAGCTAACATTATATGCAGAACATTGTCTAACTATTAAACAGTGCTGCTCTGAAACACTCAGTCACACACAGAAGGAATGCTTTTCAGAACGTTCCATACGGTGTCTGGTTCAAAAGGTTTAGCAAATGGTTCTTATGCCAAGTCTTATTTCCTCTCAGTCTGATTGCTCAGGCAGTCACACTATTGTTCTTCTTAGGTTTTAGTTTTATTATCTTTATCTTTTAACTCTGGTATGTTCATATTCACAGTCTGTATAGTGCTGGTGCAATGTCCCTTGTTGTTCTTCTATCACTGACACTCCTCTTTTTTCCCCACTGAAATGACGGGTCGATCGTTTGCCAATTGTGCCATTATTTGCTCTGCCAGCTGTGCACTGCCCTCTGCTGCTGTTGAGCAATCACACTTTGCTTTTTTATTTTCTGGAAATAAATTTTATATTTATAATACTTGAATTAAAATGACTTTTATTTTTCCACTGCCTTGTTATCCAGTGGTAGTGGTAGAATAAACATTTTAAAAAATAACATATAGTAATATAGAGTATACCCACTTCCTGTGTATTGATTCAGACCACACCCACTTCTTATATATTTAAATAGACTACACCCACTCTATATAGTCAAACAGACCACACCCACTCTCTGTATAGTGAAATTATCCATCCCTACATCCTGTATAATCTTACAGAACACACCCACTTCGTGTATAGTGAAATAGACCACACCCTTTCACTGCATGGTGAAATAGACCATACTAGCTCTTTGTACAGTGATATAGACCACACCCATTTCCTGTGTATTGATTCAGACCACACATACTTCTAATATAGTGAAACAGACTACACCCACTCTCTGTATAGTGACATAAACCACACCCACTCTTTGTATAGTGATATAAATCATACCTACATCCTGTATAGTCTTACAGACCACACCCACTACTTATATAGTGAAATAGACCACACCCACTCTCTGTGTTGCGAAATAGACCACATCCACTTTCCGTTTAGTGGCTTAAACCACGCCCACTCTCTGTATAGTAATCTAAACCACACCCACTCTCTATATAGTGGAATAGACCACACCCACTATCTGTGTAGTGATATAGATCACACTCACTTTCTGTATAGTATTGCAGACCACACCCACTTCTTGTATAGTGAAATAGACCACTCCCACTCTCTGTATAGTGAAATAGACCACACCCACTCTCTGTATAGTGGAACAGACCACACCCACTGTCTGTGTAGTGATATAGATCCCACTCACTTTCTGTACAGTATTGAAGACCACACCCACTCTCTGTGTAGTAGTAATATAAACTAAACCTACTTCCTGTATTGCGTTACAGACCACAACGACTTCTAGTATAGTGATTCAGACCACACCCACTTTCTGAATAGTGATATAGTGATATATAGTTACATGAAGCCAAACCCTCTTCAGAACTTAGTTTGTACAGATCACACACACTTCTTGTACAGTGAAATAGACCACACCCACTGTCTGTACAGTGAAATAGGTCACACTCACTCTCTATATAATGATTTAAACCACATCCACGTCCTCTCTAGTGATAAAAAAACACACCTACTTGCTGTTATTGTGTTATACACCACACCCACTTCTTATATATCTTTCTTTCTCCCTCTCTTTCTTTCTTTTTTATTTCTTTTATGTTCTTTCTTTTTTTCTCTCTCTCTCATGGTTATTCATTTGTTTGCTTGTTTATTACGTTGTTTGTTTAGGTTTTGTGTTCAATTAAAGATTCAACTGTAAATCTGAGCTAAATGTAAATGAATAACTGGAGTGACTGGATTTTTAAAATGGATTTTATATGCGGTGAATCTCTCTCTCTCTCTCTCTCTCTCTCTCTCTCCCTGCGTGGCACTTCCTGGCCTCATGCTGTCGTGTGCTAAACCCCCAGTGAGTGCTCAGGGAGAGGGAGCTTATTGTTAGGGTAATAAGGGGAAGAAGACTAACTGTCTCCCACTCAGGCTGTCACCTCACATTTACTCTGCTCTTTCTTTTCACCAGAGGATGCTGCGCTGCCTCTCTGCACTTCTTTTCATTTTTACCCCCTTTTTTTCCTCTGTAGTTCCTCATGTAGTCTTTCCAGTCCTGGTATCAATTATTAGCCAACCCTTTCATTTCTGACTAATTCTTTCAGCTTTGCTAATATATTAGTCCTGCTCTGAGAAACAGCACTACTGAATAAAACCGCTCTCTGTTACGTACCAAGCAGGATGTTATTATCATCCCTGTTTTTCTTTGTTCTTCCTTTTAAAATCCATCCTTCTGATATTCTGTTCATCGTGATCTCAGGGAAAGATTTACTTTACACGTGAGCGCTGTGTAGAAACGGTATGCTGCATATAAAAATCCCTTTCTTCAAAGCTAACAATGAAAATCACTAAAGATATATATATATATATATATATATATATATATATATATATATATATATATACTGTAATCAGTCTACCAGTCACGCCAGCGTTGTCACTTATTCACTCACTCGCTCACTCTTTCGTTAATTTATTCGTTCACTGATTCAGTCCTTCACTCTGTGGTGAATTATGTGTATTACATTTACTCTCATTTCGTTAGCTGCTTTAGTTTTATATATTTTCCCCCATTATTTATTTATTTGTTTATTTATTTATTCATTCATTTATTCTTTTCAATGCAGTAACCAGAAGGACTCTCAGAAATCTAAAAATGCACAAAACTCTATTCCTAATGGACCCAAAGAGACTGGACTTTTCAAAGCTACTATAACCCTGTTTAAAACATGGAACATTTTTGCAGTACAGAGAACTCCAAACATAATGTCCTTATACTGGCTTCTAAAAGAGCCTTTGGAGCACGCCTTGACTCTTTTTCTGGAACGCTGATTAAATCTGGTACCACTACCCTGGGTCCGCTAAAACATTTAACCGGTGCAAACCTACAAAACACAGAAAAAGCAGCAGAAATACTAGGTCTGAAATCGAAGAGGATCCTATAACAACAACCTGAAAAATGAAAAAAGTATTTTCTCGCAAGAAAAGAGAGATTTCTGGGATGGAACAGAAGAACTGGATGAAGAAGACGCTTTCCCTGTGCTCATGCTCGCTCAAAGTGTAGTCATTTGGTCACTGGTCATTTTTTAAACTGCAAAAACTTTGCAAAATCTTTACCCCAAAACAAATCAGAGATGTCCCTTTTTCTACAAAGAAAGAGACCATCGTTCATGCCTTTGCAGCATGCTCCAGATCCCAACCACTTTTTACTCCTTTAAAAGCCAACTTTATTGAATAGTTTTTTTTTTTTTTTTAATCATTGCAGTTTTACACCTTAGGGGCAAACTACAGTGTACTCAGAAAACCAAAGAAAAAAGTAAACTGTTAAACTACATTGTGGGTTAAGAAAAAAAAATGGTATATACTTAAGCAGTGGAAATAAAACTGACCAAAAAGGAAATTATAGTGTGGAAGCAATCACAATAGCACTAATAAAATCAAGGATTTTAATAGATTGATTTTTATTATAAGAAAAAAAGAAATTCTAAAAACCTTTGAGAGAAATAGGTGTTTTACTGGAGCACTGTGGATTTTGTTTCAAAATGTTTTTTTCTTTTTTTGTTATTTATTCTTTATTATTATATTTTCATTATTAGTTTTTTTCTTTTTTTAAAAAGATTTAAAATGAATTCTAAATGACTGGAAATAAAAGCTTTTGTAAATTCAGTTCTTTTCAGCTTTCTTCCTTTCTTTCTTTCTTTCTTTCTTTCTTTCTATTTTCTTTCTCTTTTTTCAACTGCCATATCTCTTTCCATCTTTCTTTCTTTCTTTCTTATTTTCTGATTTTCTTTCTTCCTTTTCTTCTTTTTTTTCAGTGGAAATTTCTTAGTTTTTTTTTTCTCTTTGTCTTTTTTCAGAGAACATATTTCTACCAATTTTTCTTTTTTCTTTTTTTCTTAGTTGTCACACCTTTGTCTGCTCTTATTAATTTCTTATTAATTAATTAATTTGTTTGTTTGTTTGTTTGTCACATGTTTGGAATCTGTTTTACCCATTTATTCACTCCATTATTCATTTACTTGTTCACTGATTCACTCATATACTCTCTTGTACACTCTAATCTATGGACTCAGTCATTTTATTAGCTGTTTTATTTTATACATATTCCTCCACACCTCCTTCCTTCCTCATCTCACGCTTTCCTGATGACTTTTATTTTATCACACTATTTCTGTCTTTTTGTTCTTGTAGCAAGAGTGTTTTATTCTGATAGAGCAGCAGGTGTGAGAAAGAAATTGTACACGGGACTGCGAGGAAATTGCCCAGACATTATTAGTTCATTATTAGTCAGAGAAGTCGTGTAACTGTTCCAAATGATATAATAATATATAAACAGTCAGCTTACATTTTGGCATTTAATAAATACCTTTATTTTAAACACTCTAAATTGTGCAATAGATTGAGAGAAATTACTACTCTGCTTGAATGACTACTTTATCTTGATCCAATCTAATCAAGGATTTATATCCTAGGCTTGGGCTAGGGCAATAATAGTGATTAGATAAGAAATAAATCAAACATTTCGAGCACAATCCTACTGCAAAGTAAATGCGGGCCCCCATGCAGCTTATCATTTTTGATGGAAGTCTGACACTAGAGACTCCTTTCATAAACATTAAATAAAAATTTCCTTACAGAACAGTTACAGTATATATACAGTTATACTGTATGTACATCCTTGCTATACGATAGAACTTTTTTTAAATCAGGTTTGCACTTTTGCTGTAGAAATAATAATGTATTCAAAGGCTGTACTATGAGAATAAATGAATTACAATGAAACACTTGGAGGAATTCTGGACAAGACCTGGAGTACCTCTGAATATGTAAAATGCGGCCCATGTTCCTGACTCCCTCTGCTCTCTAATCGTGCCTGATCCATCCTGATGCCCTACTTCTGATTAAAGTCCTCATCACCTGAACACCACTTGAGGATGGGTCCGTGTGGACGCTCTACAGATCAGTGAGATTACTGTGCATGCTATCACGTGGAAACTATAAAAATGGCTGTTCTCCCTTGGATAGGTTTAGGACTCTGCAATGGCTAAGAAATACTTTATACTCATGAAAGAACTGCTCATCATTGAACAGTAAACAACTTAATTTTTCTAATAAAAGATCACATTTTTATATATTCAAAAAAACTTATTCAGAAAAGTTCCACAATTAGCATTTTTTGACCATATAGTATGGAAATTATACATATATATATATAATATATATATAATATATATATAAAATCTCACTATCTGGTGTTTCCCAAATAAGGATTGCATGAAAGTCATTTCCTTTCCAACGTCGCCTCTGATTAGGGGACACATTTAAATTTTACATCAGATTTCCTAAAATATTAATTGTTATCAGCGCTATAGAAATAAAATTTGATTGAATTAAACATAATGTTTCTTAACAAATACTTCATTTATGCACTTTTACGCCCATTTTCTCAGCTGCTGTATCACGATTTTTACGTATTTCCCTTAACATTTCTGAATCTTCATGTTTGCTTGTTTTTTTTTTATTTACCAATTACCATTAGGTCCTGACTTTTCAGACATCCCATAATAATAAAAGTGGCATTTGCATTTTAGTGCAGTTTTACCGCGGAGCTAAAAAGAGTTAAACGAGTCGTGTGTTCGGGAAGTGAGCATGAAAAATGCAGGAGATTCTGTTGTCTGAAGTGCACAAGGCAGCCAATGTTCGGCGCTTCATTCCTTCACACAAACCTGCCAGAACCGATGAAGCTGAGTCTGAAGCGTGACGAGTTTGTCACATCAAATGACTGAACTGTTCTTCATTCCGGATGCCACACCGGCTTATGATTATATGTTCATAGAGTCTGTGCAGGGAAAGTCTTTCAGTTTAGATAGATCGATAGACAGATAGATAGAAATTATTACTATCAATAAAACTACAGTAAATATGTATTAAAATTTGTTTAAATTATTTTCTCAATGAAATCAAGTCTTTTCTAACATTCCTAAATTCATTTCTAAATCCATTTAGTTTAGGTATGATGTCTATACTATATGTGTGCAAAATAGCACTGTACATTATTATTATTATTATTATTATTATTATTATTATTATTATTATTATTATTATTATAAAGCAGCTCCTCCATTCTTGACTCTTCTTCACTGTTAACAACAATATTTATTATTTTCAGACACTAAAAGTACTTTATAGAGGATTAAAGGTGTGTGTGTGTGTGTGTGTGTGTGTGTGTGTGTGTGTGTGTGTGTGTGTGTGTGTGTGTGTGTGTGTGTGTGTGTGTGTGTGTTTAGCTTTAAACCGAAAAGTTTAGTTTTGATTTGATTGTCCTGTGAAGTAATGAAACAGCACATTTGCGTAAGTGACTGCGAAATAGATTTCTGTGAAACTTGAGAACTTCTCCGTCTTTCCTGTTGACCACTCCGCGGAAACGTTATACCGTCCGATATAAATGGCCAAAGTTATTAATGGCAGAAGTTTACTGTGCCAAAGTAATGGCTTTAAGACATCCAGAACATGTAATTCAGCAGTATGGAGCGCGTACATGCTCGAGGAATGATAATATGGTGAGCTGTTTTCACTATTAGTGGCACAGCAGAATTTCTCTTAAATCATCCTTGACAGCAGATTTTCTCCAAAGGGCTACAAACCCAATAAAATAATGGAAATCCACGTCAACGAACTGAGCAAAGGAAATCACGGAAGTTATCTCATGAGCCGTCTGTGTCTCTCTGTCTCTCTTTGTGCCGCTGAAGAAAAAAAGAAATCCTGAGACGCAGTCGCCCTGCCTTTCCAAACTTTCTCTCCCGAACGAGCCTCCTTGAGAACCGCTCTTTGGGCTTTTGAAATAAATGTCACGCCGACATTTTGGGTATTCCGCCGAGGTGCTGACTGCTTCCTCAAAATGGCGGCCAAAAAAAGAAAAAAATAAAGAAGAAAAAAAAAGAAGCATTGTATGGGTCCCTGTCACTGTATGAAGATCTGCATGAAGCAGGATATTGTTGGTTCTTTTTTTTTTTTTTTTTTTTTTGGAAAAACGCTTTTTTGCGAGAACATCTCCCGAAGAGACGTGACAGAGAGCTTGACACTAATGTCAGTCAATTGGAGGTTTAGTTTTGACACCCTCGGCACGGTTGTTCTGTTTAGCATCTCGGTTACATCTAGTCACTTCCCATTTTTTCACGGCACCTCATTCGTGCCGCGTTGTGTTTTTCGAGTGGTGTCACGCTAAACGGCTGTTGCTGTAATTTACACTATTGACAGCTGTATTTACATACGGACCCATATTTTTGTTTGTTTATGTAAAGTCAAAAATAAATAAATAAAACAAGAATGAAATCCACGCCGCGGTAGAGGAGCGAGAGCTGACGGACAGATTATGTCTCTGCAAACTTACAGTGGAACATCGCATGGGCGCGCGGGTGCAGGCAAATTACGCGTCAGCAACAGCAGCGAGTGACAGGAACAAGCTATGGAGGGACGCCTGCAATTCGGGTCCGGTCCCCCATACAAGACAGGATCAGTGTCAGGAAGAATTTGACTCACAATTATTGTGTTTTGGTCACCGTCTCCATGGCCCGCGGGCTTCTCCTTAGCCCAACGTATGGAGCCATCTCATTGTGTATATGCAAATGTTTTTCGCGGGGTAAATCTCGAACCTGGCACCCAAAAAATCTCAAGAAACTCTTGAGCAGGAGTTTCAGAGTGGCTCGTTATCAGCCCATTAATGCATCACTTGTTTTTCTGTAAGTTGCCTATCCGGGATCATTCATGAGGCCAAAAACTTTAAATAGGTTCTTTGACTGCATCCTTTTATCCTGCATTATACTTTTTTTTTTTTTTTTTTCGGTTTTTCAGGTTAAAATGCTGATCACATTCATATGAATAAACCTTTCAGCTTTATAAGAAATTCTCTAGTTCCCAGAAATGATTTAAAAGAAAAGAAAAAAAAAGTATATACTGCCAGTCAAAAGGTTTTTCAGCACCTTTTTTTTCAGTGTTTTAATCAAAATACCAGCCGCAGAGTAAATAAAGCCATACAGCATAATAAATAAAGCACTTCCTTAAATAAGGATTATTGTGGGATTTATTAACTGCATGTACTGAAATTGTAATACGACTTTAAATGAGTGCTTTGGAAAAAAAACAATTAAAGCATTTGAAGAGTAAAGCAGGTAAATCTGTAGATAGAAGACTTGTATAAAGTCTCATAACTGGGGAAATATTTCTCGTACATTAGGTGCAGAGTCTTTCAGCAAATTTGAAGCATTTCTCTGTTTACTGTTCATTGGATGGTCGGTATTTTTACATTTCACTTAGACCTGTGCTGTGGTTATTTTCTTCTTCTTCTTTATAAAGCTGTAACATAAGCTTTACTAGCAATGAATGTACAGTACGGCCACATTATTTTCATCATCAAAACTATTTCTCATATTCATTAAAAGCAAAAAAATGTGTATTTGAGGTTTCTCTTACCATCAAACGCATTTTGTTGATCATTCATGCAGACAGACATGTCGCAGCAGGACAATACGGATCCAGGTCAAAGGCTTTAGTTAATGCTGACATCAATCACACACACTCAATGTGATCTCAGTGATTTTGTCCCTACACTGCCTGAGAAGCTGGTTTTGATATTTCAGATAATCTCCTAGGATTTTGCACACGCAAATACTTAACATAGGATGGTGTGAAAAACAAAAAACATCCACCGAGTGACAGACAGAAATGTATTACTGATGAGAGAGATCAGAGGGAAATTGCTAGATTCGTTTGAGTAAACAGTGCACAGACGCTGATAAGCGAGCTTTACATTCATGGTAAGAAAGACTGCATGTCAGAGTCAAACCACGAAAGCTGTGTCAAACCACCCTGCTGTTGTTGGATGGGCAACAACAGGAGGAAACCACATACACACGCGGACAAAATTGTTGGTACCCTTCGGTCAATGAAAGAAAAACTCACAATGGTCACAGAAATAACTTTAATCTGACAAAAGTAATAATTTAAAAAAATTCTATGAATGTTAACCAATGAAAGTCAGACATTGCTTTTCAACCATGCTTCAACAGAATTATTTTAAAAAATTAACTCATGGAACAGGCCTGGACAAAAATGATGGTACCCCTAGAAAATACTGAAAATAATGTGACCAAAGGGACATGTTAATTCAAGGTGTGTCCACTAATTAGCATCACAGGAGTCTACAATCTTGTAATCAGTCAGTGAGCCTATATATAGGGCTCCAGGTAGTCACTGTGTTGTTTGGTGACATGGTATGTACCACACTCAACATGGAACAGAGGAAGCGAAGGAAAGAGAGTAAAGAAAATTATAGACAAGCATGTTAAAGGTAAAGGCTATAAGACCATTTCCAAGCAGCTAGATGTTCCTGTGACTATAGTTGCACATATTATTATTCAGAAATTTAAGATCCATGTGACTGTAGCCAACCTCCCTGGACGTGGCCGCAGGAGGAAAATTGATGACAAATCAAAGAGACGGATAATCCGAATGGTAACAAAAGAGCCCAGAAAGACTTCTAAAGAGATCCAAGGTGAACTTCATGCTCAAGGAACATCAGTGTCGGATCCCACCATCCGTCGTTGTTTGAGCCAAAGTGGACTACATGGGAGATGACCAAGGAGGACACCATTGTTGAAAACAAATCATAAAAAAGCCAGACTGGAATATGCCAAACTACATGTTGACAAGCCACAAAGCTTCTGGGAGAATGTCCTATGGACAGATGAGACAAAAATGGAACTTTTTGCCAAGGCACATCAGCTCTATGTTCACAGACGGAAAAATGAAGCATATCAAGAAAAGAACACTGTCCCTACTGTGAAACATGGAGGAGGCTCTGTTATGTTCTGGGGCTGCTTTGCTGCATCTGGCACAGGGTGTCTTGAATCTGTGCAGGGTACAATGAAATCTCAAGACTATCAAGGGATTCTAGAGAGAAATGTGCTGGCCAGTGTCAGAAAGCTGGGTCTCAGTCGCAGGTCATGGGTCTTGCAACAGGACAATGACCCAAAACACACAGCTAAAAACACCCAAGAATGGCTAAGAGGAAAACATTGGACTATTCTAAAGTGGCCTTCTATGAGCCCTGACCTCAATCCTATTGAGCATCTTTGGAAGGAGCTGAAACATGCTGTCTGGAAAAGGCACCCTTCAAACCGGAAACAACTGGAGCAGCTTGCTCATGAGGAGTGGGCCAAAATACCTGCAGAGAGGGTGCAGAAGTCTCATTGACAGTTACAGGAATCGTTTGATTGCAGTGATTGCCTCTAAAGGTTGTGCAACAAACTATTAAGTTAGGGGTACCATCATTTTTGTCCAGGCCTGTTCCATGAGTTCATTTTTTTTATAATTCCATTGAAGCATGGTTGAAAAGCAATTTCTGACTTTCATTGGTTAACATGCATAGAATTCTTATTTATTATTACTTTTGTCAGATTAAAGTTATTTCTGTGACCATTGTGAGTTTTTCTTTCATTGACCGAAGGGTACCAACAATTTTGTCCACGTGTGTAAAGGTCCATCTATCCATCCTGTCAGGCAAGAACAAGAACCTGAGGCTAAAGTCTGTACACATAAAGGAACACATTTTACAATCGTAAACTGTCCAGTTTCGTGAATGTCTAAGGGTTCTTATGTTGAATCAGGTCTCCTGAAGACAGTCTGTTTGAATTCCATTCATCAGAAAAAGACTCAGGAACTCCTAACCTTGACCTCCGTGACATTTTGTATCACTTGAGCAGTACGTTTCCGAGCGTGATCGTGACCGTGTTTATTTTAGCATTCATTATTATTTTTCTTCCATTCACTCCCGTAGAATTCATTCCCATTAATATTTGTCTTTTATTCAACATCTGATATCTTGTTTTTCTCTTTTCTGCTGTGCGTGATTTTTTTCCTCAGTGGATGTGACATTCGATGAGTCAACAGTGAGGAGCAGTTTTCCTACAGCTAACCTTTTCCAAAGAGATCCACGTTGAAGCCTGCTATCAGGGGTTTAGTGATTAATCCAAAGAGGCGAGAACATCAATGTAATTTGTCAAAGCAACAAGGAGGTTTTTTTTTTATAACTTGTGTTAGTTGTTGTTGTTTTATTAAGAACAACTGAGGACAAATCCCCAGGCATGTGATTTACATTACATAAAGTCAAAGATCTATTCAGTCAATGAGAGTTGTTTTTTAAGTATTTTTATAAATAAGACTGAGCTCCAATTCTGCCTATCAACAAATTTTAACTTTTAAACACTCACTCATTGTCTATACGGCTTTATCCTGTATACACACCTATCCCAGGAGACTTAGGGCATGAGGTGGGGTACACCCTGGACGGGGGGCCAATGTGATGGGCCAATCCATCACAGGGCACACACACTCACACACACACACACACTACAGCCAATTTGGGAATGCCATTTAGCCTTTACACTGTGGGAGGAAACTGGCGTACCTGGAGGAAACCCAAAAAAAGAACAGGAAAACATACAAACTCCATGCAAACAGACCCGAGACAGGAATTGAACCCTGACCCTGGAGGTCAAAGATGACGTGGCTAACAACTAAGCCACTGTGCTGCCTAAATAAATGATCATTGCAAGATATACAGTACATCGATCAGCCACAACACTAACACCACCATCATGGACACGCAAGGCTGATTTATGCCTGTGGGGACCAGAGGCCAGCCTGTCTGGTTGTCGATTCCAGAGACAAGCCAATGTAGCACAAATTGATGAAAAAAAGTCAATGCTGGTACAGCCATTGTGCAGCACAGCTTGATGTGTATAAGGCTTAGCAGGCAAAGAGTTCATGGTTGTTGATCCTGCCTCCAAATTCCCCAGATCTCAATCCGACTGAGCATCCAAGGAATGCGCTGGACAACAAAGCCCGATCCATGGAGGCCAAACCCCACAAGCCACAGCACCCAAAGTATACGCTGCTAACGGATGCCAGAGGTCTTGTGGAGTCGTGACCTGAGATGTCAGAGGTGTCCTGTCACCGCACAGGAAAAAATACACAATATTGGGAATGTGTTTTAATGTTATGGCTGATCGGCGGCCTCTAGGCTAATATATTTATAGGTTGGCTAGCTGACTTAAAAGCTATGTATGGTAACCGGTATGTTAGCTGCCAGGGTTCAAGGCTAACTTAAACAATGAGCATTACATGTTATATTTAGTCTTTATGGCAATACCTTTACAGCCTGGATAGTTAGCTATAGCTACACCGCTGTTATGCTAGGTGCCAAGGTTCGCCTAATTTTAGCTTTAGCAAGGTCATTCCATAGTGATCTAAATCCTATGCGCTACCTGTAACTAGCCCTTTTCTGAGGTAAAATAGTTCAGAAGTTAACTGGAACAATAGCGCCAAACCTAAATCCAACATCCCTGATGGTTTTCCTTCCCTCCATCCTGTTCTCCTTTTTGTAATCCTGTCCATTCTCGTGTGGTTGATGTGAGAGGAACTCTTTAGTGTTTCACAAACACTTATCAAAGCTTAAGAAGCACCAGATCTATCCCATCTTACTTTTTTCCACCTCGCTAAGCTCCTGGCCCTGAAAGCGGAAGGCTGTGTTACAGCCAAACCCACTGTTGATCCAAGTAAGGCCTGGGAAAATACCCATAATCCTTTGATACTAATGTAGCTCTGCCATTTACACCGGACCTAATATATGCATGTGATACATTCGCAGCGGCACAGGCATGACTAAATTTATTAGAAGAGGACGGCATATGTACAAGTCATATATTTAGATATAAAAAGACATATTTGCATGATCCGTGTGCGCTCGAGCAACTCCAACAAGTGCGAAGACGGAAATCAGATTTCCAGCACGCGAGCCCTTTTGCCTAATCGACCCTAAAGGCTGCGAGAAGATAAACGGAGGCGACTTCAGAGATCAGAGATAGATGTGGAAAGTGAAAAAAGAGCTAGGAAATAACCATAAATGGCCCACATAAATCACCACAGAAAAGATCCTTTTAACCTGTTAAAAATAATCTAGCCTGAACAAGAAACTCTTTATTTTTGACAAGGGAACATTTCCACACGTTCGCCTGTATAAATAGTGCTTCAGGTTCGGTTCATGAATATGCATAAATATGCAAATTAGAACATAACCAATGTTCTACTATCTCAACCCCGCTTCAAACACACACTTATTCTTATTACCTTTATTATGCTATGCTATTAGTTATGGCACACTGCGCTTTTCTGGGAAAATATGAGCGAAGGACCACCTTGAGGAAATGAGACCTAATAGAGTGTCATGAGAGGAGATCCATGGAAGTCAGGGATTTGTTTTCAATGCGTTCAACGGTCACGGCATGTTTTCAAGTGGTCAAAAATTATGGAATATTATGGCATTAAGTATTTCTTATATAAATATTATTTAGTTCTCTTCTCTTAGTTCCTCTGATGCTTAGTAGCATGCCCTCCATCGTTTCCGGTCACTCGCGGCATCTTCGGCTTTGTTCCATGCACTGTCCAGGATCTTCAGATTCTCAATGAAGGTGGATGAGGGCATCCTGGGCGACGATTTCCTCCTACCGGTATCCATGTTATAGCCATTTTGGGGATTTAGGATGTGACCAGTGAGGCGTAGTCTACTTTGGGCGACTGTGATATGGAGGCTACACAAGAGCACTTCTTCATTGATGATGTGGTCGAAATCTTCTTCATTATCTGTCTGAGACATGGAACACATTGATCTACTTGATGGTTGCCGCTGTCATTTTCCAGGTTGTGTCATACAGTAGTTACTAAATTGATTTGTCATTTAAGTGTGCTACCATCAGAATTACGATGTTTCCATCACAACTAGGTCCACCTGTGACTGATACATCACAGGTGGACCCAAGAATTTCAGGATCTGGATCTCAATTTTCATTGCTATATAGTCAGTGATTTATATAACAAGTAAGACAAGTAAATCCTCTGCTAGAAAGTTCCCTAGCTAGCATGACATGATTTTGATGCTAAAATTCTTGTGCTCATGTTTATTAACCATCTAAAATCTAAACCACAAAATCAACCATTGCATTAAGACCATAGCCAGGTAATTTGAATACCAATTACCTGTTAACTAGTGACAGGATCATGGGAATCCAAGGATCACTTATTCCGACAGGAACTAAAGGCAAGCCTGTCTATTCTGATCCCACAGGAACGCCAATGCAGCCAAAATCACAGGAAAAAAGTAAATCCTGACCATGATAGAAAGACATCAGAACATTCAGTGCACCACAACCTGCTGTGCATACTGTAGGACCCAGCAGGCAACGAGTTCAAAGGTTGCTGATCCAGACTTCAAATTTCGAAGTTGCCAATCTAATTGAATATCCATGGAACGCACTAGACAAACAAGTCCAATCCACAGACATTCCATGGAGTCCATTGTCGAGTTTTGTGGAATATGAAAAGTGCAACTAGAATCTGAATTTTAAAATCTATCAGTCTGGATTATTGTGTCTTCAATTAAATTTGAGTAAAAGCACAATAATTCAATAATTATTATTATTAATAATTCAGTTATTATTAAATGGTATTAAAATAATTTAAAATTGAAATTGTGTACTTAACATCATCATTGGGATCCCTGGCTTGAGTTTGTATACTAAAAATAAAATGTTTATAACAAATCAGGTGGACAAAGTTTAAAAGGAATTTTCAGGGACATAATCCATTGCAGATTCCAGCTCTTTGATTCCAGGCACAAATTTCCAGATCCGAAATCTGGGAAGAATCTTCAGAAAAGCAAAGCAGCACAGATTTGAATGCCACTGTTTCAGGCAGTAATGTAGTGTTTTGAACAAAAAGCATTAAAAAAATCAAACTGGATTTGTCCATTTTGTTATATTCAGAGCATAATTGCACATTTATCACTCCAAGGGGTGCTTTTAATATTTCTACACTTGGCATAAGCACATCACCTACCTCTGCCATATGAGTTGTTAGACATCATGACTGAAAAATAAAGTAATGAATTAATTAAATACCTTTCCCTTTAGCGCCCCCAGGTGAACATTCCAGTCCAATACATGTGCCAAAAGCTTGTAATACAGCTTCTGGGACAGAAACAAAGTAGCTCATGTTGAATGCATCTAGGATGACCTTTCATGCACTACATAAAGATGCTGACATGAGAGATACATTTATGTAAAACAGATCTATTTCTAACTCCACCAGAAGAGTCACTGCAGGTCAAAATCCTGAACGCGTTTTTCTCAGTGTTAAGAAATCCCTGCTCATGGCAGACGGCTGTACTCTGATCACCCCTGAGCAGGCTCGGTGAAAAGTCAGCAGATTAAAAAGCCGTCCTGAGAGCGGGAGAATAATAGAGGAAAGTAGGCCAGTTTGATTAGACCTGGAGTATAAACGTCCCCTCCCCTGGAACAAAGACTCGTCCTTTCCCTCCTTGCTCTCTCTCTCTCTCTCTCTCTCTCTCGCTTACAGAAACACAGCGCATTCAATTAAATATCAGAAATGTAGAAAATGATGAAACTCTCAAAGGAGAGAGAAAAACAAGAGCGGATCTCAGACACCTAATCTCCAGCTGAATGAGTGGATTAGCAGGGTGAAGGTACACAACACGCGTACAATAGAAATGCACAATGCATAAGGACTATAGATACAATACAGAGAATTACAGTACTACCAATACAAAGGGCAGGTAGACAGAATACATAAGCACTGCACATGCACAATACAGCTGAACTAAAGAACACTAAAGCTATGAATACCACATAAAGTACACTTAACACTAACACTACAGCTATGCAGTACAGATAAACAGTACAGATATGCACCAAAATGATTAACACTAAAATAACCACTACGTATAAAAAACACTGAATATAATCACTACAAATATTTATCGATTTAAAAATATTATATAAGATACACACATATAAATAAACTACAAATAAACAGCCTAGATAAACATTCAAAACAAACACTACAAATAAACAGCCAAAATAAACATTCCAAGCAAGCACTATGAATAAACAGCCAAGATAAACATTCCAAACAAACACAACAAATAAACAGCCAGAATAAACATTCCAAACAAGCACTACAAATAAACAGCCTAGATAAACATTCAAAACAAACACCACAAATAAACAGCCAAGATAAATATTCCAAACAAACACTATAAATAAACGGGCAAAATAAACATTCCAAACAAACACTATAAATAAACGGGCAAAATAAACATTCAAAACAAACACAACAAATAAACAGCCAAAATAAACATTCAAAACAAACACTACAAATAAACAGCCAAGATAAACATTCCAAACAAACACAACAAATAAACAGCCAAGATAAACATTCCAAACAAGCACAACAAATAAACAGCCTAGATAAACATTCAAAACAAACACTACAAATAAACAGCCTAGATAAACATTCAAAACAAACACTACAAATAAACAGCCTAGATAAACATTCAAAACAAACACTACAAATAAACAGCCAAGATAAACATTCAAAACAAACACTACGAATAAATGGGCAAAATAAACATTCAACACAAACACAACAAATAAACTGCCAAGATAAACATTCCAAACAAACACTACGAATAAACAGCCTAGTTAAACATTCCAAACAAACACTATGAATAAACAGCCTAGATAAACATTCTAAACAAACACTATGAATAAACAGCCTAGATAAACATTCAAAACAAACAGTACAAATAAAGAGCCTAGATAAACATTCAAAACAAACACTACAAATAAACAGCCTAGATAAACATTAAAAACAAACACTACAAATAAACAGCCAAGATAAACATTCCAAACAAGCACAGCAAATAAACAGCCAAGATAAACATTCCAAACAAACACTACAAATAAACAACCAAGATAAACATTCCAAACAAGCACAGCAAATAAAAAGCCAAGATAAACATTCCAAACAAACACTACAAATAAACAGCCAAGATAAACATTCCAAACAAACACTACAAATAAACAGCCTAGATAAACATTCAAAACAAACACTACGAATAAACAGCCTAGATAAACATTCAAAACAAACACTATGAATAAACGGGCAAAATAAACATTCAACACAAACACAACAAATAAACAGCCAAAATAAACATTCCAAACAAACACTACAAATAATCAGCCTAGATAAACATTCAAAACAAACACTACAAATAATCAGCCTAGATAAACATTCAAAACAAACACTATAAATAAACAGCCAAGATAAACATTCTAAACAAACACCACAAATAAACTGCCAAGATAAACATTCCAAACAAATAGTACAAATAAACAGCCTAGATAAACATTCAAAACAAACATTACAAATAAACAGCCAAAATAAACATTCCAAACAAACACTACGAATAAACAGGTAAGATAAACATTAAAAATAAACACTGCTAATATTCTCTAAAGATAAAAATACACACTGCAAATACTTACCAAATATAAACACTGAAATAAACACAACAAAGAATCACAGTATAAAAAACAATACAAATGCATACTGTCTATAAACACTACAAAGAAATTCCACAATACGTGTAACTTCAGATACAGATACACACTACAGAGAAACACCAAAATTACACATATAAATTGTATATAAACAACAGATACACACCATATATAAACACCATAGATACATATTGCCTATAACGTCAACAGAAATAAATTACAGATAAAACACCAAAGATGAACACTACAGATACACACTACACTTGACCACTACAGAAACACTATAGATTAACATAACAGATACACGCTATAGATACACACAACAGATAAACACTACACATACACACTACAGAAGCACACTTCAGATAAACACTACACATACACACTACAGATAAACACTACAGATGCATACTACAGGTGCACACTTCAGATAAACACTACACATACACACTACAGATAAACACTACAGATGCATACTACAGGTGCACACTACAGATAAACACTACAGATGAACACAACAGATAAACACTATAGATAAGCATTACAGATGAAGACTACAGAAGCACAGTACAGATAAACACTATACATACACACTACAGATAAACTATACAGATAAACTATACAGGTGCACAATACAAATTAACACTACAGATACATGCTACAAATGCACACTATAGATGCACACTACACATACACACTACAGATAAACATTACAGGTGCACACTACAGATAAACACTACAGGTGCACACTACAGATGCACGCTACAGATAAATGCTACACATCAACACTACAGGTGCACATTACAGATCAACACTACAGATAAATGCCATAAATATTACAGATGCACACTATATATAAGCACTTCAGATGCACACTACAGGTAAATGCTACAGATAAACACTGCAGATACACACTACAGATAAATGCCACAGATACATACACGCTATAAATGCACAGTATAGATAAGCACTACAGATGCACACTACAGATACACACTACAGATGCACACTACAGATACACGATACAGATAAGCACTACAAATACACACTACAGATAAATGCCATAGATAAACACTACCGATGAACACTACAGATACACACTACAGATAAACGCTACAGATGCACACTACAGATAAACGCTACAGATGCACACTACAGATAAACGCTACAGATGCACACTACAGATAAACGCTACAGATGTGCACTACAGATGAACAATACAGATGCACACTATAGATGAACACTCCAGATAAACACTACAGATAAATGCCATAGACAACACTACAGATGCATGCTATACAGTAGATTAGCACTACAGATGCTCACTACAGATGAACACTACAGATAAGCGCTGCAAATACACACTACAGATAAATGCCATAGATAAACGCTACAGATGCACACTATAGATAAACACTAGACTTGCTCACTACAGATACACACTACAGATAAACACTACAGATGCACACTATGGATAAACACTACAGATGCACACTACAGATACACACTACAGATAAACACTACAGATGCACGCTACAGATACACATTACAGATGAACACTACAGATGCACACTATGGATAAACACTACAGATAAACACTACAGATACACACTACAGATAAACACTACAGATACACGCTACAGATGCAAACTACAGATACACATTACAGATGAACACTACAGATGCACACTATGGATAAACACTACAGATGCACACTACAGATACACACTACAGATAAACACTACAGATGCACGCTACAGATACACATTACAGATGAACACTACAGATGCACACTATGGATAAACACTACAGATAAACACTACAGATACACACTACAGATAAACACAAAAGATGCACACTACGGTTAAACACTACAGATAAACACTACAGATGCACACTACAGATAAACACTACAGATACACGCTACAGATGCAAACTACAGATACACATTACAGATGAACACTACAGATGCACACTATGGATAAACACTACAGATAAACACTACAGATGCACACTACAGATACACACTACAGATAAACACTACAGATGCACGCTACAGATACACATTACAGATGAACACTACAGATGCACACTATGGATAAACACTACAGATGCACAATACAGATACACACTACAGATAAACACTACAGTTTGCACGCTACAGATAAACACTACAGATGCACACTATGGATAAACACTACAGATACACACTACAGATAAACACTACAGATGCACGCTACAGATACACATTACAGATGAACACTACAGATGCACACTACAGATGCACACTACAGATAAACACTACAGATGCACACTACAGATAAACACTACAGATGCAACTACAGATAAACACTACAAATGAACACTACAAATAAACACTCTAGATAAACACTACAGATGAACACTACAGATGCACACTACAGATATACACTACAGATAAACACTACAAATGAACACTACAAATAAACACTCTAGATAAACACTACAGATGAACACTACAGATGCACAATACAGATGAACACTACAGATAGATGTTACAGATAGTTGCTATAGATAGATCAGCACAGATGAAAGCTACAAACACACACTCACAGATCAACACCAATAATAAAGACTACAGATACACACCACACATACACACCTTGGCCTGTGAGTTGAAAAACACACTCGCACTCTCAGATATTGAGTCTGAACACCAGATGTGTGAGCAGCTGCTAATTACAATGTTTGCACACACACCTGAGAACCTGAGAACCGTGTCAAGCCAGGTTTTTTTTTTTTTTTTTTTTTTTCCCCCGAACAACAAAACATGCAATCGCAGGTGTTCAGGTATTGCTATAAAATTAGACAATGAAACCCAGGATGTAAACAATCATGTGAATAATTAGATTTAATACACAGATTTACGAGAACATTGCAGAGGTACGGAAAGAAAGTCTGACAAAAGAAACGGGGAAAGAAAAACAAACACCAAAAGAAAGAAAGAAAACCGTGTGTGTGTGTGTGTGTGTGTGTGTGTGTGTGTGTGTGTGTGTGTGTGTGTGTGCAATCATCAGCTACAGAAGATAAGATTTCTAGCCAGTGTATTTGTTTAAGCTTGACTCTTCTGCTCTGTTTGCTTATAGTCTACCACAAATATGATCAGAACATCAGTATTCATGCATACTCGATCATGACTTGACGTCACATAAAACAACAGCAACAGCAAAAGGCCTGCTGGGATTTAAAATGGCGCAGGCTACGAGTTCATGTCGGCGGAAAAGAAAAAGAGCATGTAGTCTTCACTGGTTTGGCAGTGACACAGGAAACACGCGAGGATGTTAGTTTTTCTGGGATCCAAATGAATGGGTCCTCCGTTCCCAAAGGAGACGTTCGAGTGCTTTTGACATTTCACAGCACGTCCCAGTCCTTCCTCTGGAAGTTTAATTTTACGCATCGCGCAGGCAATATGAACTGGCAGGAAGCCGCGAAAGCCAGTTCACTCACAGGTGGGAAAGTGATTTTCCCTCTGCGCCTGTTTTCATGTGCTCATGGGCACTTTATTTAATCAGAGCTCACGCTCAGTTGTTGCTCTCTAGAGGAAAATATGACTTTTAAATAAAAAAAAAATAATAATAATATAAAAAAAAACCCTGAATGGAAAGGTATACATGAGGTGACTACGCCTGTAAAAGACGGCTTTAATTCTTTATGTGAGTGTGAGGAGAAGAGGTTGCAGGGGCTTGTGTTGCGAAATGAAATGGGTGTGAATATTCTACAAGTCTAAAAGCAGAAAAGTGAAAATCTAAGCAGTTTCAGCAGGAGACATTATCCCTTATTGTGTGTTAAATAATATAGCCTTTTAAATGAAATTCAATGTAACAATTTCTGTGAAAGGGAATGGAGACGCTACACTTGCTACAGCTGCTGATTGGACAGTTTTAATAAGTGTTTTAGTCATTGTTATTAGATAAGTAAATAATAATGTGCTTAAAATGCTAAAAAGTATTTTTTTTTTGTATTTTAAAAATACAGAATAACATTTTCAATACAATAAATATTTTAAAAAATAAATAAAAATTATTATTATTGTTGTTGTTGTTGTTGTTGTTTATTCATATTATTATGTTTATGTAAATTCTAAAGAACAACAAGCATGCAAAATAATGAATAATAAAATATTATATACTGTACAGTAATACATATAAATACAAAAAAAAATCATGACTACTTATTTATTTATTTATTTATTTATTTATTCGTTCTCTCTTTTTTTTTATTAGGCTAAAAGTTTATTAGTGCTTATTAGTGCTGTTGTAGAAAAATTACTCAACAAGAAGATGGAGTGATGGAGCCTGATGCTAAACAGAGTGGCCTCTCCCAAGTTGTTTATTTTCCTATAAAATATTACACAATAGTGATTTACAAATGATTAGATTTTGTAAGTACTAATTAAAAGTGCTCATACTTTTTATCTCTCTATTTACATTAGATTGTGCCAGGTCTACAGTACACATTTACAGGATTTGGCAGATGGTCTTTCCAGAGCGACTTACATTTTATTTGATTATCTGAATGGTTCAAGGTTGAGCGCATCACTCAAGGGTCCCAACAGTGGGAACTTGGTGATGCTGGGGTTTGAACCTGAGACCTTCTGATCAGTAGGCCAACACTTTGACCACTGCGCTAACACTAATCACGTTACAGCCTTCCATTCGTATCAGGCAACCAACGAGATTTCTACTGTCCGTACAGAACATATGGGTTTCGTTAAGATACGGAGAGTGAAGGGGCGTTTGTGGAATTTGTCCTAACACTATAATCCCAACCAAGCAATCAAACCAACACAGTGTATCACGCAGCAGGATGTGAAATTCCTATGGTCTCCAAAGCCTCTGTAGTCCCATCTTCTCTGCTGCATGCCTGAATTTTGCTATTTATAATGTTCACATGACATTTCCCAGGAAAAGCACATCCATATATTCCTGTTATCCTTAACATGGTCTGTTTCTTTTTTTCATTTTTTTTTTACTTTTTAAAAATGATCAATATGTTTTATTAAAGTTCTAAAAAAGAATACCCACATGTGTATTTCCTGTGATCAAGAAATGAAGAAATAAAGGCCCACGGTGGAGATCGAGTTCCCCTGAGCGCAGTCTCGGATCTGCTTTAAAAAATTTATGTGCAGGAGTTTATATGCGGCATGACGGCTTCGTATTTGCTCAGACTCCTGTTTTTGGTTCACTCTCATAAAATGTGCAGACTGTAATCCATGCAAAGCCTTATTTCGAGGTGAACTCACACATACGTGCACACACACACACACACACACACACACACACTCATGCATAAGGAAATAAAAAGAAAAGCAATCTTTATTTGAGCTGAACATCTTGACACTTCTTGTATGACACGAAGCAGCTCAGGGCCTGGGGCGGGTCGCACTGAGGGGATGTTAGTAGGACAGGTCTGTAAGGACACATATGGTGGGTCACACAGATAGTTCTGGTTTATAATATCGCTCTCTGGACTGACTAACAGCAGACTTTATTTCCTGAAGTTTTAGAATACTCCTGTTTAGACTGGATTGGTTTTATAAAAGGAGGTGAGGTAATGGGATATGGGATTTTAGTCCTGTCCAGACCTGTCTTGTCACTTCTTTTTTTTTTTTTTTTTACTTGAAATGAAAATATGCAGTGTTTTATGTTCTGTAACACAACCAATAGTAATAAGGACAGAGGAAAATATACTACATCCCAATCAAAATGACATCTCACTATATAATAAACGATCATGGCTTTGTGCTGGGTGAACTTACACATAAACATGTACTCTACTGTTTATTGAACCTACAGAGAAGAAAAATAATGATCACGTCTTGATTCAAATATTTTTTTACATTCTTTTGCACTTTTTATTAACAGTTTTACTTAATTAAATCCGAATCGTATTGAAGCTTGTTTTCTAAATCCTAAATGTTGCGTAGTCCACATGAATGTTGCCTTAAATGTAATTTATGTCAATAAAAAAAAAAAAGCATTTTTTTTTTTTTTTTTTTTTTAACAATTGCCTACTCATCATTCTCGGTCTTTGTTTTTATAAAGATTTTTTGTGATATCTAGATCAATCTAAATTCATTATTATCCAACTTTAACCTCCACTTTGTTTTGTTCTATAATATTTGTATATCATGAATGTTTATTATGGGACCTGATATTTACAATAACCAATATTATGTGTTTGTCATGTAAACTCTGAGAGTAAGAACATTTTGTTTATTTTTATTTGTCACTTAAGATGTTTATAAATGTTGACTATTTGCCTATTAATTGTGCAAGGTGTTTGAGATTATGCGTTGTTTAAAATGATTGTTTTTTATTATTTGTTTATTTTCCATTAAAGTTGTTTTCAAGTTGATTCTTCGTTTGATGTGCCGTATAAGATGTTTATGTGTATGAATTGCATGTTTATCTGCTGTATACAGTAGGGTGGCTTTAAACTCTATTATTAATTTGTTGTTGTTTGTAAATTATGATCAGTTGTTGATTTCTTCAGGAAAATGTTTGTAAATTGTTTAAAGTTTTTTCAACAAATAATAATAGGTTATGACTATTTGTTCTTTGTAAATGACGATTATTTGTTTTTGTTGTATATGTTTGTAAATGATGAATATTTATTCACTTTAAGTAGACAATTATTGTACAGTGTGTGATAATTACTTGTTGCATAGGAATTTTGTGCATGTTTTTTGTTAACTTTGTTAACAGCTGTTAAACATTCGTTAAAAAATTACTTTTTAAAAATTCTTAAAGGCAAACATTTTTATACATAATACATATTGTTCACTAATTTTTTTTAAGGTACTTTATACATAAAACCGCAAATTCAGCTGTTTTTAAACATGAAAACTATGTTGGTTTTGTTGTTTTTCAAACAATAGCACAAAATAATACTTTAATTCTTTATTATTTTTTTATGTTAATGTTGGACCACTGGATGTGTTCACACAATTTTTGGGGTAGACTAATTTGTTTGGACTATGCAAATTAGCGGATACTTGTTAATTGTTTGCCTTATTTGCATATTTTTAATACAACAACATTTTATGCCTTCTTCATTTTTCGTTTAATTCTGATATAATTAAAGGGGAAAATAATTCCATTAGGGTGCTCAAGTCTGCAAATCACCTTTAAACTTTTTTTAATGAGCCCACAGCGCTTAAAGCCGAGTATGATTCCCCTCCAGTCCATTTAATCCAACCCACCCACGCCCTCAATCATTCCCATCTGCTGACGGCTGAAGCGCGGCCCACGTGTTTCATGTTTCAGATCATATTTATTGTAAATTCTGGCTTGGCGATGCCTCAAAACAGATCTCCCAGTGACCTCAGGTGCACAACTCATCTGCTTTCTATAAGCTCACTGACGAAGGTGCTCGGCGATCCCACACATTTGTTTTGGGGGACGACTCTTGCTTAGGAAGCCTCGATGAGATGCTGGAATTGAGGCTGTAGCTGAGCAGATTTTTCACATCAGCCCGTATCGTGAACCAGTCTTCACCTTCATCTCTCCGAACACAGTGCAAGCGACGGGTTTCCAGAAATACACCAAAAAATTGGGAGAAAGAGCTCTTTTTCACACCTTTCCCTAACCTCAGGGATTGAACTGAAACGCTCCGTGCCTGTCTGGCCGTTTGAAGTCAGAAGAGACACCGCAAAATCTAGATTGATACGGCTGCAGAAGCTCTGACTAGCACTTGGGCTGGCTTTAC
Organism: Clarias fuscus; assembly: GCA_030347435.1. Lineage (NCBI taxonomy): Eukaryota > Metazoa > Chordata > Actinopteri > Siluriformes > Clariidae > Clarias > Clarias fuscus. The sequence continues at coordinate 32,339,281 of CM059205.1, forward strand.
TGTTTCTTGGAATGATGATGTCACCACATTTCCACTATAAAGTCTCCCTCGTGAGGCCGTAATGGATTTTCAGCTCCTCCAACGTCCCCATCCTGCAGGGTTCTTTTTAGGATTTCTGGACAGTGGACAGATTTTTCTCGTGCCACTTTGAGTGTAATTGTGTATGCAAACGTGTGATTTCCCTCAGCTACATGACTGTTCGAAATTGCGATCTTTTTTTTTTTTTTCACAGACCTTCTGGTCATTTGTGTTGCCAGTCCTTTTGTATTGTGCCTCACAATGAGCTCAGAGAATTTGTTAATTCTTCCAAACCTTTTGTGTTCATTAGAAGCCAGTGATGGAATTTAATCAAAGGATTGATGAACGTATTTCTCTGGCAGTCATGCTATACTTTCAGCTGCGTTTGGATGTTTGCACATTGAATTAATTGTGATTTACTGACTCATGAGATGGCTACAGAGCCAACTGAAAGTACGGCTTGGGAGGTTCACAATAAAGCTGCTGGAAATGCCTGAGCTGAAATTCACGAGGGATAGTAATGAACAATAAAATTTAATGCCACTTTGCACATTTTGCCAGCTAATGACTCACGTTTTCTCAAATCAAAGTAATTGTCTTTCTTTCCTTTCACATGCAGGCTGCCTAGGAGAACTAATTATTACTTGCAAAGGGCAGTTAAAAGTTAATAAAGGATCTAAAACTAAATATTAGAGTCAAGCCAAGTTAATAAATGAAGCACAGTACTAATTAAGGCTGAGTTAGAAATGACTGTCGTTAAATATTTTTTTGTGAATCCAAGTCCTGCCTACATCTGAAGGAATTCAGACCAAACCTGGCCACTCCTGCAGAAAGTTTCACTTAGATCTACAAAAATTCTAAACAATCCTGAAAGGGTTCTACCAATCCTACTTACTCCCAAAGGAATTCTGACAAATCCATTATTAAGTTTCACCAATTCCACCCACTCCAAAATTAATTAAGACTAAACCAGGCCACTCTTGTAGAAAGTTTTACCAATCGCACCAACTCTCAAAGAAATTTGTGCCAATCAGTCAGAAAGTTTCACCGATCACACTTACTCCCGAAGGAATTCTCACCAAGCCAGCGTTATCATTCCCACCCACTCTCGAAGAAATGATGACCAATCCTGCACGTTTTACTGATCACGCTCCTTTTCAAAGCAATTCTCACCAATCCCAACCTTATTTATCACTCTTCTGGATTCCTTCCCTACTACTGTTATGATCTGATTTATTCCCATGATAAACTAGATAAGCTGGGCATTACAGCTTGTTACGGTATGAGTCCCTTTTCCAGGTCCTGTCACTGGGATGTGAAACAGCCAGACATTACAACTTAGTCATCAATCCCTAATGTGGTGGGGGATACATCAGTGGCCCTTTGCTGCAGTGATGGATTATGAAGGATTGTTCCAACCCCAAATAAATTATAACTAATCCTGAAAAAAAAAAAAAATCACCAATCCCTCCCAGTCCCAAAGGAATTCCGAACGTCCCTTTAGAAAGTTCTACCAACCCCACCCACTTCCAAAAGAATTCTGGCCAATCCTACAGTAAGTTTCACCAATCTCACCACAAAAGCATGCTGACAAATCCTGGTCCAATTCCTTCAGAACTTTTCCTCAATCCAACTTGTTCCCAAAGGGTTTTTGATACTGCTGTAAAAGGGTTTCACAATCCCACCTACTTCCAAACGCATTCAAACCAATCACAGCAATCCTTCCAACTCAACATACCCCCCCCCCCCCACCCAAACCCCCCCAAAAAATTTTACCAATATTGGCCACTCCTGTAGAAATGTTCAGCAGTTTTTCTAATTGCTTCCTCAGACCCATGGATCAAAGTTCTGATCTACATCTCTAGTTGAGATCTCTGATCTGTGCTTTCCAGACATCGAAAGAAGTGTTCACTTTTATATTGGACCCATGTTGAATTTTTAATACCAATTAGCTGGAAGGATTTGATTTGATTTTCTATATCAGCAGCTCTCACAGTAGTTCTAGCTGGAAGGCGAATCACAGGTTAAGGTTGATGAACTAATTCTAATACAATATAATTTCTAACTGATTAACATACTGTATACTTGCATGGCAGAATAAGAATACGCTGACATTAATAATAAACAAGAAAAAGATACAAGAGTCACAACAATTATGCTTAGATCTTATAGAGAATGCAGACTTGCTTCCATACATCTGCGCAATTGGGAAGGTACCACCATGTTTAGTGGTTTTGCCGCTCGGTTGCCATGGTGATTTCCAACACAGATACTTTGAGACAAAATTTAGAGTGGTTTCTTATTTTTGCTCTATTGGCACTGTGTTTTCTAGCAAAGAAATGGAAAAAGGGGTAAAGCCAAAGAAAAGGGACCCTACTGGGAGAAGGTAAATGCCAGTGCCAAGCACCAGTATTTTGAGAAACATAATTAATATCGATCTGTATGACCTGGTAGCTGATGAGTGAATGAAAGACCCTGTAATACACCCTTCCTCATACCCTCATGCCTAATTACCTATTTTTTTGGAATAAGTGCTGATACTTAGATACAAGAGTTTAAAAACTACAAGTCACTGGAAGCTCATGAACAATTTTTCCAGTGGCTGGGATCAAAATACAGTACTCATCCAAAAACCAATGAACTGCAAAGGCATAGTCAGAAGGTATGCTAGGGTAAGCTGGCACCTTTCTTTTCAACTTGCCTATTAGCTATCAAACCAAACCAAAATGTAAAATCATGGAATATATTGTGTAAGTATTGTTTTAGCCTATTGAGACATAGCCATGGCAGTGTGTTAGATGCTGGGAGCTTCTTGGTGTGTGTTGTGTGTGTCAGCTCTGGTCGCTGGTTGTTATGCACTACTGACAAATTGACCAATGTAGATGCTACTGTAATAATGTAGTCTCAAGAACCAGCAAGCAATCCGAATGGGAAGGCTGCAGGCAAAAATGGGGATTAGAGATATATCATGAATAAACATGGTAAATGTCAAATTTTGCAATTTACAGTCATTCTTGTTTATTGAAATTGAGCTACACAACAGCTTTCAACACATTGAGAATGACTGATCCACCGACAATGGTGCTGACACGTAACGACACACGGCATGACTTCATTAGATTTATTCGTGGAAGGAGTCTCCAGTGTCAGCACTTGGTAACAGTAAAATTGACGTCACAGGACTTATTCTTATTAAGTAGGGATGACTTTTTATTGCTGTTATAATTTAAGTCATATCATGGACTAATTAATTAATAACTTAAACATTGTAACGCTGGCCTAATTACCGTTGTATAAAGTAAATGTAAAGATGTTAGGATGTGTGCTGTAACCCCATAGGGTCAGGGGTAGCTCAGTGGTTAAGGCATTGGACCTTGGTTCAGAAGGTCCCAGGTTCACGTCCCACTACCACCAAGTTGTCCCTGTTGGGCCCTTGAGCAAGGCCCTTAACCCCAACTGCTCAGATGTAAAAAAAAAAAATGAGATAAAAAATGTAAGTCGCTCTGGATAAGGGCGTCTGCCAAATGCCTAGATGTAGATGTATTATATTATATTGTATGATGTGAGCCTGAGTGGGAGTGTAAGTCAATAAGGTAGTGAATTATTTTATCCTAAAAAGCCAGTGTTCATTCATAGTTCAGTAAATATACAGTATGAGAAAACACACACCCACTGCTTTTTCATTGTGCATTTTCAGTAGTAGAGATCCAGCCAAGAGAGAACCGATCTGCTCTATTAATAGTCTGAAATGTCACAAAGATTTTCTGTTTTTATTTTTTATCGTTTCTCACACTTGTGTTTAGTGTCACATATTTATAATATATATTTTTTTTACGATTATTCATCTGTTTCTTTATTTATTCCTTCATTTTTTTTCTATCTTCATTGCTCTGCTTATTTTTTTTTTTCTCTCCAAATCTCTTAGGAATACTTTTATAGGCCATAAAAATGTAATGTTATATATGGCAAGCAAAGTTCTTATTGTCCTCTGAAGAGCAGGGATGGTGGTAGGTTTCAAAGAAAAACAGAAGGACAAAAAAAAAAAAAAAAAAGTTCCCGGTTATAGAAAAACCTAACATGATGGACTAACGTTCTCGCAACTAGTAATGGTGCTGTGATGTTCTTTAATGTTGTATTAAAATTCGCGGGTTCAGAGAAAAATATTTTACTAACCCCAAATTGTTTGCTGAGGAAGAGTGTCAGCTGTTCGGACAACCAAAGAACCCAAGAAGTTCGCCCCGCCACCTGGATGCTTTGTATGGCAGAAAAGGTTGTTCAGGCTTGTCTGTAACATAAAAAAAAAAAAAAATCTAACAAGCCATAAAGATTAAAAAGGTGGAGTTTGAGAATGACAGAGCTCAGGTGTTTGACAGGAGTCTTATCAGTTCATCAAGAATCCCAGGCTGGATTTGACATATTGCTAGATATAATGAAAGAGAGAGGTAGAGAGAGATGGATGGCGTGTGGAGATCTCGGCGTGCAGGCGCAGCAGTCATTATGGATGCAGATCAGCGGGATGCTAAAGGCGGGGGTTCGACTCGCCCCAGCAGGATTCCTGGCTTTGTGTGGAATTGCCTCAGACGAGTCCAAAGCTCGCGCTAATCTCTCGCCCCCTGCCCTGCCAGCTACTCCAAAACCCCTCCAACATATCCGCCTCAGCGGGACAGCGATACTCAGCATTTCTGTCTAATCCTCTCTTTATCTGCATCTTCCCCATGTGCACTTGGGTTATTGAATTATGCCAGGAGAACTTGTTGTAGTCGAAGGCACACACACACACACACACACACACACACTCTCTGCTCTTTTTTTGTTTCATTCTCTTCCCTTTTCTATTCACTTTGTAGCAGTCATAAATTAATTCAGGATTCATGTTTTCACTATTGACCGTTCATGTTCTGTTCCAGCAACCTGTGTGTGTGTGTGTGTGTGTGTGTGTGTGTGTGTGTGTGTGTGTGTGTGTGTGTGTGTGTGTGTGTGTGTGTGTGTGTGTGTGTGTGTGTGAGTGAGAGAGAGAGAGTTACTGCATTCCTATTAAAGCTTCTGATGCAAAAAAAAAAAAATCTCTAATCTAATAATGAACAGCTTCATGCTTTAAATTCTCATTAGCCATATGAATATACATCCTGCATCGCTGTAACAAGAACTCTATATCACAGTTTCGGCCAGTGCTGACTGCAGTGCGATGTGCTGTTCCTGCTAAATCGTTTCACATGTCTGGGAGAAAATCTTTGGTTCCTGTTATTTCCAGATGAATTCCAGTTCCCTGTCGGGGTTTCCGTGAAAAAGCTTGGAATGATTGTGTGTATTGCGAAACCTGAAGAGAGCAGGATCCAAAAGTCTGAGTTCACTTGCTTTATTTCATCAGATATCAAAACTTCTAATTAGATTTCTCCAGCTGTCAGTAGACATTTCTATCAAATTACAGGTAATTCAATATGAGTTCATCGTCCCTCATTAATTTAAGCGTCTTTGTTTTTTCTTTCTTAAAGCAGTAGAGATAATAACAGATAACACACAGCAGGCTTTGCTAATGCAGTCTGTATCAGATTTTAGTTCTTGACCTTTTTTTGTGTGTGTATCCATGACATCATACAACCTTTGTTACAACCAATACAAACCACTGGAGACTCCTTTTTTTTTTTTTTTTTTTTTAATCCATTCAACATAAATCACTTTTATTTGTATGTGTGATAGCTTTACATATATAAACGAAATCCTAGGTATAAATTAAACAAAAATTTTTAAACATTATATAAAAAATTTTAAATGATAAAATGTATGGCTTTTATTTTTTTCTAAACAATATTGTAGCTGTAGATGAAACAGCAACATTAAAAAAAGTATTGTCTTAAAACATCTCCAACGTATTAAAATTCACTTATAATATAAAAAAATATTAACTAATCCCATTAAAAATAATCAGTTTAGCTTTTTCTAATTAATATATATTGGTGCCGGTATTTGTTTACCCCGCATTAAGTAGATTATTAAATCCCGCACATACGGTACTGTAACTGTTCATACTGTAACATTACTTTTACTTAACATTTTGATTTCACTTATGGTGCAGGATAAATTTCAAGCAGATATCTAAGTACTGCCAAAGTTTAATTCAATTCTGACCTGCCAGTTTTGAGTGATGCTGTGACGTAATTTGGCTGGACAGACATACAGACATACAGACAGATTTTTTTTTTTTTAACTGGGTTTGGATCCTCCAGTGTATGCAAAGTAAAGTTATGATTGAAAGAGCGAGTTCTGACAGACAAAACCTTTTTATTTATTTACAGTATATAGATTCTTGCTAATGTGTTCAAACTTTTCAACTCCAGAAGCACAGATTAAAGTTTCACTATATTTAACCCAGAGTGCCTCAAGGCAAGACTAACAAGATTCCTGCTTGAAATTCCCAATTCGAATTATGTATTGCTTAACATTAAAAAAAGGGTAGGAGAAAAAGTTTGTTTACACTAAATTCACATAAACACGTTTATACGATGATGCTAATCACCTAATAGGTGAAATTTTTTTAATGTAATTTTGGAAGGAAGTGTAATTAGAGTGTTTGCAAGCCTAAGCAGTGTGCAGATGCTGCACAGAATGACAGATGTGTAGCATAATCAGCTCACCACAAACCACAGAGGTGATGATTTGAAAATAATTTGATCAACACAGAATCTGTGAAGCAAGTCATTTCAAATAATAACAATAATAATAATAATAATAATAATAATAATAATAATAATAATAATAATGAATTCCGCCTATGAAACATTACAGAATGTGTGAGAAAAATTCCTCAAGAGCTTCTAATGATGTTAACTAAAAGCATGTTTCCACTTTCTGAGGTAAAAATGCATGACGTGAATTTTTAATTCTGATTCTAACGACTCATGAAAAAGAGCCAAGGAAACAGGCTGCCTGGATCATACTGGTTAAAGTTGTAAATGACAAACTAATGGCATCCTGCTTTATAGCAGCAGTGGTCTCAAAGTGGGGTCCATTAAGCATAGCTTAGTTTCAGTGGTGGTAATCATCACAATGCAGCATTATGAATTATATATATATATATATATATATATATATATATATATATATATATATATATATATATATTCATAATGCTGCATTGTGACAGGTAGTTATCCAGAGAATCAGTTTAAACTTCATCAGAACTTCAACTTAAGTAAACAATTGAAATGGTATTTCAACTTGTAGGGGAGTAAATGTTTTACCAAGTACCTGACCTGTTACTTAAGTTTACTTCTGCCATCTCCGAGTACTCAACGGCTTCATGGAATTCATTTTAGAGTTAAAACCAGTATCATATACAGTACTATATATATATATATATATATATATATATATATATATATATATATATATATTGAATATGCTTATATGGAAGCCTTTTTTGGTGTGTGTTACAGGGGTTTTCAAACTGTGTATTTGGGTTTTCGGATATGTCAGGTAGAACAAGAGTTACTTTTATAATGTGTAAATCTTACCACTATCAGAATATGTGAATGACGTCGCAAAAATGTAGATCTCTCAAAATGAGCATATTACTCTTATTTTTTTGGTCATAGAAACATCAAAACAAAAAGAGCCATAAGAACATGTGATTGTGTGTATTTGTGCTATTTCTTTGCCTATGTCACCGGGTTTTTTTTTTTCCCCCTTTCTTTCTTTTTTGCTCGGCCTTGTTTGGGTAGTTGGTCAAAATGAAGTAAAATTCAGTTCAACACATTGCCTATTTTGTGCTGAAAAACAAGACATGTCACTCTATACTGCACAATCCTGAGCCTGAGATATATATATATTTATTTATTTATTTAAAAGAAGAGCTAAAATGCTCTAAGCTTTAAGGGCTACAGAGATCTGACTATGACAAACATGAGAACTTGAACTTAAGCATGTCTTTCCTGACTTAGGTTGTAAATGTTAACGGCAACATAAATATTGTAACCATGACGAGAATCAGGGAAAACTTCTAGTAATATATAGTGACAGATTCGTGTTACTTTGTCCGAGATCATCAGAATCACCATGCGACACTACAAGCCGAGTCCAAAGTTGCACACATTCTGATTAAACTCATGAAACAACGATTTTGACTCTCGGAGAAAATGCTGAAATTCTTTTGATCAAATGTGTCTTCAGATCAAACCAAACATGGAAGACAACCGTTGAGCTTGGCGTTCATCGCTGCTCTTGTGTCATGTTGTTTTGAGTTCATGTCATTTGTGAGAGCTGTAGGCTTTCGTTTCCGCCCTCGTCCTGTGTTCACACTGTCACGTCAGCGGTGTGTTACTCAACCGTTTCCATATGTTCTGTTTTAAGCCAATAATTAGTTTGTCTGAGTAACCCTGCTGTTTCACGAGCCCATTGTGAGCTGGAGTTTCCTTATTCCATGTTGTGACCCTTGCATGTGTATTCATTATGGAACAAGGATTATCCTTGTTTGTTGCTGCCTGCTTGCCCGTACATATTGAACCCTCTTCTTCTTCTTTTTTTTTTTTTTTTTTTTTACCATTGGTAAAAAAGCGCAGTGTGTACGCCCTTGCATCCTGCGTTCATTAACTGTATGATAAGAATATCTTCTTTATAAATCGTAGACGCCGTGTCACAACTGTGAGAAAATTAAGATCAAGAATTAAGATTGGACTTTTCACACCTCTCACCACAAGGAATTCTGGGAAGGTAATCACCTAAGACAAGCCTAAAATCGAGACGAGTTATGCAATTATCAGGATTCAGGAGGGGTGAAACAACCTCAAAAATCTGCCCAATTATCCTTTAGTGTGGCCCAAAGCAGTAAAGATAAGCAGTAGAGCAGAAGAGGAGGAAAAAAAAGTTTTGTTGTCATTGTCGTTGTTGTTGTTGTTGTTGTCGTTAACGTTAATGAGGCTTCTAGATTTCATCCAATGTGAAAATCTTTTGATTTGCCTTTTGAGGTTGTATAAAAGTCATCCGACTTAATATAGCCCTAAAAAAGAAAGATGGATATGTGGAGCTAAAGCAAGGGGCGAAACGAGGGGAAAATGACCTATAGCACTGTCTTTTTAGGAGCCGTTATTCAGTATAATTAATGCCGGATTGAATTAATGCTCCATTAACGGAACTTCACGGTTGTCTCTGCTTAGTTATAATTATACTTGCAGTGTATCCTGGGTTCTCTTAGTGGGCAGTGTTCTGTAAAAAGAGACGACCAAATGAGCTCAAACTGCACAAAGCTCACCAAGTTTGAAAAAAAAAAAGAAAAAAAATCCATGCGTTCACACCTGCAGTAATAGCCTGCAAACTTATTAATAATGCATGTGAAAAGCTTAAATTACATTAACATCAGAGAAACGTTATTCGGGTCCGTCATGGAGGGAAACAAATCACAACAAAGGGATTAAATATACAGTTTAATTTCAGAAGCTGTCAGTGGGATTCTTTATTTGTTTACACTGTCCTACGCCAGGATTGTGCCGGTTGTGAGATTAAGTGCGCTCCACGTTGCGTAGTGGAACTCTTATCTCTGGTATTAACAGGAGTAATGATTAATATTATCGAGCTGCAGGAAAAAAAAAAGTAATTTTTTTGTAATAACATTACACTTTGGTGGGAATAGGTAAGTGGTGTCATCACCGTCATCATAATGATTAATATGGCTAGATTAGATTAGATTAGATTAGATTAGATTAGATTAGATTAGATTAGATTCCACATGCACAAAGCCAAACAAACAATTTAAATTTAACAGGAGCAGTGATATAGTGCAAGAAAGATACTAAAAAGCAGGAAAGTGCAAGTGACAAAATGAACAAATGGCATGATACAGGGGTAGAACATTAGAACATAGACAGTAGGTGTTCGTGGAAAGGTATATCATTATCATCATCATCATCATCTTAATCACTTTAGTTATCATAACCATTGTCATTTCTGTCATCATCATCACGATCATCATCACCTCCACTATTGCTGCTGTCATCACTGTCATGGATGTCATCACGGTCATTATCATCACCCTCACCATCATTATCATCACGGCGTCACCAGCGTGAGAAGCATAAGCGACACATAGCGATCACTATCCATTACCTCGTATTGGCGTCTGTACTCTATCATCCCCACACTTTTCTTCTGTCCGCATCTCCTCCTAAACCATTTACAGGAATTTGACCATACATTCACAGAACCTTTACGGGTGGCCTAGCTATTTGATTTTCTAATAAAAAATTTAAAAATTCTGAAAATAAGGAGGGTCTAGCAAGGCGACCCGTTTTCCTTAGAAGAATCATATCTATTCATAGAGATTGTCACCATAACCTTTTTTTTTTTTGGTCATCATGTCATTGTGACCACCATCATCATCATCATCATCATCAAGATCTCTCTCTCTTCTTATTCAAAAGATATTATGATAATTAACTGACCTTAGCTCCTTAAAACAGGTTCTTCTTGTTTCAGTCGTTCATTCTTGTCCAACTCTTTGTGACCTCATGGACCACAGCGCGCCAGGACTTCTTAGATGCTGTCCATTGGGGTTTTCTTAGCAAGGATACTGGAAGAGGTTGCCATAATTAACCTAATCTGCATGTCTTTGGATTGTGGGAAGAACATGCAACTCCATGCACACAGACCCAACATGGGGATCAAACCCAGGACCTGGGGGTGCAAGGCGACAGTGCTAACCACTAAGCCACCATGCCGTCAGGTTTTACTTAGAACCCTCTCAAGTTGTTAAGACTATGTTCATATTGTACATCCGGTAAGGTGCCACTAAAGTACAAGTGACAAAACAGAATGAATATGGTGTGGTATAGAAGAGGCCAAGTTAACTTTATGCAATGGTGAATTGTGGGTAACATTGTGGTTATGCATCATGTTGTGAGGATTACATTTCTGTAAGCTGTGTTTTGATTTTCTGGTGTGATTCTGAACAGAATTCACCATGGTAATTCAGTGAGACATCATCAAGGACCGCCATAGCAGGTCACAACATCGTTCAGGGAGAAAACCAGAGAATGGAATAGTGCATTGTTTTATTGCCCTTAATCCATAAATATTTTTAAGTGCAAAATTATAGCAATGCTTTTATTAACAATGCAGTTGATCGAACCCATGGCCTATAACACAATTACAGTAAATAACCACATTGCTGGATGGTTTTAAATGTTTTACATTTAATAGTTGAGCCAAAATAAGGAGTGCCATCTGAGCTGTCTGAGTATAACTGTGCTGTTGGCGCAGAAATGTTTCCTGAGCTTCTAGAAAGTTCTTTTAAACTTTTATATTCTTCACTCAAAAAAAAAAAAAAAAAAAGTGAAATAATTTACAATGTCCAGGTGTGTGAGTGGAGGTAGAGCATCGGGGTCAATATTCCAGTCTTGTGCTGCCAAGCCATATGGATCTGTATTTCATATTTTTGAATAGTTTTCCAAATATTGCTGCTTGGCATTGTGATCTATTTCTCCCAGTGGGAGAAAATATTCCTATTCCCTTTTTCCGTTCCCATCATATGTAAACGTTTTATACAATGTTTAGCCAATAAACAAACCGACAGTCATGCAGGTAGCCACTGCTGCACGCACAGTTAAACAGTTAAAAGTGTGTAGCTAATAAGATGGCCCGTTGTCCTAAAACATCCCCAACATGGTGGGATGTTTCTTTTTCTACAGGAGTAGAGCCCATGCTTAAGTTGAGTGATCCACTGTATTAAAATCCCTTCCATAACCGTGTGCTACTGTATATGGTCAAAGTTGCACAAGAAGCTCATTTTAGTTAACGCTAGATGAAGTGCACTTTATTGAGGTCCACTTTATAACTCTTCACTGATGGAGACGTGGATCCAAATCTTTTTGTAGCAGTTTCAGTCCTAAATCTATTCGAATGACAACAATAAGCGAGACTGTTTATCAAATGCAGTCCAACGCCATTTTCATGTTTTAAAAGTGGAACCATCTTCAGAGGCAGATCATCATCATTGTTATTAAGACCATCTTCTCCTCTCTCTCTCTCTCTCTCTCTGTCTCTACTTCAAGAGATGGTTAGATAATACATTTCTTACCATCACAAACGCGGTCCTACTTACAACATTGAAGGGTTCCCCAGAGAGAAAAGAAGAAGAACGCTTAACATCGCCAGATTGAACCTGGTTGAAATAGATTGGAATAGAGCTGTGAGCCTAAAGACTGGGTTAGATGGTGGTACAATGGGCAGCGTTGCTGACTCACAGCTCCGGGCTTGATCTCGAGCTCAGGTTACCGTCTGTGCAGAGTTTCACATATTCCCTTCATGTCCATGTGGGTTTGCTTTGGGTGGTTTCTGTGGTTTCAATATAAACATAGCGCTAGGCGGATTGGCTATGAAAAATAGTCTGTAGTCTGTAAAAAAGTATGTGCATAGTGAACCCAGTGTTCCTGTGAAAGACTCCGTATCCAGTGCCACCCTGACCAGGATAAAGAGGTTACAGAAGATGAATGAATGGTAATATAATCCCAAAAAGAAAAGGAAAAAAAAAATAATAATAAGTTTGTAATATCTCAGCCTCTGGAGTAGATTGCAGCTGATAAAGTGCCCCAGATATCCTGTGTTCCCCATGTCGAAGTAAAGAAGAAGAAGAAAGGAAAAAAAAAAACAGAATGAAATTAAGCCAATATATCAGCTTTCCTGGCCTGATGAAATACCTGGGAAAAGCATGAACGTGAATCACGTTGATAGATTATGGTAACATGTTTATATAGATATCACTGAATCAGTATCACACGGACTGTACTGTACGCTTATCATCACCGCCATCATCACGGACCGCCATGTGACGATTCCATTGGTGAAATTTAGATGTAAAGCTTTCCAGTGGATATTAAATGCAGCAGAGACGAGATCCTAACAGCCGGCTGAAGAGATGTCCAATTAAAGCTTTTATCTTTGAAAGAATCAGTGGCCGAGGCAGAGCCACTCACGCTGGTAATAGAACTGATTACTCTGCCAGAATCTGTTATTCTCCCCCAGTCTGCCCTGTAATTAAAGTCCTCTTTTCCCTTTTAGCCAATTTACCATCAGTGATGTATTAAATACTTTCATTCGAATTAACACTGTTGTTTAGGAGGGAAAAAAAAGGAACTAACCGCCTGTATTGTGACTTGCTTTACTTTCTGTCTGGTGTCTGCAACACGGCCTGGAAAGCCGTCACTCAATTTTACCTCCACTAAGCGTATAATAGACCAATTACGTCCTGACTCCAGCCAGACATCACTTCCTGGCGCTGTCAATCATTCTGGGTTATGGAATAGATCAGGCATCTGGATGAAAGTATTAAAAGTGAGGTCTCTTCAGTGTACAATACAGAATGATGATTTTTATGTGCTGTAATAAACATCCCATGGTGAAATGGTGACATTTTCTCCTGCAGCTGTGAAGATTATATAGGATTTCTGACTGAACTGAAACCTGTTTTGCACGTGTCTTCATCAAACTAAAGGAGTTTAAAAGTCGGAAAAGTAAAGAGATTCCGTTCACACATTATTAGATTAGGATTATATCCATGGCGCTTAAAACCTGTGTATGTTATAGATACATTTACACAGAATGAATGGTTTTACCAGTGTCTTTGTCCTTATACAATGGGATCCTTTGACTATAGATGACCTCAGCAAGATATAAAAGTGCATTTTGGTGAAATACATATGAGTCATATTCAAGTCAACCCAAGACTTTTGATTGTAGAGGAAGTAAAAACTCCCCTTATTTCTCTGTACTGTATAATCAAGCTACACTAATGCATTTACCCCAGCGTTTCACTAGTTCTCGGATACCATCAAGGTAGAAAGTTTTCCCAGTAAGCCGGAGCCATGAACGCACTGCCTATTTCATATCTGAAACACTGGCCTCCCAGTGTTTCCAAATGGCTTGGAGCGAGCCCGAGTTCCTGTCATGTGCAAGTGATTAATTGTCATGCTAAAACCGAATTCCTTTTGTGATCAAACCAGGCTGTTTTTTTTAATGATTATTATTAAAAGAAAGGACCATTAAAGGAGTTCCTGGGAGGCCAGCGTTCTAAAAGAGCCACTGATGTTTCTTTGGTTGAGGTGTCCTACATTGCATTCTTCTTGTATGATGGTTGGTGGTTCAAAGGTTAGTACTGTCACCTTGCACATGAAGAGTCTAGGCTTGATTCCTGCCTCGAGGTCTGTGTGTGTGTGTATGTGTGTGGAGTTTCGCATGTTCTGCCCGTGCTTGGTGGGTTTCTTCTAGGTTCTCCAGTTTCCTCCCACAGTCCAAAGACATGCAGATTAAGCAAATTGTCCGTCATGTGAATGATGACTGGAGGTCCCACCATGGTTGTAAAATGGAAATACATACAACATATAATCCCCATTGGTCCATCCAACCTTTGTAGTCCAACTAGGGACCGTGGAGGCCAATGAAGAGGTTCCTAGATGGATGGACGATGATTAGTGGGAGATGACATTTTATTAAAAGCAAGTTTATCTACACTACAATAGCATAAGGTATCCCATGATTAAGTTTATGGTTAAAAAAAGAAGAGAAAGGACACATTTTCTTTCACATTGTCCTCTGACAACTCGATTTGTATTTATTAGCACTAGCATTAAATGTTCACCGCTCATTCACTTGTACGCACCCTACAGCATGTGAACGCCACGGTGACACCGGGAAAGTCACTGAACTGGATTTAACTGATAATGCCGTGGGCTTTTAGTCTGCTCACCCTAAACGGTATCCAATTAAATTGTCAGAAATTCATTGCGACACCAGACAGCTCGGCTTCTTTTATCCTTTCAGACATTACAATGAACACCATCCGACTGCTGCTGTTTAACCACCATGCCACAGATATCAGCAACAATGCAATTATGTGTTGTACGTTTTCTAGTCTTTTTACCCTTAAAAGAACTAAAGTAAATGAAATAAAAGAACTCGAATGAATCTATTTAACTAAATTAAATAAAGATGGTCATATATTGTAGCTTTGACATAATTTGCATATTGCCGATAAATTGAAGGAAATAAGTACTACATTCCTCTGACTGATGACTTCTCTGTCAAAATGGGCGTGGTTTCTTCTGCGAAGACTCGGCCCCATTCACAAGACACAGCGGCTCATTTCTATAAGCTCTGGATAAAGATGATGTAAACAGAAGGCAATCTCATCATCAATCAGCATCACTGGAGACAAAATACCAGCTGAGGGAAAATCTTTCGGAAAAATGGTGCTCATCATTCAGCACATCTCCACAGACTTGTAGAATCGATGCCTACTTCATGCTGATCCTTTTTTTTCCCCTTAATTTGTCACCAGTCTGTAAATCTCTTTCTATTTTCCCCATGTAAATCGTTGATTTTCTGCTTGGTTTTAATTTATGTGGGTGTCAAAGCAACAGCTGCCAATTTTTTTTTTTTTATTATTATTTTCTGAAAGTGAAATGACGTCCAATAAAATTTCCGGTATAGTTTCTGACATCGAACTTGGTATTTGAATCCAACATTTTAATATATGTGTATAAGAAAGATGCTTCTACAACTTGACTGGTGTCCATCTGTGCCTAAATTACTTCATTGGACATAATTAGGCAAGGCACACACCATAAGTAGTGTATGTCTGAGTGAAAGAAAAGCCATGAGGTCATCAAGAGAATCATCTGTAGACCTGCGAGACAGGATTGTGACCTGGGGAAGCACACAAGAAACGTTCTGAAGGAATTGAAAGCGCCCAAGAGCAAAATAGCCTCCATCATTCTCAAATGGATGAGGAACAACCAATACATGGTAATAACTGAGTAATGGAGGATAAGAGGCCTTGGTCATAGAGGTAACCAAGAACCCATTGGTGATTGACTATAAATGAGATCCTGAGTTCCCTTGTGGAGATGAGAGGTCCTTACAGAAGGACAACTATCACTCCACCAACAATCACTCTATGACAGAGCATCCAGACAAAAGCCATTCCACACTAAAATGCACATTAGAGCTGGCTGGGAGTTTGCCAAAAAGCACCTGAATGATCTCTCAGACCATGAGAAACAAAATCCTCTTGTCTGATGACGCACAGATTTGGAATCAGGAAATCAGACACTGCACATCATCTTATTAAAGCCCTCCCTACAGTGAGACACGGTGGTGGTAGCATCATGCTGTGGGGATGTTTTTCTTTGACTGAAACTGGGAGATTAGTTAATTTAAAAGGGAAACTGATGCAGATAAAATAAAGAGCTTCCATAAGATGGATCTCAGGATCTCAGGGTTGGAGGAAGGTTTACATTTCAACAAGGCAGCGACCTAAGCATACTGCCAAGAAAACACAGGAGCGCTCTGTGAAAGTCCTGGAGCGGCCCAGCCAGAGACAGGAATGGAAGAAACTTCCAAAAGAAAGATATGCCAAACTTGTAGGATCATTCACAAGCGGACTTGAGGCTGTCATTGCTGCCAAAGCTGCTTTAACCAAGTACTAAGTGATGGATCTAAATGGGATATTTCAGTCGTTATGTTTTAATAAATTATTAAAACACCTGTTTTTACTTTGTCATTATGGAGTATTATGAATGATAAGAGGGATTTGAATCCATTTTAAGGTGAGTGTGAAACATACCAAAATGTGGGAAACTTGGATGGGTCTAAAAACTTTCCGTCAGCACTGTGTCAAGTATACAATACATTATAACGTATATATAATCTACAGTATTTGGCATATGCCTACGTAAAAAGTGAGGAATATCTCATTCTATGTGAAAGTGAGACTATTTGCATATTCACAGCACTTAATTCTTTGCAGCTGATTAAGAGAGCTGAACATATGGTGTGTGTGTGGGAAACATATGTCCTCCGTGCCGTTGTGTGAATCTGTTGACATGTGAAAGAAGCTGTTTATCTGAGAAACATGCGATCATGACAGTGGTATATGTAATTACCTCACATGGCTGATTGAGGTGTTGCTGAAACAATATCACATGCTGTTGGGTGAGCTCAGTGCGGGATATGAGAAGGGGGATTTTGCAGAGATAAGATACTGTTGTTTAAAATGTTTAATGCACTCATTTATATACGCCATTGTTTTTATGGTAAAATATTACACAGGGGGCTTGTATCTCTGACCTGCCACATAATCTAATTATGATAGTAATTATTCATTCCTTAATTACTCACTCATCATCATCATCATCATCATCTACACATGTGGACAAAATTGTTGGTACCCTTCGGTCAATCAAAGAAAAACTCACAATGGTCACATAAATAACTTTAATCTGACAAAAGTAATAATTTTTAAAAATTCTATGAATGTTAACCAATGAAAGACAGACATTGCTTTTCAACCATGCTTCAACAGAATTATTTTAAAAAATAAACTCATGGAACAGGCCTGGACAAAAATGATGGTACCCCTAGAAAATACTGAAAACAATGTGACCAAAGGGACATGTTAATTCAAGGTGTGTCCACTAATTATCACAGGTTACTAAATAATCTTGTAATCAGTCAGTGGGCCTATATATAGGGCTCCAGGTAGTCACTGTGTTGTTTGGTGACATGGTATGTACCACACTCAACATGGACCAGAGGAAGCGAAGGAAAGAGTTGTCTCAGGAGATTCGAAAGAAAATTATAGACAAGCATGTTAAAGGTAAAGGCTATAAGACCATTTCCAAGCAGCTAGATGTTCCTGTGACTACAGTTGCACATATTATTCAGAAATTTAAGATCCATGGGACTGTAGCCAACCTCCCTGGACGTGGCCGCAGGAGGAAAATTGATGACAAATCAAAGAGACGGATAATCTGAATGGTAACAAAAGAGCCCAGAAAGACTTCTAAAGAGATCCAAGGTGAACTTCATGCTCAAGGAACATCAGTGTCAGATCGCACCATCCGTCATCGTTTGAGCCAAAGTGGACTACATGGGAGACGACCAAGGAGGACACCATTATTGAAAACAAATCATAAAAAAGCCATACTGGAATATGCCAAACTACATGTTGACAAGCCGCAAAGCTTCTGGGAGAATGTCCTATGGACAGATGAGACAAAAATGGAACTTTTTGCCAAGGCACATCAGCTCTATGTTCACAGACGGAAAAATTAAGCATACGAAGAAAAGAACACTGTCCCTACTGTGAAACATGGAGGAGGCTCTGTTATGTTCTGGGGCTGCTTTGCTGCATCTGGCACAGGGTGTCTTGAATCTGTGCAGGGTACAATGAAATCTCAAGACTATCAAGGGATTCTAGAGAGAAATGTGCTGGCCAGTGTCAGAAAGCTGGGTCTCAGTCGCAGGTCATCGGTCTTGCAACAGGACAATGACCCAAAACACACAGCTAAAAACACCTAAGAATGGCTAAGAGGAAAACATTGGACTATTCTAAAGTGGCCTTCTATGAGCCCTGACCTCAATCCTATTGAGCATCTTTGGAAGGAGCTGAAACATGCTGTCTGGAAAAGGCACCCTTCAAACCGGAAACAACTGGAGCAGCTTGCTCATGAGGAGTGGGCCAAAATACCAGCAGAGAGGTGCAGAAGTCTCATTGACAGTTACAGGAATCGTTTGATTGCAGTGATTGCCTCAAAAGGTTGTGCAACAAACTATTAAGTTAGGGGTACCATCATTTTTGTCCAGACCTGTTCCATGAGTTCATTTTTTTATTTATAATTCTGTTGAAGCATGGTTGAAAAGCAATGTCTGACTTTCATTGGTTAACATCCATTGAATTCTTATTTATTATTACTTTTGTCAGATTAAAGTTATTTCTGTGACCATTGTGAATTTTTCTTTCATTGACCGAAGGGTACCAACAATTTTGTCCACGTGTGTATATGGAGCCTAACCCAGGAGACTTAGGGCACGAGGCAGGGTACACCCTGTATAGGGTGACAATCCATCGCAGGGCACACACACACATACGAACACTATGGGTAATTTGGGAATGGCAATTAGCCTAATCTACATGTTTTTAGATGGGGAGAACATGCAAACTCCAGGCACACAGACCCCTGGGCTCTTGAGGTGCAAGGCAACAGTGCTAACCACTAAGCCGCCATGGCGCCTTGAGTCCTTTAATAATAAAATAATTCAATTATTAATATAATAAATTATAAAATAATAAAATACTGATGTTAATTAAAGAAAAAAGGAATAAATAATAAAAAAATACAAATTATTATTATTATTATTATTATTATTATTATTATTATTATTATTATTATTCATAATAATAATAATAATAATAATAATAATAATAATTGTAGATATATTGACCAGTTTAACTTTTTAGACTTTTTTAAGTGATAAAGAATATAAAATTGTGTAAATTTCATACATCAAGGAAAATAAAAAAATCTATTCATACACCAAGATCCCCACAGAATGATTTTAGTATTGTGAAATGTATTTTATTTTATTAAATTACATTAGATTACATTATTCAGATAATTACCAAGCCAAATTGCACCATAATAGTAGATATAAATAAATAAGAATAATTACATTAAATTAAATTAATGTAATTTAACAATTTTTACCATTTTTAAAGGTAATTTCTACATAAAAAGCAAACAATGTGTATATTTTTATATTCCGTTCCTGACTGAAAAGAGCGAAAGAAATAAAAACTAGTGGAGAAATTACTGTTTATAGCTGCTATAAAGTAAGTGACCATAAACAGATGTCCTTTTTCAACATACAGTTTACAAATGGCTGTCAGGAATAAATACTCCAGGACATCAGGACATAAAGTCATAGGAAAAGAAAAGTGATTTATTCTTTACACCAAGTGTGAGCAATTGCCTCCCAGTAGATGTTAGTTGTCTGAATCATTCAACTACAATTTAAGCGATACAGCTGAGAGATAAAGGCTCAAACATAAATATCCAGCATGATCCATCTACAGTAATTATATATTCCCAGCTCTGACACGTATATATATATTTTTTTTAATGAAAAATTTATATTAAACTGGGGTTACTTCAATCAGTGAAGCTGTGGCAGCAGCTTTATGAGAGAAAGGTCTTTATTTACTGACATAAAGGTAGTCCACTGAGGGCGTATTTATTAAGAAAGACTTTAAATACTGTCTGTGGATTGAAATGAAACGAGGTTTTATAGCAGATTCATATGAAATCTAATGAAACATGCATTTGAATCAAAACCGTAGTGCTCAGACGTCTTCGCCGATCTTTGATAGTGTAGTCTGTTGAAAATCTTAGATTTGATCAAATCTCAAAAATGAAAAAACAGACTTGACTATTTTGGCTATATTTTCATGCCATTCATTTCTCAGAAGGTTATAAATGAATGCTGCATTTAATCACACTTACACACACACACACACACACTCACAGCTCTATAGGTCTGTTTATTTAAGATCTTTTGGAAGGAGTCTCCAGTTTCGGTGCCGTCATCTACCGAAAAAAGCCTGAAAATTATAGAAGCCTCCATTTACATGACTAAAGTAGGTCAGACGATTAGAAAGAAGCTGCCATCATATTGTATCTGGGGCACAGATAGATGCAAAAAAAAAAACATCTAAAGAGGATAAACTTTCTGAAGAACAACCCATTATTACTTATTTTCCCGCAGCACCACTCTGAAGGAAAACTTTATATAAACGTTATATCGTCTCTATAGCTGTCATTATAACAGCCAGTATACACAGCGTGCGCATTCGTTTTCGTCTTTCTTCTAACGAGCTCGTCGGAGACACGGTGTAGGTGATGTAAACCACAGCAAGCGAATGTTCAAAGCATCCATCACTCTGTGGTTACTGGAAATGTTTAAAAAGCTGGTGTGGATTTAAACGTGGGCTATAATGGCAGGCAATCTTTTACTTAAGACGTGATTCATAGAGGCAAGTAGAGACGACTCAGAAATGCTTTCGGTACGAAATGACCTAGTGTCCCCCCCCCCACCCCACCACCACCACCACCACCACCACCACCCTTCCTCAACATCATTCCCGTCCCCCTGAAAAACACATTTAACTTGAATGAAACAGATGAGCCTAATTCTGCGCATAGAAATGAAAACAAAATCTCTGATCCATCTTCACGGCGCACTTTCTTTGTAGCTTCTGTCTCTCCACATCAAGGCTACCGGAGTGTTTCTCTTGCAGCGGATTAAAGTGGCGTCTGCAATCACGGCGGAGTAAAACACGGGGGTTTATGTGTGCATGAGTAAAGCTTAGTGCCTGTGCGTGTGAAGGGCATCCGGCGGAATATGAATGATTACGGCTCCGAGGGGAGAGTTCACAATCTCCGACGTGCCCTCAATTCATGAACCTCCATCAACAGAAGAGCCTACGGGTCTCGGGTGGGGACTAAAGCGCATCTCATAACCCTGTGCAGCATTACGACTGATACTCTTGCGTGCCCTTTCTCGAGGAGTGTCTAGTTCCCAGCTAATTCTGCGCCTTCGGGGAGGCTTCAGGTGAGAATCGGGCCTGAGCTCATCTCTCCGAGAGCAGCGCCGGATGATTGAGGTTGATGCCTATGTGCAGATAGTTCATGGCCGCTGTTCGACGCGCATGTCAATTTGGATCAGGAGCGATTCATCAAAGCGTGATTGCTGTGGGCTTCTACGTCTGACCCTGACATTGATGAATCAGGCATTATTGTGGGAACAAAAATACTTTGCCTGCAAAAGTCTAACCTAATCAGGCTGAACCGGAGCCATGCATGCCTCAAAGTCCATAAAGCCTCGAGCTGGAACCGCTGCAATTGGCAGCCTAGTTATTTTCTGCTATTACACCAGATGCTTTCAAAACCACAAAGCTACAAGAGGAACCGCCAGAACATACAACATGCACGGAGACTAAACTCAGCATCCTGTGATGGCTTTATTTGACTATAAAAAAATAAAAAATCATTAAAAAAAAAAACATTTTAAGATAAGATATCTAAGTCTTTAAACTGCTGCTGAAATCAAAGCTTTTTGCACCTGTCTCCTATTGTTATGGACCCGATATGATCATATTGATCATCTAGACAGAAAAAAAAAATGGATCTGACTACCCTGATTAGTTTCCTCCTGTGCTCGCCTTGTGTTCATCCAATTATATGCTCACGAGAATGTCCCGGGGTGTGTCTTGCTTTAATCTAGCAGCTCATAAGCATCAAAAATGATTTGTCAGTGTTTTCTTAGGCCTCCTGTCTTACTGAACAGTATTTCTTTTAACACACCATTCATTGTCTGAGAGACTTAAACAAGAAAGAAAGAAAAAAGAGTTTTTCAAAACGATGGAATTTGAAATTTGTGGATTTCTCGGGCAGATCGAAAATCCAATTTTGTCTTTACACACCATCAGGGCTTCTTCTCCATTAAGAATGCCATGAGGAGAAATAAATAATTGTACATTTGTGTGTGTTTGTGTTATTTAACCCTTAATTGAGAAAATATGTACATTTGGTCACTTCAATCAATACCTCAAGAAAAACAAATACACACATTTGTATAAATAAATAAATAAATAAATAAATAAATGTTTAATATTTTTGGACGCCTGTAACTTTAGCTGTGATTGAAAAATATTTTTAACATATAAACTGTTTGGAAACATTATTACTATAGACGTGTGAGGAACCATATACTGTATTATAACTTTTCTGTGTCGTTGATTTGCAGCATAAAATTACAACAACAACAAAAAGAAAAATCACAAAACTTTAAAAATTGTACAATTTTGAATTTCCAAGTATTTCAATGAGTGAAAGGGTTAATATAGTAAAATACTAGTGCATATACTACTAATCACTTCACATTTTATTTTGTAACTTCTAAATATAAAAATTTGTAGATTGTTCATTTTTAATTATTTTTTTTTTTCTTATATTCCTATAAAAAATGTCACTGCATATTATACTGTGTCTGGTTGCGTACGTGACCAATACATTTTGAAAAATATTCAAATTAAGCAAATACTTTTTTTTCTTTCACTTTGTACTTGAAAAACTGTCTGTTGAATAAATTGCAGGGGAAAATATTCAGACACTATACTGAACCCTTTTTATACCGTATCTCTAAAGGTTATTTAATAATGATCAATCAAGCTCTGAATATAAATGTACAGAAACTGTTCTTGTACAAATTGCATCTTGTGTCATTTTAAAAGGAAATTGCCAATCGGGTGGGAAGATTTCACACAACAACTAGCAATCATGGGCGAAGTGAAAGAGCTTGCTAAAATTCTCAGGAACACCACTCGACTGGAAAAGGCTACAGACCCATATAGCAAAGATCTTAAGAATCACTGTCAGTGCGAGTGTTTTCATAAAATGCTGGAACTGTCCATGAACAGATGTTGCCATGAAAGATTTCATAACACAATCTCAGACTTAATGATAAGAGAGGCAAGAGGATGAGGAGGAGTCAGGAGGAGGAGGAAAAGTGGGAGGAGCCAGCAGTCACTGAAAAGAAGTTGCAGGACAAACTAAATGCAGCAGAAATAACGATTACACGGAGACCCATAAGCAGTCCATAATCACCTCTAATCTGACACCGTATGCGAAACATCTGTGCTGAGATGCACGGCTAAAACTGTTGCACACATGAGCATTCACACAACTCGGAGCTCTTATTGAATAAAATACAAAACAGTCATAGAATACTTTGGCGTTTAACTTTTGTAAGGTTTGGATTGGAAAAGGAAAGGTTGCAGGTACAGTATGATTCAACCACTATGAACACCCTAAGTTCAGAGACGGACGGAGATGGGAGCATTGTGATAGGAGATATCAATAATCCATGACATAAGCTAGATGTGCGCGGTGAAATGTGGAATAAACACCATATACAAAAGAACAGTGCAGATAAGCATAGACAATCCCAGGTAGGTACAGTAGATAAAGTAAAAAAGGTTGCAGTGTCGGTAGTGTCGTGCATGAGTAAATTGTATGCAGGTGTGTATTTGTGTCTGCACTCACAGCCAACACCTGGAGGAAGAGTTCTAGAGACTGATATTAAGACCAAATGCAGCCACAATAACTCAAGAGTGGTTTCTTGGAAAAGAAAGCATTCACTCAAGTTTATTGATGATGGAGTGCTGGGATGTTTAATGTCCCAGGGTGCCTTCATGCCTGTGCTACCTTCTACCTCGCTCTCTCTCTATTAGACCTGCCCGAGTGCCCGCTTACACTCTCTCACAGTGTACACCCTTTTGTTGCTCTATAGGTCAAGAGCATATCTAATAATCTGTCCACTTTATCTCTCTCTCTCTCTCTCTCTCTCTCTCTCTTTGTCTGTCTGTATGTGCACTCCCCCTGCCCGATGTGATGCTGGTGCTTGCTTCTAAAACTGTTGTATCTCTCTCTCTCTCTCTCTCTCTCTCTCTCTCTCTCTCTCTTCTCTGGATCTGCCTGATTCATTCAGAATCTTTCTCTACTTGTCGCTCGCTCTCGGCTGGTGTGAACGGTTTCACATGGTTGTGCTTTAAATCCAAGTCTCACCTTTTATAGATGTAGACCTGAGAACTACTGCAGTAATCATAAAGATGATCCTGTGCTCAGCTCAAGACTCATACTTTGTCAAAAAAGTGATGAGTTATAATTTCAGATGTTTGAATCTGACGTTTTGTTAGTCTTTCGGCTCCTCCCGTCCAAGGGGGGTCACCAAAGCGGACCATACAGTCCGCATACAACTTGATTTTAGTGGCTATGGACTGGGCATTGGGTGGGAATTGAACCTGTTGATCCGCATAGCCGGTCAGAGACATACCTCTAAGCCACCAATGCTATGTTTTCTTCTTTTTTGAATCTGCTTTTTGACCATTTACACCAACCATCCATGACATTAAAACCACCTACCTAATATCATGTAGGTCCCCTTTGTGCCAACGAAACAGCCCTGACCCTTCGAGGCCTGGACTCCACAAGCCTTCTGAAGACGTGCTGCACTGTCTGGCACCAAGACATTACCAGCAGATCCTATAAGTCCTGTATGATGTTAGGTGGGGCCTCTAAGGATCAGACTTGTTTGTTCAGCACATTGCACAGATGCTCGATCAGATTGCGGTCTGGGGAATTTGGAGGTCAGGTCAACATTTTAACTTCTTTCTCATGTTCCTCAAAACCATTCCTGGACATTTTTTGCAGTGTGTCAGGGCGCATTCTCCTGCTGAAAGGTCTGCAGCAATGTTTTGGTAGGTGGTACGTGTCAACGTGGCAGACATATGAGCGCCAGGATCCAAGGTGTTTCCAGGAGAACATTGTCCAGATCATCATGCCCCCTCTACCAGCTTGGTTCCTTCCCATAGTGCATCCTGGAGCCATTTCGTGCCCAGGTTACTGAGTCAGTGCTTGAAAAGGATGCAGTCGGGAGTTGGAAGCCTATGTCCTCCCATAAGATGGTTGGGAATTATGGAACGACTAAGTTGGGAAAATCAAAAGAACTAAATTTTGATTCCACCTTCTTCCATTGCTTCATGGTCCAGGATGCCCAGTGTAGATGTTTTTGGTGGAGGACAGGGGTCAGCATAAGACCAGTTTTGGTATGTCCTGACCAATGCATACCAGGAACACCCTCCAGTCGTTTTGGAGTTTTTTGGCTTTTGTCAAAGTCGCTCAGCTCCTTATACTTTTTACTGCTTCAGTCATAAAACTCGAGTCTGACCACATCAACCCTTGTGAACTGACTGTTCACTTTCTGCCTAATTAGCAATTAATGAGATAATCAATAGTATTCACTTCACATGGCAGTGGTTTCCATTTTATATCTGATCGTGTATATTGGAGGAGAAATTCCGCAAGGTTGTATGTTTGGCTCTGGCAGATGCTCCAATCTTATGAAAAAGCAAACAAATGCAAATGAAGCAATTGAGAGAAAAGCATACAGGAATTTCAGAATTGTGTAGCTCCATGAAGGCCAATCACTTAAGAACCCCAAGGTTAGGATTTTTTTTTTTTTTCTGTTTGTTTGCTTCTTTTTCCTTTTTCTTTTCCATTATTAGACCTCAGCGTGTTTTTGACACAAAATTTGTATGGAAAGTGTTTTGTCAAAGCCTACAGCACTGCTGCATTCGACCTGAAGAATAATAAGCGCAAGAACATGGTGAGCTGAATAAAAAAAGTTGGATTGCAAAATAATATAAAAGATATTTTGCTATTGCTCTGGTCTTGATACTTTAATAGTTAATGACCTTGGTTTATCTATTTTTACATTATTAAAAAAATCCACCTACAACCAAACACATTAGCGTTTTCATCAGACGCGTTTGAGAGCTATTAAAAGACAAACAAATCATCTGTGTCGCTTTGAGTTCGGAGCTGCTGAGACACTTCATTTGTCAAAGGACTAAATCACAATCAAAGAAGAAAAAAAACGAGGGCATAATTATGAATGAAATTTATATATTTCGCTTAGTAGAGTGATCACTCACAGCTTTTATTTCGTTCTGTCAGTGAATAAGCGCTCATACAGTACAGTTGAATAGAAATGTTTAATCTTGATTGACTTCTCGATTCTATGGACGCTTTTTATGAGAGGAGATCGCTCATCGATATGACACAGTCGATCATCGCGCAGCATGGTAACACCCGAGTCTGATCGCCTCGGCAAAGCATTATTTAATAACCTGCTCCACGAAAAAATATATAAATAAATGATATCACTTCACACACGCACACACACAAACCCCTAGTGGATGTTGCGATTTGAATAAGAAATATGATGAAGCCATAATGCGTCGTCAATGTCTCGTCAGCTCTCTCGCTGCTGAATCACACCCAGATGAATTCTATCAAGCTTCTTCAGAGGATAAGAGAGTGCTTTACCTTTTTCACACATATATGGTATATGGTTATTAAAGTTATACATAGTAAGGAATATAGGACAATGCAAAACATCATGCCCAGTATTGAGTATCTTCTCTTTGCGCCATCTGGGCAGCTCGGGCTCATGATGCCACAAGACCTCTGGGGATGTGTTGTGGTGTCTGGTACCAGAACATGGGCAGCAGATCCATTCTGTGGTGTGGGTTGTAGGGCGGGGTCTCCTTCAATCAGTCTTCTTTATATGGCGCATCCAATGCTTGATGGAGAACTGAGATCTGTGGTCTCATGCTCATCATGCTGCGTGTTCTGGTGCCTTTGTTTCTCGTGCAGCATTGGCCTTTTTCAGTGATTTGTTTTGCCCTGTGTGATCGGGCTAGTCTTTGGCTCCCCCTGGGTATGGGTATGAGCCATGGCTGCCCATGATCCTGTCACCAGTTTACTTGTATATAATTGATAATCAGTGTTAATGTGTTAATGTTATGCAGTGAAAAGGTTATCGCTGATCGGTGTATATATTATATCATTCCCGAACCCGACGTCCTTTTTCACTTCCTGCATCTGAATTAGTCTGTGCGAAGAAAGACGGCATGAAGAATCGAGTGTGTTAGTGCATTACTAATAAACTTTGAATACACTTTGTGGTTATTTCATGAACACACAGCACCCCAAGGTGGTCATATTTTGTAGGGACAAAAATGAAAAGGTTTTTACAGAACAGCGGATACATGATTTCATCTTTTTTTATATATATATATAACATTTGGTTTTAAGTTTTTAATGATGATGTATTTTCAATGATATATGATTTTCATTTCACCTGGAATGCATGGAACTCATGAAACAACAGAGAAGAAAGTCAATGTAATATTTGTAATATTTATATATACATGAATCTTTACAGCTTTTATCCAGACCCAGGTCTCACCTCTTGGTGAGGTTTACAGACTCCCAAAGCCATGGTCCGGTCTGTGTGTGTGTGTGTGTGGAATTTGAATGTTCTCCCTGTGTTTTTTGGGTTTCCTCCAAGTAGGCTGATTGGTGCGTCCAAATTTCCCATAATGTATGACTGGTTATGTGTGGATGTGTGCGCTGCAATGGGTTGGCACTCGATCCAGGCTGTGCCATTAGTTCTCTTGGATGAGCTCCATGCCCCGTCCGACCCTACACAGGTGTAAACGATGGATGGAGAAAACTGTGTATATTTGAGAATTTCCACAGTCCTGTGCTATGAAAGGAATTATTTCCCCTGTTGATACTCACTGGACATCAAAATGCAAACTTAATGAGTGTCTAAGGTGATGAAACTTGGCGAGGTGGCATACGTGCAGCCACAGGAAAAGGTGTGATTTGCCACCCAGTCCGTGATCGTCTACATTCACAAGTGCACATCACGAAAAAAAAAAAAAAAAAAGGCATTTTAATTAGCAATCCGGCCTTGCGGGGTTTAATCATCACAGACACTTGAGCACTTCCTCTCCGGAGTCTGCCAAACACAGGGATCAGTCTGAAGGAGGCTAAAAGGACCCCAGCAGCGAACAAAGTGTGAAAACAGGTGTTTGTGCTTAATCAGACGCCTTCTGAACCACATTGACCTCATTGTCTCATCTCAATGCATCCATCTCCTCCTCCTCCTCCTCTCATCTTCCACCCTATAAAAAGGAAATGATGAAGGCACATCACAGGATGTCTTTTGAACAGTCCAGGTCTTGCTGAGGAGGCTTTGCTAGAGCCTTGAGCTTTGTTGGGTGTTCCTTTTTTTTTTTTTTTAATAAACACTTCAGTGAAACCTATCACAGATTGGATTTATAAAGGGCTTTCAGGAGCCGGTACCCCCACAGAGCTCTGATAGATTCTGGCTGAGACGAGATAAAGTGAGCCGCCGCAGAAAGCTCGCCGTAGGGAGTGTTCGAGAGAGCTGAACCTGAGCGCTGACAGAGTGAGGACACCCACTTAGCACATGCATCACCGCTGCCACTGTCAACGAACTGCTGCTGGTATTATACGGGGAATAGATTGTCTGTGGGTGTGTGAGTGCACGAGCGCAAGTTGGTTACGACAAGCATAAATACTACGCCGCAGACTCCTTTGCACCTTTTAAAGCTATAGGGAAGGTGTTTGGTTGGTGTGGAGCTGAAGGAGAGAACCTCACCATGGGTGTGTGGGGGGTAAAAAAATAATAATTTATTTTTATTTTTTATTTAAAAATTCAAATATCTAATTTAATTAAATATCAAGTTAAATATCAATATTAAATATAAAATTTTAAAAATTATATTAGAAATATTTATAGTTTAATGTATAGGATTATCAGTGGTAGAGAAAGAGTCACATGATCTAGTTGTCTTGTAATGATGTAATGATTTCCCCTCTCCTAAAAAAAATTCAGTATGTTCACCTGAATGAGGCAGTCCAAAAAAAAAATCGCCTCTGTTGCTAACGACATCACATCGATAAAAAATATCAAAAAATCATCCACTAATACTATGTGCAGTTATAGAATTACTGTACAGTCGTATGCAAAAGTTTAGGCACCCCTTGATAAATAACAAATTTTGTGAATTTTTTTAATTGAAAAGATGTTAGCAAACACAGTCTCTCTTGGAAATAGAAAAAATGCACAATATTTTCGGCGAACATTATTATAAATTTAACAAAAAACTACAATAAAAGCATTATTGTGGCACTGTGCAAAAGTTTGGGCACCCTACATCATCAGTACTTTGTAACACCTCCTCTGGCAGATATCACAGCTTGCAAACGCTTTTTATAGCCAGCTAAAAGTCTTTCGATTCTTGTACTTGAGATTTTCTCCCATTCTTCCTTGCAAAAGGCTTCTAGTTCTGTAATATTCTGTGGACATCTTTTTTTTTTTTTGATAACATCTTTTCAATTAAAAAATTACAAAATCTTTTATTTATCAAGGGGTGCCTAAACTTTTGCATAAGACTATAGATCTGTCTTTAAAATGGCACATGATTTCATAGTACATACAGTATAATAAACTCATATAAAATATGTATATTAACTCTGTACAATTTCTACAATATTTTTAGTAGAGCAAAGAATGTAAGCCATATTCAGGCCAGAATATATATATATATATATATATATATATATATATATATATATATATATAGTGATGTACTGTGTCCTACATATCTCATGCCCGATGCTTATTCACGATCAGCGATGAATAAAGGCAGCGGTGAGATCCAGCTGCAATCACGTCTACTTCGTTCTTAAATGGTGAGCCAGGCTAAATATTTCTTTTAGATTAAATCAACTCTTAACAGTTAGAGTGTACAACCGTGTATTTGTATAGAAGCTGTTGCCGGACTGAATAATGTATTTAATATGAGTGCTTTGCTTAAAAAGAAAAAGTTGTTAAGAAGAGAAATGGAGATAATTAAGCTGCGTGCGGTGTTACTATATTAACATCTTACTCTTGGGTTTATCACTTGATTGCATCGATTATTTTTCTAACCTGTAACCAATTATGTAATAAAAGTTTACACGATTCTGTTTACCATAACTGAAACGGAGAAACCTAATTCTTAAATTATGCATAAATACACAGGCACTAATGTATATTTGTAATACAGTTATTGAACTATTGAGGATGTCCAGAGGACATAATAAATCCCTAAAAATGTTGACGCCCCAGACGTCTTCGGTCTTCTGGACTCTTACCACAATCATCTTTCTCCAAGACGATATCAGATTGGTATCTTATTACATCTTATCTTAACCTAAGGAACTTCAGTCTTAAAGATTTTCCACAGATGACCCGAGGGCTGGGATGACGTTGTTGTTTTTTTCCTCCTTGGATTGTGTGCCATCTTCTTCATAATGCTGCCATCTGCTGTTACGCAAACATAATCACATCTATTAGTGATCAACGTACAACTTACGACTATAAAGGTAACAAGGCTATGATTACTATTATAGACCAGGGTACTGTCAGCCTTCTTGTGTCTGATCAGGCCTTACATTCACTGTATAAATATTTAACCTCCGGGCAGCCAGACCACCTTATGAGCAGTATGCACAATATTGCACAATGTGTCATCGCAATACACACCATTGCGCATGCTGGTTAATTTCCATATATATAGAGTCAGCCAAAAAAATTATACACTTCAAGAAAAGTTTTTAACTTTATTAAAAAAGTTTTATTTATATATATATATATTATTTTTTTTATACAAAATGTATTGCTATACATTATATAATGATATATACTGTATGATACTGTTATGATAATAATATGATATGATAATATTATTAATATTATATTAATATAGTATACATCACACAGTTTTTTTTCCTGAAGTGTGTATATACGTTTTTTTGTCTGACTCTGTAGTTACTGTATATGTATATGGACATTTAATGCTCTGAACTTTATGACAGTTTGGAGATGGCCCCTTCCTGTTCCAACATGACTGCTCACCAGTATAGTCAAAGAATGGTCAGAAATTCCCATAAACTGAATCTTGTGGTAAACTTTCTCAGAATAGTTGTAGAAAAGTTGTTATAGCTGCAATAAAACTAGAATATATACTCTAGTTATATATATATATATATATATATATATATATATATATATATATACACACACAGTATACTGTAAGTATATGACTATATATATATATATATATATATATATATATATATATATATATATATATATATATATATATATATATATATACTCAAGTTTTATATATGTATTTTTTTGGAATATTGTAATAAAAAATGATGTAATTGAAGACTGTCCGTTCCAAGTACACAAAAAAATACGCTTTGTCTTCAATAAATGTTGCACAAAATGGCAACAAAAAAAAATGTATGCCCAACTTAGCCAGCGTTCAGTTCGGCTCGGTCGCTCGTGTGCTGAAAATGCGTTGAATACCGAGGCAAATTTCTTGCACAATTTCAGTTCTTAAGGTGAAAATTCTTAAGGCATGGCGTTCATATATCGAGGTAACACTGTACTTGCATTTGGTTTTGTCTTGTACCATATCATACCGTAACGTATAACATCGTCATTTCTGTTCATGCAGTTTGCCTCAGGATTAGTAAAAATCCATCTTATCTTATCTTACTGTATCTCAGTTCCAGTACGAGTAACTAAACCTTACTATATGTTCAAAGGCACCTCCAGGAACAAACAGACTATACATACTGTGAGTTACAGTTACAACAACGTTAACCACATCAAGCAGCAGAGTATTCAAAAATATAGATACGTACATTCTGTAAGCACAGCATGTACATGTAGTAATCATGTCAAATGTAATGCCAGTGATTTCAGGCTCCGTACTGAAATTTATGGAGTCGTTAAGAATCCAACAATGCTGCGGTGTAAAATTAATCAATAAACACTGGCTGTCTTAAATCACACCTTTCCTTCAAATTGAACTGATTTCACAAACATAAACCTAGACAATGTTTACCCTGGGCTCATTTCATAAATATCAGGATTATATCTGGTTGGATGGATTATCGACAGAAAAATGAAAGGCCACTTTCAAGCCAAGAGACATACTTCAATCTGATCACTCAAACCACTTCAGCATGTCTGAGGCACAGGCAGCTCTAAACCGAAGCCTTCCATTACTCATCGCTCTACGCTTTAATGCCCGTGCTCTGCGCAATATGATACCGCAAACCGGGACTTTGTTTTATTCTCACTTCTACTTTAATGCCTAAATTGCTAACTTGGGCTTCAAAACATCTGCTGTATTGGATATTTAGTTTTGAGATCATTTCGATTCATTAGAAGTTACTGGTTTAGTTTATTTCAGCCAGCTGGCAACACAGCCATCACACTTTAATGTCATTTCTCTTAAACAGTTTATATGCTTCCAGATGGCTAGGAAAGCATTTGTGGCTTACATTTATGTCTCCTGCTATTTAGGAATTATGCTGTGTTTGTTCTGTTTTTCCTCCTTCACTGCTGCTCTGTTTTTCCTTACGGACTTTGTCACAGTTTTGACAGAAGTTTTGTAATCGCAATGTTTCACGGTTTCTCTCGGATGTTTGCGCTGCTCGAAAATGCCGGAGACCAACATTACACTGACCCCGTTTTGGTTGGCGGACAGGAATTCAAGTTTCGTCAATTTCAGGTTCTTAGTATAAAGTTACAGCAAGACGTTTACATACTCTCACAATGCTATGACTATTATGGCAATACTGGGCAGAATGATTGTACAACATCCATCTTTCATAGAAGAAAAACCCACAAGAATTTGGTACACAGGTCAGAATTTATTTTGGGGTTTTCTGACATCAATCCAGTGCCAACATTAAACATGCAGCACACCTAATATTTGGTTGGATATCCCTTAGCAGATGCTTTTGATAGCCATCGACAAGCTTCTGACAGAATTCTGGCTGGATATTTGACAACTCTTCTACACATAATCGGTAGTGTTGTATTAGATTTGTTGGTTTCCGGACACAAACCTGGGGTTTTAAGTACAATCCACAAATTGTTGTTAAAGATTAGCCTGCTTTCTACATTCCATAACCAGCTTATGTGCGTTTGAGGTCACTATCCTCAAGTTTCAACTGTCCAACTGATGATATGCGGTTACACTGAGGAAATCCTGTGTTCTTCTTTCTTAATTAGTTCATCCACTTTGGACAACGTACGAGTTCCACTGGCAGCAAGACAGCCCCAAAGCATGATGCTACCACCACCAGCACTGTGCCTAACGGTTGGTATAGTGTTCTTGGGGTTGAAAGCCTCACATTTACTTCAAGACTGGCCTACTGCTGCAATTCACTCCTGGCAAGTCTGCCTTTGTGCACCTAAATTCTCCCACACTTCCCGTAGCTGCCATCATCAAATTCAAAACAGTGATGCTTGACTAAAAACGGTAAAAATGGCCCAGCACACACTTACCTCAAAGCTCTATTCACACCCCGCACAGCACCACAGTCGATCCAATCCTCGAGCACTGCTTGACTGGTGCCACCATCTCTCAGGGGTCGAGGAAGACATTCATCTAGACATTTTCTGTCATGGCTCCTACAGTAGGTGGTGGAATAAACTTCCCCTAGATGTCCATACAGCCGAGTCACTTGCGATCTCTATGTGATGACTGTCTGTTTCTTAGGTATTTGGGTTAACTCCCCCCCATCCCCCCCTCCACACCTCACCCACGCAAAATAAATAAATAAGATCCTTCTAAAAAGAGTTTCATTAATGGTACGTCTAGTGAGTAACCTAGAAACCCAGTGTAAGGATATATTTAATGATGGAAAAGCACCCTGGATAAAAGCATCCGCGAAATGCCTAAATGTAAATGTGTAAATGGACTCCTCTAAATGTACCTCTAGCAAAACCTCCCCTTCTCAAGGCTTTTTTATTATCCATGTGGTCAGCTGCGGTTGAGCATGAAGGTGTAGGTTTAGGAGCAGTGGTTTATTTTTTGGCTTTTCAGTCCATGGTGATGTAAAACTAGCTTAGCTGTAATGAGTGATAATGGTGTTCAAGCAGCTTCCTGTTCATGGCAAGACTGTGCCTCTGTGGTGCCTCAAGTTGTTCAAGACCATCTGAACCAATTATCTCTCAGCATGAGGATGACAGGTTGGGTTTCTTCCAAACATTGGCAGAATACCTCCCAAATACTTGTACATACTGTATTACAACTGTGCTTGGACGGATATTGGAATGTGCAGGTGTTCAGAAAAAGCTCCAAGACATGTTGTGTAAATCTACAATACTCTTTTCCAGATGATAGATTTTCCTTGGACTTTCCCTTGTACTATGTGTCGGTCAATCCAGCCCAGTTGTTAAATGTAATTATTGGTAGTAATAACTGTTAACAATAGCAACACATCATTATTATTATTATTAGTAGTAGTAGTAGTAGTAGTAGTAGTAGTAGTAGTGATTTGTTGATGTTAATGTTATATACTGTAAAATATTCAATTATTTATCAATTGAACTATTGTTTAGTATTTCTTATAATTACTTATATATGTATATTATAAACTGATATGACTATTCATAGATAAAACTATTAATGCATTAAGTATTTTTGTTATAAACATCACATATTTATTATTGGCATTCAAAACGTTCATATATTTTATCTGCATTAATATATACATAGTGTGTTACATAATAGGTATATTGTAATGCTGGTGTTACAGCTGTAGTTGTTGGTGGTGTTTTTTCTAGTGTTATTGTTGTGTTTTATTATAGTATTGTTGGTGGTGGTGGTGGTGGTGGTCATAGTGGTGCTGGTTCTCTGGTTGTTGTTGTTGTTGTTGTTGTTGTTGTTGTATGCAATTATGTTACAATTGTATGTGACAATTTTGTATGGTGATGATAATATTTTTGGTGTTGGTTGTTTTGGGGTTTGGTGTTTTTTTTCCGCTTTGTTCCTGTGGTTGTTGGTGGTGGTTGTGGTAGTAGTAGTGGTGTTTTTGGAGGGATGGTGGTGTTGATAATATGGTTGGTGGTGGTGGTGGTGGTAGTGGTGTAATAGTGTTTTGGGGGGCAAGTGTTGTTGTGGGGTGTTGGTGTTGGTAATGTGGTTGCTGATGGAATTGGTGGGGGTGGTAGTAGTAGTAGTAGTAGTGTTTCTGGAGGAGGAATGTTGGTGTTGGTAATGTGTTTGTTGTTGCTTTTGGAAGGATGGTAGTGTTGGTAATGTGGTTGGTGTTGGTGGTATTAGTAGTGGTTTTAGAAGGATGGTGTTGGCAATGTCGTTGTTGTTGGTGGTGGTAGTAGCCATAGTGCTTTTGGAAGGATGGTGGTGTTGAAAATGTTGGTGTTGGTGGTAGTAGTGACAGTGTTACTAGTAGTGGGAGAATGTGTTGGTAGTGTGGTTGGTGTGGTGGTTGTAGTGTTTTAGAAGGGATGGTGGTGTTCGTAGTGGTATTGTTGCTGTTGTTGTTATCATTGCTGCTGTAGTGGCCGGTGTTGTTCTTGTTAATTTTATTGTTGGTCATGTTGTTGTTTTACTCATAGTAATGTTTGCACAGGTAAGTTACACGTCCTGATATGCGTGAGCTGTCACTCAGAAAATAACAACAGATATAACGTGTACAATATGTGTTTAGTGTACATTAACGTGAAACAGTTGTTGAGTTTACAGTAGGAATGAGCCATGAGAATAATCTGAACCTTCTGACTGATCAGGTTTAGAGCATTCTACCACAGTTTGGTATAAAAACACACAAGGAAACAAAAGAAGATCGAGTCGAGTGTTATGATCAGTAATGCGGATGGTTTCTAAGGCTCTTATTTTGTCGTGTAGAAGAGTTCACCCGATCGCCATGACAGCCGGCGTGACGTCATCCAGCACCTCTCCGCGGTGGTGCGGCAGAAACGCTGAGCGGAAAAGGAAGAGGTGTTTTTATCCACGTATTTATTTTCAATCGTCTTTTTAGTTCATCGTAGGCGATCATTATAGACATGCTAAGGTGATAAACCTTAATAGAGTGCAGCAGCGAGCGGCGGAAACCGCGTTAAAGCAGACGTTGGCGTTTGTAGCTAGCTTGAGTTAGCACGCTAACAGGCTAAAGCTAATAAATAAATAACAGAAACGGAATGTGAAGCTTTGTATTAAGTGGCAGAGCGCTGTGTGTATGTGAGAGTGTGTGTGTATATATATATGTGTGTGTGTGGGGGAGAGAGGGTGTGTGCTGACACACTCCGGAAAAGTGTTAGCTCGGCGGTTTAACCCAGCTCAAGTGAGCATAAATACATAAAGGCTGTGTGTGTATAAGTATTAGCCCCCGCCCCACCCCCCTCCCCTGACCGGGCAGGACAACCCTGGAGAAGACGCTGGACCTGGTGGGCCTGAAGCCGGGCTCGGGGCCACTGCTCACCCCGCAGAAGAAGATGAAGAAGCGCAAGGAGCTGAACGCGCTGATCGGACTCGGGGACGGGAAGCGCAAAAAGCCGAAGAAGAGCTCCGGACACCGGCTCCTGCTGCGGGGAGACACGGGGGACTCGGACACCGAGAGCGCCTCCAGCTCCGGGGAGGAAGACGACGAGGAGGAGTTCCGCAGCCTGAGCCTCGGGCCCGGTGCTTTCCGCAAGTAAATACTACTGATTTTATTATTACTGATGTTACTGACACTGTTACTCCTGATATTACTGACACTGTTACTCCTGATATTACCTGACACTGTTACTGCTGATATTACTGACACTGTTACTGCTGATGTTACTGACACTGTTACTGCTGATATTACTGACACTGTTACTGCTGATATTACTGACACTGTTACTGCTGATGTTACTGACACTGTTACTGCTGATGTTACTGACACTGTTACTGCTGATGTTACTGACACTGTTACTGCTGATGTTACTGACACTGTTACTCCTGATGTTACTGACACTGTTACTGCTGATGTTACTCACGCTGTTACTGCTGATGTTACTCACGCTGTTACTGCTGATGTTACTCACGCTGTTACTGCTGATGTTACTCACGCTGTTACTGCTGATGTTACTGCTGATGTTACTGCTGATGTTACTGCTGATGTTACTGCTGATGTTACTCACGCTGTTACTGCTGATGTTACGCACGCTGTTACTGCTGATGTTACTCACGCTGTTACTGCTGATGTTATTCACGCTGTTACTGCTGATGTTACTGCTGATGTTACTGCTGATGTTACTGCTGATGTTACTGCTGATGTTACT
Organism: Clarias fuscus; assembly: GCA_030347435.1. Taxonomy (NCBI): domain Eukaryota; kingdom Metazoa; phylum Chordata; class Actinopteri; order Siluriformes; family Clariidae; genus Clarias; species Clarias fuscus. The sequence goes on from CM059205.1 coordinate 32,376,748, forward strand.
CACGCTGTTACTGCTGATGTTACTCACGCTGTTACTGCTGATGTTACTCACGCTGTTACTGCTGATGTTACTCACGCTGTTACTGCTGATGTTACTCACGCTGTTACTGCTGATGTTACTCACGCTGTTACTGCTGATGTTACTCACGCTGTTACTGCTGATGTTACTCACGCTGTTACTGCTGATGTTACTCACGCTGTTACTGCTGATGTTACTGCTGATGTTACTGCTGATGTTACTGCTGATGTTACTGCTGATGTTACTGCTGATGTTACTGACGCTGTTACTGCTGATGTTACTGACGCTGTTACTGCTGATGTTACTGCTGATGTTACTACTGATGTTACTGACGCTGTTACTGCTGATGTTACTGACGCTTGTTTTACTTCTGATTACGGACATTATTACTCCTGGTATTACTGACGCTGTTTACTTCTGATTACGGACATTATTACTCCTTGGTATTACTGACGCTGTTTACTTCTGATTACGGACATTATTAAACTGTTACTCCTTCCTGATACTACTGACACCATTACTTTTTATGTATTTATTTATTTATTTATATTTATTTATTTATTTTATTTACCTTTATTTAAATAAAATAAAAAAAGTTAAAAGTAATGGTGTCAGTAGTGCCATTACTCCTGATATTACTGACACTGTTACTTCCTGATATTACTGACACCGTTAATCCTGGTATTACTGCTGACACTGTTACTTCTTATATTATTGACACTGTTACTCCTGATTACTGACACTGTTACTCCTGATATTACTGACACTATTACTCCTGATTACTGACACTGTTACTCCTGATCCTTACTGACGCTGTTGCTGCTGATATTACTGACGCTGTTGCTGCTGATATTACTGACGCTGTTGCTGCTGATATTACTGACGCCATTACTCCTGGTTACTGACACATACTGCTGATTACTGACATTGTTGCTCCTTATATTAATGCTGACACCATTACGTCTGATTACGGACATTATTACTGCTGATTACTGACACTATTACTGCTTATTACTGACACCTGTTACTCCTGGTACTACTGACACTGTTACTCCTGGTACTACTGACACCGTTACTCCTGGTATTACTGCTGACACTGTTACTCCTTATATTATTGACAATGTTACTCCTGGTTGCTGACACTGTTACTCCTGATATTACTACCAACACTATTACTCCTGATATTATTGATGACATTATTACTGCTGAACACTGATGTTGTTACTGCTGCTGCTACGACTAACTACTATACTGCTTCTATTTCTATTAATATTACTGCTGTTATTACGACTACTACTATCACTAGTAGTACTATTATACTTCACTACTACTACTGCTGCTACCATTACTGCTTCTATTACTGCTGTTTTTCTACTATTACTACTACAATCTCTATTACTATTATTACTAATGCTACTATAACTACTACTTATTACAACTAGTATTATTATAATATTCCTTATTATATATAATATTATTATAATATTGTTCTATTTTCCTATTACTACTACTATAACTGTTATTTCTATGGCTATTACTGCTGCTACTATTGTTACTGCACGACTGCCATCACTGTTACTACTACTGTCAATAACTATACTTGCACTATTTTACTACTATTATTAATATTACTATTATGACTATTTACTACTACTAATAAAACATCTAGTGTTCTGACTATTACTATTGTTCCTGCTACTATTAGTATTACTACAATTACGATTGCTATTAGTACTACAAACGGTGATATCAGTGTGCTTTTTGTTGTTATTTATTTCCATTTGTTTCCTGGGAAATTGAAACTGTTTTATCTATGAATGAGCATAAACTAATTAAACAACCTTAAATCTAACATTCTTTTACATAAGAGATTAATTTTTAAAGAATCCTATACAGCTACCCAAATTTCAGTACTTACATAGCCCAACAAAAAAATTGACAATTTTTTTAATGTAATAAAATGTAAACACGATTATAAAAACTAAATATAAAAATCTGGATTGTTGTACCTTGTCTTGAAATGTCACCGAAACCTGTCTTGGTGCTAATGTTTGTCTGAGACAACAAAACACTCCCTCAGGGCGTTTTCCTACACGTGTGCTGGTCGTCGCTGTTGTGGGAGGTTTTATAGCACCACCTATTGGATATCTCCTGAAAACAAAAACAGACCACAATTAACAAACATCTGTCGGTACTGGTGTACAGCCAATACATTTCTGCGTGGTAAACATTTCTATAACAGACGTGTGCAGTGCAGTTGTTTCACACTGTGATCCAGTCGTAGCTTTTGAAGTTAAGATTAATGATATTAATCATCATCATCGTGATAACAGACAGGAAGTACTGTACAGTTCTGAACTGTAATGTAATATTATCATAAAACAGTAAATTGACCATCTACATGTGTAATAAATGTCTTCATCTCGACTTGCGCTTGTGTTTCTCTCAGGGAGTCACATGACACTCCATGCGACAGGAGATCTAAACCTCTTTATTTATTTCTACGTTTTCTTTTCCTCCTCATGAATAAAAGAACGTTCGCCAAACCTAAGCACTAAATCATGATCCTGAAAAATGTTTTTCCTCAGGGGGTAGAAACTTGTGTTTGCACCCATCTTGCGTCAGTCGAAAGACACTCGAGCGCAGAGATGGTAGCTGTGCACACACACACACAGACTTAGAAGTAAAAGATATGAAGTGCACAGTAAAATGTAATCCTGTTATTAAAAAAAAAAAAAAAATGATAAGGTTTGGAATAGAGGTTTGACTGTGTGTGTGACACTTGAGTGTGTGTGTGTGTTTTGTGCAGGGGGTCGGCTCAGTGCTGCTCGGTGTGCTACCCGCTGTGCGTGTTCATCGTCCTGGCCGCGTGTCTCATGGCGTGCGCCGGACTCATATGGATGCAGATTGCACTTAAAGAGGATTTGGACTCGCTGAAGGAGAAACTGCGCACCAGTGAGATTTTATTCCTTACTGCACAATTTATATATTTTCGCTTTTAAAGGCCGAATAACTGTACAGACACTTCTTTCATTGTCTGTCTTTCTTGCCTCAACAGTGGAGTCGAGTCAGAAGCAGTCTTCACACGAAATCCCGAAACTGAGCGAGGATCTGAAGGCCAAGCAGAGAGCGCTGGAGGACATCGAGAACGGAGACAGGGGCTTAAATAAATTATGGGCCAATCTTACAGATATTAACAAAAAGGTACGCTTAAGCACCAGAGTCTGATTCAAAGCCACGCTGTGATATCATGGCACAACGGCGTAGTTCAGGTTAACGGCGTCTTATTGAACCGATTCTCTCAGCGCTCTTTTCTAATGCGTACGATCGTATTACGTCCCGCACCGAGATCCCGAAGTGCACTCTCATGCATAATTTACTGCTCCAGACTTCTTCTTCTGCTTCTCCTCTCTTCAATTTCCTGGTAATGGCTCTTTAATACGAATACACTCATGACATTAGAAGAAGAAAAAAAAAAAAAGTATACACGTGCACTCCCTGAACAGCACGTGAGCTGAACTATAAACGTTACCAAACACTGAAGAATCGGTGTTTAAAAGAAAAAACTGTCCTGATTTCTGTCCTCCCCCCCCCCCTCCTGTGTAGATAAGCACGCTGGACTCGGCTGTTAACCATCTGAAGGCGAACATCAAATCAGCATCGGATTTAATCACTCTCCCGACGACCGTAGAAGAGCTCCAGAAGGTACGCGAGCTCAAAGAGCCGCTCACATTCAGGAAACGCTCTCGCGCTCCACGAAACGTATCATCTTAACACGTTTCATTCATTCGTGCGTGTCTGGGTTTCTTTTTCCCTTACAGAGTGTCGCCACAATAGGAAGCACGCTCACTAGCGTTCAGCACGACGTGAAGATGATCCAGATGTCCATCGAGGAGCAGAAGAAAGGAGAAAACAAACAGATCGGGGAAACGGTAAAGAAAGAAAAGAGAGTCAGAACGTCAAGAGAGAATGAACGTGATCTGAGGAGGAACTAATTTGTCTCGCACAGATTCACCGGACAATACTAAGTGCAATCATAGATGGATTGCCACACATTCATAGTGAATAAATTAAAACAAGTAGACCTGTGCTATTGACTCAATTATGCAACTGAATCGATCTTTTATTGTTCGGTTTAATTTATCGATTCTATGGATCATGTTTTTGTATTCAGAATCAATTTATACTTCTTAAATCCATACATTAAATGGTCGCTGAAAATACAAAAACAGAAATAGCGCAGCAAAAATGTTCAGTTCCAAGGGAACCGCAAATGGTGTAGTGAAAGAGTGAACGACAGGTCTTCACTTCGCCGGAAGTGGATGTGAAATATTTCCCACAGGCAAAAATCGCATGTCTATTAAGGAAACGTCCCTAGATATAAATTCCCTGCATCGTCACCAGCGCAGACGTCACTTACCTCGGACATCTGTCTCTGCTGCTGTGAGATTAGTATTTCATATTTAGTGAAACAAAAACTGACACCCTTGTGAAACGCATACGATCGACATGAAGTGTGTCTAACTTAAATAAATTATTTAGTTCATTTACAAGATGTACAGATCATTTTTTCATTACAGATTCCTAGTCTATATAATAATCTAAGTAAATAGTAGATTTAGCGATTAAAATTAAGTGCATTTTGTCATATTAATATTATGCCGCCCTCTAAAGTAGATACATATATATAAATCTTTTTTTTTTTTTTGAGTCCCATTATTTTCGCGCTCCAGTGAGGTGCAATGCCTGATGGGAAATTTGGACATGGTTTCTATATTCCACTTTAATTCTCTTTTTGTTATTTTATTTTATTATTTGTACATAATGGAAATGTAAAAAAAAAAAGAAATTAAAGCTAAAAGTTTTTCTATATTTTTCTATATTTCTAATTTGTAAAAAAAAAAAAAATCTCTCTCTCATTTCATACTTTATATTCTCTGATCTCTGATCAGGATATATATTTTCTGAGTCGGTTTAAATAAATTTCAGTTCCTAAGTCTCTAACGTGTGGCCGTTTTGTACGCAGGCCCCTCCGCTGACTCCGGCTCAGGACGACGACAGCAGGAACGTGAACGGAGGAACGGCGGATAACGGCAGTATGGATCTCATGATTTTTTCTCTCTTTATTATTTTTTATCATCTCGTACCGTCTGTGAAATCTCACACGTCATCTTTTCACTTTCACGTAAGGCTCCACCACGTCCCTGAGTCCCGACAGCACACGCCAGCGCCGCTTCCTCAGTAAGAGAGAGAAGGCTACGCCGCAGACGCTCACGTTTCCTGGCGTCAGCTCCGCTCAAGGTTTATACTCCATGTCAGATTTGTGCAGTTCATTGACTGGCGCCCTGTATGGTCAAAAGTATGTGGACACCTGACCATCACTCTTCTGCGCAGGCGTCACTGGATCACTCGTGGAGCTGGATTTCTGCATAGTGATGTCATGACTGCTCAGGCCTTCACATACTTTTGGCCATATAGAGTCTTATGTGCTTCACTGACTGGTGTGTTGGTCTGCTCTGGTTTAAAATAAAAAATTAAAAAAAACCTCGATATATTCGTTTCCAGTTTTTAATTTATGGCCTTTTTTTTTTTGTTTTTGTTAAAAAATTTTTTAATTCAAAACAAAAACCTGTTTATTATGCTGATTACATTTTTACAGCTTTTGAAACTGAGGTGTTGAGGAACGAGTCGTGTCGAAACTTTTATTCGAGTTTTACTAAAGACCTCTAAAGTTCTCTGACACTGGAGACTCAGAAAACAAAAAAAGTACAGCTACATAAGAACATCCGAATTACGAACTTTCCAAGATACGAACACATGGATAGATACTGTAGGTGACATGTCCGGCGTACATCATCATCACATGCGTGCATCCCAGGACGCGCCGATGACGCAGCTGCCGATAAGCACAGAGCAATAACGGTGGAGACACAAGTGAAAATAATTGAGAGAATGGAGACATTGTTCTTCAAACACGAATCGTTCAACCATCTGCACGATTCTAAACGACAAGAGTTAAGTTTTGTACTGTGTATAGCCAATTGTGTCAGTATCCTAATACCGACAGTGTTTGTTGCATTACGAACAAACCGGACTTGCTATCGAGCTCTCGGAACAGAAACTGTTCATATGTTGGCGACTAACTGTATTATTTCAAGCACCTTAATATGAAACATTCTACTGGAACTAGTGTCAGAGCCAGCGCTAGAGAAAAACCAATCAGATTCGAAGATTCAGCAGAGACGTAGTGTAAGGAAAAAGTCCAGCATGTGATTATTATTGTTATTATTATTATATAGCAGTAGTATATATTTTTCTTTCATTCAGGTAATATATTCATTTTTCCATTTTGTTTAGTTATTATTTAGTTAATACTTCATTTAGTTTCTTTTTTTATTTAGTTAATATTTATATTATTGTTATTTTAATTTACTTATTTATTATTATTATTATATAGCAGTAGTATGTATTTTTCTTTCATTCAGTTAATATGTTAATTTTCATTTAGTTTATAATTTTTTTTTTATTTAGTTCATATTTAATTTTGTAAACATTTTTTATTAATATTTTTATTATTTTAATTTATTTATTTATTATTATTATTATTATTATTATTATTATTATATAGAAGTAGTAGGTATTTTTCTTTCATTAATAGTTTATTAATTAATATATAAATAAAATCCTTCTCTGTTCTCTCAGATCTGGAGAAGCTCATACACACTCGGCTGGAGGACACTTCCGCAGGCGTGACGTACCAGGAGCTGAGGAAGATCTTCGGCGCGTCCACTCCGGATTCCCGTCTCCTCGAGCCGTTCGACGCCGACCAGGACCACAGGTACACTCTGGAGGAGCTCCGGGCCGCCGCCGCTCTCTGAGGATCGCAACCAAACCAGTGACTGCGCAATCGGCGGAGTGAAGAACGTCAAGAATGCAGCGCCTTGTTTTTTTTTTGTTTGGTTGTTTAGTTTCTGTAAAACTGTACCAGAGAGGTTTGACTCGTTACCCTGCAGCGAATCGACTTCAGTTTTGAACCCGGCTCCGGCGCCGTGACGGACCTCTAACGAAGTGATACGAAGAGTTTATTATTAACAGTCACGAAGGTGTTTAACGTATGAGTGTGTGTGGATACATAATCATAAGATGCGTATTACAGAATCAGATCGAAAAATCAGAGATTTACAATTTACATTTTAAAGCGTTTGTAATTTTTCTCCTGTATATGATTAAAAAAACAAAAAACATTCCTAACACTTTTCAATGCAAGCTGGTAGGAAACCAACATTATTTAACACGCTATTTAATTGTGTATTTAGCAAAATGTAGCAATAATATATTCCACTTAAGGCTTATCGGACATATGACGTGTTACTGTTGTGTATTATGGACAAGTTTTCAACATAAAAAGTGACACTTCACCCTTAAAAGATCTGACGCAGTAGCTAAAGCTCCCACGCTCGGCACGGAGAGCGACGTGTGTGAGGCATGAATGTGTGTGTAGGTTAAAGAGATTACCCCCCCCCCCCCCTTTTTAAATTTTTTATCCGTCCTCCTTCTTCCTGCTTCTTTTCCTCATTTTTGGTCTGGAGCTTTAGCTACTAATGATGTTTTAAGGTGAATGTTCACTTTTAACAGGTAGTGAATGAAACACTGATTAGGCATGTATGTACATATTTTTATAATGCTAATGTCTCTCTCTCTCTCACACACACACACTCCAGTCATTTTAAATCAGGGGTGCGCAAACTTTAAAACAACTCGTATGATATCTTAAACCCACAACCAAACGCAGAAGAAATACAAAAAGAAATTCTGTTTGTTGTGTAAGAACCTCTCATTTTTCCCATCTTTGGTATTAATTATACGAGTGTAGATTAAAAGGGATTGCCTTTTAAGGACGTTTAGGGGCGGAGCTACGTTACAGGCCAGAAAAACATCAGAAGAAACCTGAAATATAAAGTCTAAATCTATTGCATTCATTTTACATTCAAGTATTGTCAGAACAACTTTTGTGACACACACACGCGCTTTGACTATTAAAATCCCCACAATCACACACTTTTAATTTGCTCCAAGACACACTCGAACGTAATGAAGGAATAAGATTAGTGCTGTTCTGGCTACGGGAAGTCCTTAATACGCAATATGGTCACGATCAGACGAATCAGGACTCACACAAAAGTTTGCGCACCCCCCCACACATTTATTACTGTAAATACAGTGTATGATTTGTGTATTCTCCGGAGGATCAGCCCCACAGCTGCAGCACTGCCTCAGTTCAGGTGTACAGGTATACTTCCTGTCCGGAGGCTGATCCTCATACAAGGCTTGGTTCTTGTATCTGCTTCCTGGTGTTAATAAATGATGATTTTTTTTTTCTTTTTGTGAAGGAATGGTTCAGGTAACCTGCTCGTGTAAAATAAAAAAATTATTCAGCAGTGTATTTTAGCGTAACGGACGCACTCCTTCCGCTCGGCATGTTGCTTTTTACCGTGACATGTATAAAGATGTAATTTATCCGAAAACTTTTTCAGTCTCTTTTTTTTTTTCTTTCTTTTCTCATATCAGGTTTTCATATTAAAAAACAACCTCCAGACAGACAGGTTGTTATGACAACCATTACATTTTGTTCAATCTCAGCAGTTGAGGGTTGTTCAAGGACTGAACAGTGGCAGCTTGGTGGTGAGGGGATTTAAACCTGAGACCTTCTGATCAGTAGACTCACTGAGCCACCCAAGAAGCCTTTAAGAAGTGGTTCATACCTACAAAGGAAAAGAGTGCTGATTCTTACGTAGGGGTTCACTCTACTTCACATTCTTTCACCACAGTGATCATGTGCCAGGGGGAAACAGAAAATAACTTAAAAAGTATTCGGTCAAACCTGCAATGACATCATATTCAAAGACGTACTTCAATATGGTGTTACAGCTATAACAGCTTCCACTTTTCTTGGAAAGCTGTTCACAGGATTTTGCCTGGCGAGAACGAGAGTCTCCATTCCAGTTCATCCCAAAGATCCTCGATGGGGTTTGAGGTCAAGGCTCTGTGTTAGGGCCGGTCAAATTCTTCCACACCGAACTCATCAAACCATGTCTTTATAGTCTTTGCTTTGTGCACTGGGGCTCAGTCATGTTTTAATAGAAAACAGTCTTCACCAGACAAAGTTGAAAGCGTAGCATTGTCCAAGGTGTCTTGGTATGCTGAGGCATTAAGATTGTCCTTCACTGGGCATAAGGGGCCTGATTGAAACACCTGAATTGAACCATTAACAGGTTTGACCAAATACGTTTATATACTATACAGACATTATAGATCGATAGAGAGAGAGAGAGAGAGAGAGTGATTTATTTTGTTTGAAATTTACAACATTTATTAGTAAACAGATAAACACACTGAGCTCCATCACTGAAACATAGAAAAGCCCGCACTGCACCAGTCCATCACTCGACACTACGCGAGCGCTCCTTTAGCTCTCCAGTCTCTTCCCAACACATTCATCAACTCCTCCTCATCATCATCTTCCTCATCCCCTGAGAGACGGGGCTCTTCCTCCATCATCATCGCCGTCGTCGTCTTCTTCACCTTGGCCTCCTTTTTGGTGAGCAGCACCTCGACCCTGCGCAGGCGCTCGATCTGCTCGTCGATCTCGTCGATCTGCCTCTCGAGGCGCCCTTCCTCGTCTTCCTCGGCCACGATGGCCTCCGAGGCGGTGCTCACCTGCCGCATCTCCTTCTGAAACTCCTCCCACTCCTTGTCCAGGTGGTCCTTCGGAGTGTCCACGTTCCGCACCTTGGCGTCTCGGACCGGGTCGTCGAAGAAGCCTTCGGGAAGCGCCTCCGCCGTGTTGTCTTTCTTGTCCGCGGGTTTCTCATCCTCGGGTTTGGAGACGGATCCCGAGTGAGACACGGGCGGCGCGGCCGCGATGCCAGGGACGCTGCTGTCAAAGAAATCAGCGGGAAGTGAGTCAGATGACGGACCTGGCTGCTTTTTGTTGCTTGGAGCTGAATTATCATCATTATCGTCGCCGCCGCCGCCGTCATCATCATCATCATACTGTCCAGCGAGAAGTCCAAGTCCTGCACCTGTCCCACCAGTCTTACCCTGAGACAATGCAGCACCTGAGGCTTTGGGCTTTTTCCCATCATGCACTTCCGGTTGTGGAGCTTTCCTCTTCAGTGTGGATGTCTGTGCAGGCTGAGGGACAGGCTGAGAGACAGTCCCCGCGCCCTGACTCCCCCCTTTGAGCTCGGACACTTTATCCTTGTGCTGTTTTCCCAGCACGTGAGCCTGCCACAGGATGTCCGTCTTCACCTGGACGTTACACAGCACGCAGCTCAGGTGCCCCAGGCTGTTGTACTTGGCGTACGGAGACTCGACGCGCTTCTGCCGCTCGCCGCGCTGCTGCCTCTCCCTCATCAGCCGCCGCAGCTCGTCCTGGTTCACCACCTTCTTCCCTTTCTTCTTCGCCGCCGCCGCTTTAGTCGCCATGGTTCTGAGCCTTAGCTTTCGAACGTCGAGCTCCGCTTTCGGGCGCAGGAAAGTGACGTCAATATCAGGAGCCGGCGCCTGCGCACTTCGACCTGCGTCGCTGTGTCGGTTTCAGCGTAGCGCGCGTGCGCAGCAACCGTTGCTGTCCTAAGAACAGAATTAAATTTGATATTTATAAATATCTAAATATAAAAACTTTAGATATTCAGATTTATAAATTATACATAGAATCATCTAAATAATTATATCAATATTTTTCATGTGGATGATGAAACTAGTCCACCACTTTATATAAAAAATATATTATTATTATTATTATTATTTAGCAGTAGTATTATATATTCAGTAGTAATAGGTAATCTATTCATTTTTTTAACTTAGTGTATATTTTATTTATTTATTTAATATTTAATTTAATTTAGTTCATCTAATATATTTTTAATAAGACGTATTTATTTTTTTAACTAGGTTATGCTATTTGTTAATTTTATTTTAATTTAGTTAATATATGATATCTATTTAGTAATATTAACCTTTAGTTTTCTTTAATTTAGTTGGTTATTTAATTGTTATTTAGTTCATTTATTATATTGTTCAATCAGTAGTATTTATTTTTCTTACATTTATTACATTGGTTAATTAGCAGTATTTTCTTTAATTTGTGTAATATATTGTTTAATTTTAATGTAGTTATTGTATCATTTATGTAGTAGTATTTTTCTTTAATTTTCAAATTTACATTTAAATTCAAATTCAAATTTTATTTGTCACATACACATTCATACACAGTACGATACGCAGTGAAATGCTTAGGCGACTGTCCGTGACCTTAGAATAAAAGACTATTAAAGACTATTTATACGAAATGAATATAATAAAGAAAGTAGAAATAGATTTAACTAAGAATAAAATATATGTACAGTACAAATAGACAATAAGAAAAATATAAGAAAATAAGAAAACCTGGGTGTACAATATAGAAAAAATATATATAAGAAATATAAGAAAGTCTAGGTGTGAAAGAAAAACTCATAATGGTCACAGAAATAACTTTAATCTGACAAAAGTAATAATTAAAAAAAATTCTATGAATGTTAACCAATGAAAGTCAGAAATTGCTTTTCAACCATGCTTCAACAGAATTATTTTTAAAAAATAAACTCATGGAACAGGCCTGGACAAAAATGATGGTACCCCTAACTTAATAGTTTGTTGCACAACCTGAGGCAATCACTGCAATCAAACAATTCCTGTAACTGTCAATGAGACTTCTGCACCTCTCTGCAGGTATTTTGGCCCACTCCTCATGAGCAAGCCCTAGAAAATACTGAAAATAATGTGACCAAAGGGACATGTTAATTCAAGGTGTGTCCACTAATTAGCATCACAGGTGTCTACAATCTTGTAATCAGTCAGTGGGCCTATATATAGGGCTCCAGGTAGTCACTGTGTTGTTTGGTGACATGGTATGTACCACACTCAACATGGACCAGAGGAAGCGAAGGAAAGAGTTGTCTCAGGAGATTCGAAAGAAAATTATAGACAAGCATGTTAAAGGTAAAGGCTATAAGACCATCTCCAAGCAGCTAGATGTTCCTGTGACTACAGTTGCACATATTATTCAGAAATTTAAGATCCATGGGACTGTAGCCAACCTCCCTGGACGTGGCCGCAGGAGGAAAATTGATGACAAATCAAAGAGACGGATAATCCGAATGGATAACAAAAGAGCCCAGAAAGACTTCTAAAGAGATCCAAGGTGAACTTCATGCTCAAGGAACATCAGTGTCAGATCGCACCATCCGTCATTGTTTGAGCCAAAGTGGACTACATGGGAGACGACCAAGGAGGACACCATTATTGAAAACAAATCATAAAAAAGCCAGACTGGAATATGCCAAACTACATGTTGACAAGCCACAAAGCTTCTGGGAGAATGTCCTATGGACAGATGAGACACAAATGGAACTTTTTGCCAAGGCAAATTTTGCTAATTATACTTGAAGCATATCAAGAAAAGAACACTGTCCCTACTGTGAAACATGGAGGAGGCTCTGTTATGTTCTGGGGCTGCTTTGCTGCATCTGGCACAGGGTGTCTTGAATCTGTGCAGGGTACAATGAAATCTCAAGACTATCAAGGGATTCTAGAGAGAAATGTGCTGGCCAGTGTCAGAAAGCTGGGTCTCAGTCTCAGGTCATGGGTCTTGCAACAGGACAATGACCCAAAACACACAGCTAAAAACACCCAAGAATGGCTAAGAGGAAAACATTGGACTATTCTAAAGTGGCCTTCTATGAGCCCTGACCTCAATCCTATTGAGCATCTTTGGAAGGAGCTGAAACATGCCGTCTGGAAAAGGCACCCTTCAAACCGGAAACAACTGGAGCAGCTTGCTCATGAGGAGTGGGCCAAAATACCCGCTGAGAGGTGCAGAAGTCTCATTGAGATTGTGCATATAGAATAAATAGTAGTGTAATGTGAAAATAATGTGAAAGGTGTGCACTGACCACTAGGGTCGATGATTGTCCCGAATGTCCAGAGAGAGTGCAAGAAGCATGAGCGTGGGTGTGTAAAGTGGGTCAGTCAGTACTGTGTGGTGTTCTGATTTGAGAGACTATATCGCCTGCGGGAAGAAGTTCCTCCTCAGTCTCTCTGTATTGGCCTTCAGGGAGCAGAATCGCTTTCCTGACCTCAACAGAGAGAACAGTGCATTGCTGGGGTGGCTGAGGTCCTTCACAATCTTCCTGGCCTTGGTCCAGCACCGCTTGCTGTAGATTGAGTGCAGGTCAGGGAGCTCGGTGTGGATGATGCGCTCAGCTGATCGCACAACCCTCTGTAGAGCTCACATTTACATTTTCCACATTTAATAATTAAAATTTACTTGGAGTTATCTTGGTGTAATATTAAAATGTATGTGATGATCTCAAACATTGAAGTGTCAAATATGTCAACAAAAAAAAATTCCAGTGGGGCAAATACGTTTTTACAGCTCTGTATTTATGTATGAATGCATTTTGGTAATTTGCAATTATGGTCACAGGAATTTTGGGTTTTCATGAGCTGTATGCCAAAATCATCAATATTAAAACAATAAAAGGCTTAAACTACTTCAGTTGTGTGTAATGAACCTAAAATATATGAAAGTCTAATGTTTATCAGTACATTACAGAAAATAATGAACTTTATCAGAATATGCTAATATTTTGAGAAGGACCTGTACATCTGCTACACTAACTCGCTAGCAGTGATGTTTATTAACCAAGCTCATTATAAAATGTCAATACACAATAGTATATACACTTACGAATTCTTATCTAGTGTAATCACACAAACGCGACATCGTTGCTTGTGTAGCTTCTATACTGAATCCATCCGCACGTCAATCATCCCAAACGTGATCACGGCTTGGGTATTTAATATAAAGCTCAAATTTCACATCATACAAACCGTAAACCCTTTTACACACCAAGTTTATGACTTAAAAATACCTTAAGGCATTTTATATACAGTAGTGTAGTAGTTTCAATTGTGAGAGAAAAAAAAAGAAAGAAAAAGTCTGAATCAACTGTTCGACTCGAGTGAGTTTATTTACAGTATAAAAAATTCCAACTCCAGCATGGCCACCTACTGAATACGATGCCTAGGAATATATAAAGCACTAATCATGTACATTTCTCATCAACTCGTTCTTTAAAATGACATTTCACATCAAATCGGTATCAAAACATGAATGAAATAAGGGGGAGAGGGGGGGCAAAAACTTTCCCTAACACAAAAACGAGATCCGTGGAAATTACATTGTATTAGGAAAACAAAAAAAACTCTTTATGAGGGGGAAAAAACGAAAAAGCGAAGTAGATGACTTGAGATGAACACTGATAAATTAAGGATCCGTCCCTTTTTAAAGGCAAAAAACATGACTAACCAGAAAGAAAAACACAAGCCTACCTCTCGTGTTATTCCAAACTAAATCGATCAGGTCTAAACAATCCCGAGGAGGGGGCGATGATTAAATTTAAACAGCAACATTAAATTCGGTTATTATTATTAAAGAAGACACAACCACAAGGGCTAATCAAATCCTCAAAAGATCAAAAGTCCACGGTCTCGATGCGCGTTTCAGTCGCTCACGTCCATGTCCTGTTCGTCGTGGTGGTCGTCTCCGTTCTGCTTGGTCTGTTTGGGGGTGTGCTTGGCGCTGTCGCCCTCGCCATCGTAGCGTGCTGGAGAGGACCCGGAGTCGTCCGAATCTTTGGCCTCCCGCTCCTTCTCACTGTCGTAGCCCTGCTCCTCCTCGTCGTAGTCTCGCGTCACCTGTGCGAGTTAAAGCAGCATTCACATTCACGCTCTGAATGTATTATAATCATCCAGACTGACACTCTGGTCATATTTTAATATAGAACTGAGATAAAAAATCATTAAGAAGGGGCAAAAAAACCTCAAAAAAATCCAAATTGAGCATAATCCAAATTTACAAAGTACCAGGAGGTCGTTATGACCATACCTTCACATCTCGTTTCTCGCTATCGGACGTCCGCTCCCTCTCCTTATCTTTGCTCTTTTTCTTCTTGTTGGAGGAGCGTTCGGATTCGTCGCGGCTGCGCTCTCGATCAACTCTCCTGTCGCGCTCGCGCTCCCTGTCCTTCTCTCTTTCCCGGTCTCTCTTCTTCTCCTTCTTGTGTCTGTAGCAAAAAAATTATAAGTTAACTCTCGTCGAGTAAGAGTTAAGACTTTTATGAAAGTTTTAAAAAGGTTTTGAGGTTAAACATTTTGCAATCCAGTGACTTTATAATACTCAAGAAAAAAAAAGGGTTAAATTAACATTTGCCACCTACATCTGCTAAAACTGTGTCTCAAACTAATTAATCGAGCACTAAACTAAACCTGTTTTCTATTATAGTTCAGATGATCTGGATTAGCAAGTATGGTACGCGCCAAAATATACAGTACTGACACTCTGATGCGCACGTGCGTTTGTTGACGCACAGCTCCATAAAAAAAATTTTTTTTTTAAAAGCAGCTCCAGAAGGACGTATTCCCAGCAGTGGAAATATAATAACAGATCTCATAATTACGGCGGCGGGCAGAGATACGTGCTGCTCAATAAAATAAAGTAATATCGAATCGGTACATTATAAAAATCATGATGCTTATAGCACTGGCAGCGAGATATCAGGTTTGGGAGATGACTGGTGAGTCCCATCCCTCATTTTTATTCATATACAGTACAGAGCAATTCAGCGAGTTTTCTTTATTGTGTTCTTTAGCCCAAACGCGTCTCTTCTGCTTGTTGCCTGTCCTTAGCAGTGGTTTCCTAGCAGATATTCTACCATGAAGGCCTGATTCACACAGTCTCCTCTTAACAGTTGTTCTAGAGATGTGTCTGCTGCTAGAACTCTGTGTGGCATTGACCTGCTCTCTGATCTGAGCTGCTGTTAACCTGCGATTTCTGAGGCTGGTGACTCGGATGAACTTATCCTCCGCAGCAGAGGTGACTCTCGGTCTTCCTTTCCTGGGGCGGTCCGCATGTCAGCCAGTTCCTTTGTAGCGCTTGATGGTTTTTGTGACTGCACTTGGGGACACTTTCAAAGTTTTCCCAATTTTTCGGACTGACTGACCTTCATTTCTTAAAGTAATGATGGCCGCTCGTTTTTCTTTACTTTGCTGCTTTTTTTCTTGCCATAATACAAATTCAAACTCTTTGTATATATTTTTATATTTATACATGTATATAAAAACTTGACATGATACTCAGAGGGGGAAAAAATTCTCAATCAGGAAAGTTTGAATCTGAGGTCATGGTAGCATTTATTTTTACATTAAATGTTTTACAATCTAGAAAAAAAATGACTTTTTTTATGCAAAAGATTTGTGGTTTTGTCCAAGTCTAGTTCACCCCCCCCCCCCCCCAACAATTGTTTTTTAAACCTCAAGTTTTAATGAGGAGGGGAAAAAAGAGAAAGACACAGTGATTGGATTGTGATATCTACTGAAACTCAAGGTTTCAGCTTCAGTACTGGAGAGGGAAACGGCACAGGGTGAAAGCAATGTGAATGATTCCCACCTTCTGGGCGACGGTGTCCTGGATGCTCTTCTCTTGGGAGATCTTCGTGGAGATCGGCTGACGCTCCTTCTTCGTCTCCTGCGTTGTGAGGAGAAAAGGGAGAAAGGACACAGAGGTGAAAAGGCGGAAAGTGGAGATAATTACACTCATAACAGAAAATATGAAAAATTAATAAATAGAAAAAAAGCTGAAATGCATAAATATTAGGAATGAGTAGAGATGTAAAACGGTTAAAGGTTCAAGTGCAGCATTCAGACGAGACATGGGGTAGGATTGCTTGAGACTGATTACAGAGATAATGATTTATATTTATTTAAATAATTATTTTTTTATAAACACACATGATGTAAATACGTCCTTTTACATTTTACTAACATCAAGTATAAAGTTCTGGGCTCACAACCCCAAATAAAAACAAAATTACTTGTACATTTTTCTTCTTTTTCTTGTCAAGCAATTTAAATGCCGTGATGAATCAATTCCTGCACTTAGACGACTAGAGTAAAACAGAAGAATGGAGGAGAAATGTTTTATTTGTGGATTTTAGTGTTAAAAGATATGAGCATGGGGGGGGGAGGGGTTAGGGGGGGGGGTTTGAGGTTGAAAGATTTACCGGCTTGTGCTTCTAGATCTCCTGGCGGTGCTGTAGCTCTTTGGAGGCGTTTTAGAGCGTTTCTTGTCTTTTTCCTCTTTCTTTCTATCCCTGAGAATCAAACAGAAGCACCTTTATATATTCTTTTTTTTTTTATATTTAGAAGTTGTTGTGCTCTCTATAACCGACTCGTCTCTGCTGACTTATTTGTCCGCCACCTATTAAAGACGGCACATTTCTATCAAGAAATCGTTTCATGTTTCTTCCTTCATAACACATTCAAACTGCACAGCGCTCCCCGACACGAAATTCGCCCAGTGTGAAGAGAGCCGACTGATTCATTAATTCGGCTGCACCTTTAATAAGTTTCCTGTAGTGTTGCCTAGCAACAACGATCAGTCCTTGAGGAAAGAGCTTAAGATTCACTTGTCTCTCTCACACACTGCAGCCTGCTGTCCAAAGGAAAAGAAAATAAATAAAGGCACTTTGGATAACGATGCGTCAGTTCGAATTACAAATCCACAACGTTAACACCAAACAGCATTTCTTTTACACAGGGTATATATGGGTAATGTCCTATTATACAGATGCTACTCTGAAACGAATACACTGCATACACAGTCGGAGTTGGTTCTGCATTGCTATTGAACAGCCCATTAGTCAGGACAGCAGATGATTATTATGACGTCAGAGTTAAACAAAGCTAAAGCAACAATCTAAAGAGAAACTAAAAACAGCCAGAGAAACATCTATATGCTACTCTGACAAGAGCAATGAAAAACAGTTTTTTAAACTACGACTACAGAGTGATGCCGAGATTAGCGTGTAGTGTGTGATGACTAAGCTTTCTCTGTTAGTAGTAACACAGATCGCGGCTGTGGCGGTGAAAAGACTCTCGAACCTGGATTTGCTAGGCGGAGCGGCGGCCGCGGTCCCTGGAGCGGGACCTCCTCCTCCTGGGGCTGCGGGAGCGTCTGCGGCTCCGGGAACGGGAGCGTCTGCGAGACCGGCTGCCCGACCTCCTGTGGAGAGAGAGTACGCCTCGCGAGTTAGAGCGGCGGCAAACTGTATCCATGAAAACACAAACACTGTTCTATAAATAACTACACTATAGGACTTTTTTTTTTGCACAAAAATGTTCTACTACATACGACAACCAAATACATATGATCTTTAACAATATTTAGATTCATTGCACATTTCTAATTATTTCAAGTTAGAGAGATCCAACCCACTAACCCTGTTCTCCATCTATCCTTATATGAAGAGTAAAAGGAAGTAAAAAACAGTAAGAACTGAACACTCTCGCCACACAGCCCTTAAACCACACAGCATTTGTTTAGTCATTTTTTTCTGCATTACTATGTTTTAATAAATATGCTCCGGATTGTGCAGAATAGAGTGATAACCTTTCCCCCCCCCCAGCACGATGATGAACCACTTCGTTTTAACCAACTGTACAAACATGACTAAGCAGAAAAACCAACTGTACAAACATGACTAAGCAGAAAAATGAAAAAGCAGAAGAAGAATGGAGGGGGGTTGGGGGGGGGGGGATAAATTCCACTTCAAAAGAAAATTCAGATTCATAGGATCACTTGTTAATCAAATCAGGTGCGCAAATATCCATGGGAGCTTATCAATATACTTCGGTGAACTCTGTGTGGAAAACACTGGTATTTTTTTTTCCTCCATCACAAATAATTTATACATATAATAAAACAAACAAAAAAACGACCTTGCAAAAAAATCATTACTTCATCTCAAAATTCAGCAGATGACTGAACATTTTTCAAAACGCGGCAAAAAAATTCTCTCTAAATTCAACAGATGTAATCAACAGATTTAATTCCTCAGTCTGTGTTGCTACTAACAGAAAGCTTGGTTATGAGTGTGCAATTAAACTCCACGGAAAACTCATTAGTTCTAGTAAATAAAACCAATCGTCAATAAACATGCGTTTAGTAATTATAAACAGGAAAAGCAGTCAACATCTCATGTATCGCAAAAATCCCTAACAGAATAGTGATATATTCTGTCGGTCACATCACTCAGGTCCATCTTCAAACACACATTATATTAAGTGTGTACCTGTGTCGGGAGCGAGAGCGGGATCTCCTGCGTCTGGATCTAGACCTGGATCTGGAGCGAGAATGCTTACGCTTGCTGTCTTTTTTACCTGCAGACAAAGATATTTTTTTTAAAAATTAAATCTCACTTTCCATTTTCATACTTCAGACTAAAAAGTAATAAATAAATCGTTCACTCACTACTGGGCTCGATCGCAGCCGAGATGAGGGACTGTGCCTCTCTGACTCTCTTCATCGCTTCCTCGATTTCCTTGTTGGAGGCGTCTGCCTTTAGACCCATGCTCGCTGCCATCTGGTTCATCCTGCAAATGATGGAACATTTACATCAGACTGACTATTAGACTTTCAGGTCAGGGGTTAACATTTATCTAACGGGCGTGTCGGACTTACTTCGGATCCACTGAGGTCATCAGCTTGAGAAGCTGATCCGCAGAGAGAGCCTAGAGAGAGAGAGAGAGAGAGAAAAAAAGAAAAGTCAGTGGTGCTGTCAATAAACAACAAATAAAGTGAATCATCAGAAGAATGAAGGATGAGAGCACTCGCCTGGGGACTCATGCCGGCTCCGGGTAACATAGTAGGACCACCGAGAGCACCCAGAACACCACCTCCCATCTAGAACATCAACCGAGATCTCTTTAGTGTTGACGTTATTTACCTAATAACGATTTCATAAATTATGGAAAAACAGCTGTCCAAACCTACCTGGAACCATGTGAAAAAGTAAGTGCCCCCATTGCAACTATACTTTGGACAATGATACAAAAAATACAAGCAAGCCACTTATGAATGGCTTAAAATAAATAAATAGATAAAATAAAGTTTGAGTGGCCTAGTCAAAGCCCTGACTTAAATCTAAAGGGGATCCTTAAACGGGCTGCTCATGCTTGAAAACCCTCCAATGTGGAGGAATTAAAACAATTCTGAGAAGAAGACTGGGCCAAAATTCCTCCACAGCAGATTCAGGGCCAGTTATCGCAAACGCTTTATTACGGTAGTTGCTGCCAAGGGTGGCACAACCAATTAATTAGGTTTAGGGGACAATTACTTTTACACACAGGAACGCTTTTTTCCCCCCTTAATAATGCCTTTAAAAAATCATCATAATTTAAAAACTGCATTTTGTATTTACTTCATAGTTAAAGACTATTCTTTGCGTAATAGTAAAATTTGTTTGATGATCTCAATCATTTAATTGTGACAAATAAGGATTTCAGGAAGGGGCAAATACTTTTCCTCAGCACTCTACAGAACGTTGTATAGCTTTAATACATTATATACAATCATACATATATAGCTTCTTAAAAGTTGAGAACATCTTACTTGGAAAAGATGCCTAGAGAAAGTTAATTTTTTTATCTAATGCATTTTTAACATTTGCATAAAAACTCTACGTATCGAACGTATGGCCACAAAAACAGACCTTTCCTTTTAATGTTAAGTGTCTCTAGTTTAATTTGGCCATGGCTCAAAATTGAATAATGACAGCAACCGTCATCATCCATGACGTGAGGAATTTGTAACTGGACATTACCGATGCAAGAGGGTTGGGCGTGGGGAGCAGTCCTCCTCCTGGAAGCAGTCCGGCGACGGCATTGGCAGGCGCCATCAGCGACAGAGCTTTCGACTCGTCCGGGATCACACCTTCAAGATCAAGAAAGCTTGAATTAAAACCAGAGACGTGACGTCTTCAACAAGATCAAGTAGGGGAGAGACAGAACATTTATGATTTTCAGGCAATAAAAACAGTCGCCTCCAAATGTCATTACCACCTGCGTCTCTTCTTTCATTAAGTATCATTTGAGTTTTTTTTTTATATATCTTTTTAAACTGCTGTCCAAGTCACTTATTACTGAGTGAGAAACTAAGATGGGGAAATTTCATTTTTTTTTTTTAGGAAAATTATTTTTTTTTAATATACACACTACTGCAGTTAATACTGCCAAGATGTGATCACCTGGACGCGTGTTATTTAAGTCATGAACCAAACGTGAGCGAGCACAGTGGCTTCTCCGGGTGATGTGCTTTCAACTTTTCATATAGACGTTTTATGAACAAGCGACTCACGTTGGCAGCTTCGCTAAAAGCACACAGAGAAAGATCGAGATACACAACACAAAAACACTTTCAGAGATTGTGGCGATGAAACAATCAAATAATGCTAAGTAAATGTTGCTTTCTTACTAAACAACTGACAAGAAAAAAAAGTAAAATAAAAAATAACGTATAAAAATGATATTCGACTAGACATTCAATTCCGCGTCACGTTTTTCCCCCCTCTCCCTCTTCTTCTCAAACTCTGGGCTTTTGCTGGAGACTGGCCTTACCTGGTGTCTCACAGGAACGCTAGCATGCTAACACGTGCGCAAATGCTTAGAGATTTTAAAAACAAACTAAAAAAATAAATAAAAATTCAGTCCCAACAAAAGCCTGAAATATTCTTTTTGTCTGCCGAGGATATTTCACATTTTTGGTTATTACACAAGGCAGAAAAAGAAACCTTAACAAGAGAACACATTGAATAGAAAAAAACAAACAAACAAACAAACAACAACAACAAACAAGCACATTAGGAAAAAAAAAACAGATTTGCTGCAGGAGACAAAACTGTAGGGCTGTTTTTTCGAGTTTCATTTTCGGGCACGGCCTGGTAAACAGGACTGGCAGAGCCAGGGAAAAAGAACTGTAAAACACAACAACAAAAACAAGAGACCACTGTTAAAGAGAGGAAGGAAAATCACACCCGTCTTTTCTTTTCTTATACAGCATGTGGAGTCCACCACATTGAGCAAAAGCACAGAAAAACCCACATAGTGACTGACAAATGTTATACTCATGTACTAAAGGCTAAGCTCTTTCCTGAGGGAACCCAATCCTAGCATAAATGTGTATCTTTGATATGAAAGATGAAGATAAAAAAAATAATAATTAAAAATAAAAAAAACAGCTTAATATTTCATATGTACAATGCCTGGGTCAATCCATATGGAGTCACTTCAGTGGAATAAAAAAAAAAAAAAAGGAAATGTTTGACACAACCACAATGTTTTATGTGGAGAAACTTGGCATAGTGGCAAACTACGCACAATTAACACACTGTAAACTTAAGAGAGAGAGACAGAGAGGAGGGGTAATATAGAAAAAAGGAAGGAGAGAGAGGGGGGGGGTAAAAAAGAGGGAGGATAAGGGGGGCATAAAGTTGTGGCTGCTGGCGTTTTGTAATTGCCTACAGTCGCCTGTTGGCAGAGGGAGAGAGGACCACTTTCAGCCTTCGGGGAGGGGGGGGCTCTGCATTTGCCTTCTCCACTACAAAAACCACACACAAACAAACAAGAGAACATTTTTAATAGGAGACAGTCTAAGAAATGATGGTGGAGGTGGGGACGTAAAAAACATGAGAGCAGGATAATGAACATGAACGCGTTTGTCCATTTTTTCATCCCCTTGTACCTTTCTCTCGCTCTCTTTTTTTTTTTTTGGTTGTGCTGTTTGTTTCAGTGTAGGCGAGTCCAAGATGCCGGAGTAGACTGCTGATAAACTGATTTAATATCTGTCTGTCTTAGAGCGATAGGGATACCGCGGGAGTCCGTCCAGATACAGATACCGAGGAGACCTGCTAGGTTCACATTTATCCCTGCATGCAGACAACACTGCGTACGTCCCTTCTTTAAAAAGGTTACATCCTGCACACTGAAACATGCTCCTTGATATGTACTGGGAGAATGGAAGGGTTACCCATTATAGAGGATGACTTATAACAGTTTTCTTAGTTTGGATATCAGATAACATTTCACATTGGGCACAACTGATTTGTACCATGCTGGGAATGGTTGCTGTTCTGGGGTACACTTGGGTATTTACAGTATGCACCTATTTCGTTTGTGAGGTGACTAAACAAGGGGAGGAAGAGAATGAGGACGTCAACTTCCATGCTACGTCTAATAATATTGATATTTCGAGGGGGAAATGCATCAAGAGAAGTTGTGTGAGATCAGACTCTGGCACGGTTCCCCAGCACGGAGCAATCGTGTTCTCACGATCGAAATGAATCAGACTTCTGGGTCAAGTGTTCTCTGAAACGATTCTGGGCTCCTGATGTGAATACACCCTAAAGGACAATCTCACGACAAGCACTGATGCTACTTAAACTGATCCTACTTTGTTAGTTTTAAGCATAACGCGCCTTGACATGGACAATCACATCGATGCGCATTGTTTAAAAGGACAGGTTCGGTACTTTGTTTACCGCTGATGTCCCAAGCGGTCATATTGACTTGAAGTCACTCCATAAACAAGGAAGAACCCTGCGTATGCTGTACACAACATACGTGTTTCTCTTTCCTTTCCCTATGCAGTTATTCTCGTAAATGTATTTTCCTGGAGCATAAGTCAGTGTGCAAGCTTCTGTTAATCAGAGCTGTGGAGAGGAAACGTGCACTCATCAATACACATCAGCGCTGAGAGATCGGTTATGTCAGCTTTGAACACTTATTTAAGGACTTCATAATTGAGCGTGGGGGAGGGGGGAGTGGAAAACAACCGAGTGTCTGTACAGAGTGTAAACAGTCTGCCAAAGGAAACCCGTGACTGACGTGAGGGCGAACACCCGGGAGGTACCAACCTTCTGCGTAGGGCACAACTATAAGAGCCCTGTCCACAAAGACCGTGTTAGTGAGGTGCTGGGAAACGCCGACCGACTCCTGCTCGTTAAACCTCACGAAGCACACGCGCGACGTCACCGGCATGGTGGAGTCACTGCAGAACAAACAAAAACAACACAGCAATAATATTAGTGCCAAGAAAAAATAAACATACGAGCTGAAAAGTATAAAAGCAGTATTATAAACAATCAAAGCCATTCATTTTCCTTCAAATGGCACAGAGTGCACACACCGACACTCGTTCATGTCTTACGTTCGACGTTTTTTTTATGCTTGAACGATTCATAGGTCACTCTGTGTCTTAAAAAAAAAAAACTCCCAAAAAGAACTATTTCCCAAAACTGCATTAAAAAATACACAAGAAAAACAGACTCTTTGAAAGCAAAGCACGAAGAAACGAGGACTGGTTTAAGACCTTTGTGAATTATTTAAATTAATTAATTAGTTTAGAAGAAAATAATTATAGCAGAGCACTGAGATGTGCTGCTCAGTTAAACGTTAAACTCTTGTATATTTAAGGAACAGGTGACATTTAATTGCTCATTTAACTTTCTAAAATAAGTGACAAAATCGGTGGAAAAGTGATATCGAATCACAATATTTATAAAATCTCATCATATCGAGAGGTGACTGGTGATCCCAAATGTATATTTAAAATAAACTAATTAAAGACAGCAGAATAGATCAATCAGATTGTAGGGATGATCATTTATGACTTGTATTATATGAAAAAAAAAAAAATTCATCATTCAATCTTAACCACTTAAGACAAAAACACATTACTTAAGTTTCAAATAGGTGCAATAATCATTATTTACGCTTACAAGTATGTGACACTATCTATGTACAGTATGAGAGGGTATGTTTGGATGTGTGTATATCTTTTACAATTTTCTTTATTTTATTTACCTTCTTTACGTATTTATATTTTTATCAGTATTTAATCAGTATATAATATTTTACCTAGTTTGTACGTGTACAATGAAAATGAAAGCAATCTGAAAATGAAACACTCAAAATAAACACTAAACCAGTTTAACAACTTTTTTCTTACACAATTATTCCTCCTTTTTAAAAAAAAATCATTTAACTTACACTAATACTGCCCCAGTATTTGCCTCAGCTGGGGTTGTGTTTGGCTCGAGACGCCATAACGCTACACACATACACAAGTAACGTTAGTAAAGACCCATGGAAACGTGCTTTTATTTATTTTGTTTTTATGCGAACAAATTAAGCCATTTATTAAGTAAAATCTGTTAAGATTAACAGATAAACATCTTTATTGTGACGTGAGAGAAATAAAAACACTAAGACTCGTGCCTGAAACGCTTTATTCTGTAAAAAAGAACGCATGCTAGGTGTTTAGCATGCTAGTCACACAGCTAGGCTAACCTATGCTAAGCTAACAAGGCAAAAAAAAAAGCGCGGCCTGCTCCAACCGACGCTACACAGGACTTCAATCAGAAAAAAAAAAATCACATTTAAACGAAACATATAAACATATCTGAGCGTATTTTAAACATTATTATTATTTCCTTTTACTCACTCTGGAGGAAAGAGCTTGAGCTCCTCGACGGTTCCCAGGAAGCCGAACAGAGTGCGCATCTGCTCCGAGGTGGCGCTCGGTGACACGTTCGTCACCTGCACGACGTTCGTCCCGGAGCTCATGTTCAGGGAGAGAAAGAATACAATCACAAAGCCGAACACTGAATTATCTACACACCGCTTCACACACGCGTCTACAAACACCGCCTGCGATCTGCCACTCAGAACGTCTGTGTGCTCCTCACTGCAGGCCGCAGCGCGTCCATCTACCGTCTCCGGAACACACCGGAAGCGCCTCGCTGCTACGGAACAGGAAATACGTCATCAGGCCCCGACCGCGCGCTTTGAAACGCGTTTTGCCCTGATGGGTTTTGAGTGTCTCTTCTAAAAAAAAAAAAAAAAAAATTTTAAAGGAAATAAATTTTTTTTTTTTTTAATGTAGAGACATGTCTGATGCTTCATGATGTCACAGATGTTTTCGTCTTATATACTATTATTAATATATTCTGAACTGTTATGTTTAAACTGTCTAACAGGCTTCTGACGCTTGGCATCGATTTAAACAGCGACAATACATATATTATTACCTATCATACCTGACAATTAATCAAGTATTAGCTATTATAACTAACAATTAATCGATTATTATTCGTTATACCTTGCAATAAATCGATTATCTATTATAACTGACATTAAATCGATTATTATCTAGTATGACTGACAATAAATCTATTGTTGTCTCTCATACCTGACAATAATTCAATTATTATCTGTCATACCTGACAACTAATTGATTATTATGTTATACCTGGTGATTAATCGATTATGATGTGTTACACCTGGCAAATAAATTTATTATCTATTATACCGGACAATAAATTGATCATTATCTATTATACTTGAGAATAAATTGATTATTATCTATTACACCTGACAATAATTTGATTATCTATTATACCTAACAATAATTCGATTATTATCTACCATACCTGACAATGAATTAATTATTATCTGTTACACCTGACAATAAATTGATTATTATCTACTATAAGTGACAATGAATTAATTATTGGCCATTACATCTGACAATATGTCAATTATTACCTATTATTAACTGACAATATATAAATGACTATAAATCGATTATCATCCATAATACCTGACAATAAAATGATTATTATCTTTTATATCTGACAATTAATCGATTATCATCTGTTATACCTGACTATAAAATTATTATTATCTGTTATAACATGGCCATGTGTTATTGCCTATTATAACAAATAGTAAGTCAATTGTTTATTACAACTGACAATATCATCAGCTACCATAACTGATGATAAATCAATTATAATCTATTATAATTTAAAATTAATTGGTTATTTAGTACAACTAAAAATGATTAATTATTATATCTATTAATATATTGTTTATTGACTATAAAATATGATTAATTGTTATATATTATAATTGATTAAAAATCAATAAAAAAAACATAGTTTATCCATTTACTTATTTATTCATCCATTCATCTATTCAACTATTTAGCCTCCCATCCATCCACCAATCTATCAATTTTAAACATTAATACATTGGCTACAGAAGCGTTTACCCATTTCTCCATTTATCATCCATCCATATAAACATCCATCCTTCTATACTTCCTGTTTTTGTCCAACTGGAGTGGAACTCAACATGATTCCATGAACATGCACATAGACACTCCATTGGTTTCCTGGATCATGGACTACCTGACCTGCTGTCCCGAGAACATCCGATTACAAAACTGTGTGTCCAAGACAGTGATCTGCAGAACTGGTGCTCCTCAGTCCCTTAGACTCTCATCAGCATACAGTGCTTAAAGTCTTTTTAAATGTCAATCAGTTTTATGCTTTCATTCACAAGACATTTTATCAGAAGGTTTGATTTGAACGCCCCATGTATAACACGAACATACACTCCAAATGTTTATAATATGTAACTGCAATTGTGTAATACTAGCAAAAGATAAATGAGAATATTTTCTTACACGTTAAATAACAAGAAAGTAACATGTCTTATTTTGACACTGCTGGGGAAAAAAAAAAAAGAGTACGCCCCTATAGATAATGCAAATCTGTTCAGGAATGTTATACAAACCAAAGCCTTCCTTTTGTTGTCTTGAACAACAGCTGCCCTTATGTTTCAGTTTCACTGCCTCGTGTGGTTGCATAACTGAAAAACCCAGAGAACAAGGGATTCAAAGTTAAGGATTATTGAACATGTTTCTGTTGCATGCTTGTGTTAATATGTGTTAAAATAGCATCAGTAATATGAAGCAGCAGTGATGGGAAAAGACTAGACAAAAAGCATTGTTATGAAAGAAAGTCTTGAGGACTTGAGGTCTATTTATTCTGTGTATTAAATGTTTTGTACACTGAGGATACTGCAATGTTCAAAATAGTCCTTGGGGTAGTGCATCCATTCCAACTTCCTTTTAACTATTTAACTCTTCAACATCCATCCCTTTAACCCTCTATATAGACCGGCCAACTAATGTTATCACCCATCCATCCAACCACTCAACCACTCATCCATTCATCCATCCATTCATTAAACTATTCAAACAGTCACCTATTTTGCCCTCCATCCATCCTTTCAACCATCCAGCCCATTTAACTCTTAATTCATCCCTCCATTTTCCAATTTAACCACATAAGCCTCCAACTACCCCTTCTTCTATAAGTCCATTTACCCAATTATTTATTTTTATCCATCTAACCAACCATCCATCCATCCATCCATCCATCCATCATTCTAACCATCCACTCATCCATCTATTCATCCACCAATTCTTCTGTCCAACAATTTAACCATCCATCCATCCATCCATCCATCCATCCATCCATCCAGGTATCCATAGCTCCATCCAACCCTTCCCCCATTCAACCACTTAACCATCCATCCATCCATCCATCCATCCATCCATCCAACTATGAATTTAACTATTTAACCCTTCATGTATCCATCCATCCATCCAACTATAGTATGTATTTACTTATTTAACCCTTCATTCATCCATCCATCCATCGAGGTATCCATAGCTCCACACAAGGCTTTAGCCATTCAACCACTTAACCATCCATCCATCCATCCAACTATGTATTTAACTATTTAACCTTTTATCCATCTGTTCATCCATCCATCCATCCATCCATCCAGGTACCCATAACTCCACACAACGCTTAACCCATTCAACCACTTAACTATTCATCTACTGTATCTATGCATCTACCCCATCCACTCCATCCAACTTTTTAACTATTTAGCCATTCATCCACCCCTCCATCCATCCAGGTATCCATAGCTTCACCTAACCCTTTATTTTTGCTCTGATGTATGTTTAATTGTAGAAAAATTACTGTCTGAATAACTTTTTTAATTACTAAAAGTATATTTGATACATGATATTTAAAATCATGGCCTTTTCAATCTTAAGTAAACGTTCTAATGAGGTTTCATTTGTGTCATGTGTGATTTAGCTTGTTTTGTAACCCGGTCTTGTGTTTGTTGTCTTTATCCCTGTGTGCCTTCAACAGCCTTAGAACTATAGCACCAACCTCGGGCAGCAAATCCTCTTTGACATCACAGGTATTGTGAGCAAGAGCTCGAGATCCTGATACAAAGAAACTGTTGTTCTGCCAACTTAGTAATTAGTCCAAGTTAGCTGAAGCGTAACGTGAAAGAAGGGGCAGATATAAAGAGTGTTGCAGTAAGGTCTAAGCAGTACCCCGAAGAGCAGAGCACACCCAGGCCACACAGGCTGTATCACAGAGCTGCGCAGCACGCACAGGAAACATGGCCAGCCGGTGAGTTTTGTCAAGATACTGTATGTTATATGCATTCGACAAACCTATCCATGACAGTGATTTGTGCTTGAGGTGTGCACCTCCCAAAAAAATATACAAGATGCAGTTAGACAGGAAGCTCTTCATTTGGATTGGATCATTTTGCCTCTTGAATGATGATGACATCATATTTTTATCCTTATATAAGTGATGAGCAAATACAGTTCGTCTTTAACATCTGACGCACTTGGAGCGTCTCCGTCATTCCCAGTTGATGTAACTTTCTTTAAAATAATACTCGACAAAATCTGATATTTTATGCTTTAAAGGCTTTGATACTTTGAAGTTTCCCTACAATGTTTAAAATATAAAGTAATGCACAAAAAAACTGCTATAAAGCAAGAATGCTTAAAAAAAAATTTCTACATTTAAAAATATTATAAAACCAGTAAAAAATAATTAAAGTCAATAATTGGTGTTTGTCGAGTTTTATAATTTTACTGAATTTCACTGAACATCCTGCAGAACCAGCCACAGTCCTTCTGAGGAATTTGTCGATCACACCTGCTTTTTTTCATGCATGCAAAACCCACAAGCTTTTTCTTCTCATTCTTTTTTTTTTTTAGGTCTTTTACATAATATGCTTCTTTCTGGCCTGAAGATATTTTCCTCTAAGATTAAAATTTTTGTTGCTGGAATACTAATGTTCGGAAAGTTTTTTTAGACTGACTTAATATTAAAGTCATAAAGTAAACATAGTATAACAAATAAAGCTGGTATGAAAAAGGGTGCCTAAGACCTTTGCACGGTAGTCAGCAAATCCTGTACTTAAATATCCTGAATACATTTTACATATAAAATATAATAGGCATAGTGTCACCTCATATAACCATTGCCACCTCAAAGCTCCTCATAGGTCCTTGGTTTGATAAAGCAGTTAAAGAAGATGAATGAATGAATGCGTGGTTAAATTACCCTGAAAGATTGATGGCTTTGGGGGCATCTTCGGGAAATGTTTTATCATGGGCACGGTTGCCACGGTATAAATAACTTACTAATATAACTAATTATCTAACATCACATGGCAGGAACATGGCAAACATAAATAGCTATGGATTAAAAATACATGACTGCAGACAGGATGTTAATCCAATCCTATGGAATACTGAAAGAAAGCTTTCCAGGTTTTTAATTTATGTGGTTCAGTGTTTTGTTGTGAAATAATTATCTAGGACAGCTTATTTACCAAGTTCATAATTTGAATAGCCAATAATAAGCAGAATTAAACCAAACGTGATGCAAGGTTTTTTTTTTTATATATAAATGGTTAATAAAAGAATAAATGTGGTAAACGCTTGACCCTTTTAGCTTCGAACATCCCGCTGGAGATTATAAGAAGATCTTTGAGACTGTGGAGGAGCTCGGTGATCCGCTTCCAGCGACAGTGACGGGTATGTATTATTACAATAGTATATTCAATAACTAGCTTTATGTTTTATGTGTTTAAAGTTGTAGTTTGAATAATAAAAGCGTTTTTTTTTTTTTTAGATCTGTAATAATTATATAATTCAGACACATTTTATGCATAATGACTGGGCTATAATTATTTTGGGAAACTTTTCCCAGGATGCTTCTAGTAAGGTGCACTAGAATTATTAACCATTATTGTACACTAGGCGGCATGGTGGGGTAGAGATTAGCACTGTCGCCGTGCACCTCCTCAGACCAGAGGTCCAGAGGTTTGATTCTCAGGGTTTTCCCTCGGGGTACTCAGGTTTCCTCCCATAGTCCAACGACATGCAGATTAAGATAATCTTAATCTTAATCTTAATCCCAAGTTGCTCACAACGTGTGAACGTCAATCGAGCGCTGAGCAGCCTCTTAAGTAACTGCCATAGAAACCACTGATATATCTCCAGGGTGGGCACTGTCCATCACCCAATGTGCACGTGGACAGACCATAATGTACACCGTATGCTGGACATCTTGTTCCATAATGATCGATGCCATTAATGTTTCATGAGTTCTAAAGTGCTATTTCATCTAATTAATCACTGTGTCCCTTTTTAGGTCGAATCCCATCGTTTTTAAGAGGGAGTCTGCTTCGTTTGGGTCCAGGCCTGTTCGAGGTCGGCTCGGAACCCTTCTACCATCTCTTTGATGGCCAAGCCATGATGCACAAGTTTGATTTCAGCCACGGTCAGGTCACTTATTTCCGCAAGTAGGTTTACAGTCTTACAGACACCCGAACATCCATCTACAGATGTTTAGCAGCAAATGTTAATGAAATATCCATCCATTCATCCATTTTCTCCCTGGGCCAACAGTCTAAGCAGAGATCCTAGGTAGGGGTAGCTCAGTGTTTAAGGCAATGGACTACGGTTCAGAAGATCCCAGGTTGAAACCTCACAACCACCAAGTTGCCACTGTTGGGCCCTTGAGCAAGGCCCTTAACCCTCAATTGCTCAGATGTAATGAGATAAAAATGTAAGTCGCTCTGGATAAGGGCGTCTGCCAAATGCCTAGATGTAGATCCCCAGGCCCCCTTCTTTCTATCCAGATCCTCCATATCCAAGCACTTTTGGGGCCAGAAGAGACATACAATAATCTTTCCATCTAATCCTTGGTCTACCCTATGGTCTTTCCTCTTTGGACATGCCTAAATACTTCCCCAAGAGCCATCCCGGAGGCAACCTATCCTTACCGTGGCGGAGGTGTTTGTGTACCCTGTTGATCCTAGAAGATATGCTGCCAAGGCAAATGGCACCAAGTTGGACTTCCAGTGGCAAATGAGTTCTAGTTGTGGGGTGAGACTAGTGGGGCTTGATAGCTCCTCATGCAAAGGCAAACTAAGGACTCAGAAACCTCACCTGGAATAGAGAGAATGGGGCCAGGCGCAGTCCAAAAGAAAGACTTGGTACCATGGGGTAGCACCTGCAGGGGGAGTAGTAACGGTCTGGTGCAGCGGGTTTGGCAGTAGTACCGTATAGATAAAAGAGCTATTGAAACATCTGGATCTCCAAACTATCGTCTTAACACTTACACAATTAACTTTATGGTGGTTACAGTAACTCCATATCGCATCACATCACATCAAGTCATGTCATGTCATATCATATCAAGTCAAATCGGCTTTTATTTTCATTTCAACCATATACAGTTCAGTACACAGTGAAACAAAACAGTGTTCCCCCTGGACCAAGGTGCTACATACATACAAACTACATGAATTAACTAAGCTACAGTAACTAAGACACCTAATTAGAGACCAGACAGATTAACACTATAAATTTACAAAAATCTACCCAGTGTGAGTATTTTTCTATAACATTATCCTATGTGTTTAATTCCCTACAGTACACACCGACTCGAACATAACAAGAATTGTACATATATAAAAGTATATAAGACAAACGAGAGAAATATAATAAATCTGAAACCCTGGTGCACAATACTAACTGTAAATTGGTTTAGTGCTTTACTAAAGAAATACTCTTTCTTTCACTTATAGGTTCATTAAAACAGACGCTTATGTCCGTGCCATAACTGAGAACCGTGTCGTAATCACTGAATTTGGAACGTGTGCTTATCCAGACCCCTGCAAGAACATCTTCTCCAGGTTACCTCACATTTGTAAAGGCACATCTTGTGTAAAAAGGCTACGGTTATGTTTGTGTGCTCTCCGTCAGTCAGTCGTAACACACGTGTTTATTATTTTGCAGGTTCTTCTCGTACTTTAAGGGTGTCGAGGTGACGGATAACTGTCTCGTGAACGTTTACCCCATCGGCGAAGATTTCTACGCCGTCACAGAGACCAACTACATCACTAAAGTCAACCCAGAAACGTTGGAGACTCTGAAAAAGGTAATGAAACATCTCAATAGTTCCAGAACCCTACAGGATTCAGTGATTAATCATTCAAAATAACTTTAACAATAAATAATAATAATTAGACAAAAGATAATGAGATAGTAGCACTGACACTACCTTCATTAATGTATACGAACATTGGACGTTCATTTGCATATTGATCCTGATTGGCTCATTCAGGTTATGATGCAATAACACGTTCAAGTTTGATAAAAAAAAATAACTCCTTCATTCATTATTATTTTTATTATTATTGTAAATTTTATTGACTCAATATTGTTTCAGTTAAGATTTTATTTACTATATATATTTTCTGTTTTTATTAGATATTCTTTAACTTCTTTATATCTATCTTATTCTAATATTTTATTTTCATTTTTATTCTTATTGCTGTACATTATGTAAATAAGTGTTTCTTTATTTTTAAATCTCTTATTTCTTTTTTTTTTTTTTTGTAATATTGTAGGTCAACAGCAGTCATATAAGCATTTCACTTCAAATCATACTGTGCATGACTGTGTATGTGACAAATAAAATTTGAATTTGAGTGTGACAATAAATGTGTGATCAAAACTCCTGATTTGACTTAAGAGCCTCTTGTACAGTATAACATAAAGGTTGACATTTATCTACCCAGTGCACTATACCAGCTTTATCTAGGGATACTTAATAAAAAATCATATTTGAGATTAAGCATTAAGTTTCAGTGTTGTTTTTTTTCTGAAATGAAGGTGGACATGTGCAATTACGTCAACATAAACGGGATAACGGCCCACCCGCAGATCGAGAGAGACGGCACTGTGTACAACATCGGAAACTGCATGGGCAAAGGAGCCTCGCTGGCTTATAACATCGTCAAAATCCCACCCAAGCAGAAAGGTGAGTGGTTCTTATACTGGAATCTGAAAAACAACTCATGCAGAGTTATCAGAATAACTTCTGAAGACGTATGCAGAAGAAGTAAACAGAAGTACGTCAAAGTGCAGTGAATGGATTCGCACCTAGACAATGGATATAGTGTCAGCAATGAAAGAACTCGGCTGGGAGTTCATGCCACACCCATTTATAGTCCTGACCTCACTCTAAGATTGCCTTGTACCTCCATGTGCGGTGACAATAAAGTTGAATCTGGCCTAATTACAGGAGTTCCTGGGAGGCCAGTGCTTCAGATGTGAAACAGGCATTCCGTTCAGGCTCTGGTATACTGAGAAAACCTTTCCACCTTGATGGTACCCTTCATAGGTGTTTATAGTGGCATTGTTTTCTGTCAGGATATGGTAAGATTTTCTGACATTCAGATGGGTCTCCAATGTGTAGAGCCAAAAAAAGAGAGAAAAAAATTGCCTGCTTCTTTTGGTTTGTATTTATAGGCCTGGGATTAAATGAACCAATATTTACCCCCCTATTGTGACCTCATATAAGAAGATCCCCCAGCTTGTTGTTCAGCTCTGCTGTTCTCTGGTGGGGGTGGGGCTCATGAGTAGCTCATTTACATACACAATGAAATGACATGTTCAGAAAAGGAGTGAAACTTTTTGGGAGTTTGTGGAGAGAAAAATGCATTATCTAAGGTTTTTTTCCTTTTTTTTTATTTTTAGCTGGAGCATTAACCCAGACTGTAGGGAGGTCTGAGACCTGTGTTAACTCATTAAAGTAATAATAATAATAATACAGTACTGTATGTGGGACCTTTAATTACAATGTCTTTAATTTTTCAATAATGTATTGAATAGGAAACAATATTTGTACAACAACTATGTTGTGCTTGTTTACCTGAAGCTCAGATATATGAATAATCACTAGATTTATTCTATATTTATACACTCATAAACCAAATCTTAAGCTCTAGTCTTGGATGTAAGGTTTGTGTCTACAGACTGTGAATTCTAATCTGACTAATGTGTGCCCGTATGTGTGTTTGCCCTCAGACAAGTCAGACCCGATTGAGAAATCCAAAGTGGTGGTCCAGTTTCCCAGCGCTGAGAGGTTTAAACCGTCCTACGTCCACAGGTTCATGTTCAAGTCAATTTAAAAGAATTGCACCAATCATAAACCCGGACGTGAAGGTTTTATATAGAAACTTGACGAGACTCCTGATGACTTGTGTGGTATTAATTTCAGCTTCGGGATGACGGAGAACTACTTTGTGTTTGTGGAGACGCCTGTCAAGATCAACCTGATGAAGTTCCTGGGTGCCTGGGCCATTCGCGGATCCAACTACATGGACTGCTTTGAATCTGACGAGCAGAAAGGAGTAATTATATCCAAAATATTACTTATCAAATTGTAGGTAATGTAAAAACTATGCAGTTAGTAGATTGTTGATATAAATTGTTCTATGATACTTTTTTTCATACAGACTTGGATTCACATAGCGAGGAAGGATCCAGGAGAGTACATCGACTACAAATTCAGGACTTCAGCCATGGGACTCTTCCACCACGTTAACTCTTACGAAGACTCTGGATTTATAGTTTTTGACTTGTGCACCTGGAAAGGGTAAATAAACCCAACAGATGTCATGAGATACCAACAGTATGGGATTATGGGGCACAGTAGGGAAGTAGAACTTGGATTGTTTTTACAATCTGCTTCACAGCTTTGAGTTTGTGTACAACTACCTGTGGCTGGCGAACCTGCGTCAGAACTGGGACGAGGTAAAGAAGCATGCCATGATCGCCCCTCAGCCAGAAGTGCGCCGGTTTGTGGTCCCACTGGATCCCTACAGGGTACGTTTTTACTTAATTATTCCATGGTTATTTCATTATCTGAATGAAATTTCTATTGATACTCTTTATAGGAGGAGCAGGGGAAGAATCTGATCTCTCTGCCGTACACTACTGCCACGGCGACCATGCGTGAGGACGGAACCATCTGGCTGGAGCCTGAGGTTCTCTTCTCCAGCCCTCGCCAAGGTCAGAACAATGTTATGAACTATAACAACATCCTGTACACTGATCAGCTATAACATCGACACCACCACCAAGGCCACCAAACCTGACTCCACACTCCCGAGATCCCAAACACAAATCAATTTAGACCCTACGGGATGCATTAGTGGTAGCTTATTGGGTAAGGCATTGGACTACTGACTGGAAGGTCCCAGGTTTGAACCACACCAAGTTGCCATTGTTGGGCGCATGAGCAAGGCCCTTACCCCTCAATGGCTCAGATGTATTCATTCATTTATCTTCTATACCACTGGGCCTGGAGCTTATTCCAGGAGACTTAGGGTACAAGACAGGGTACATGGTGGGAACGTAATTAACCAACTAGGCGAGAACATGCAAACTTTACGCACACAGACCGGCGTAGTTAAACCCACATAACGTTGTGCAAGGCCACAGTGTTAACCACTCCGCCTTGCTCAGATGTAGGTCACTATGAATAAGGGTGTCTACCAAAATGCCGTAAATGTAATCTAATGGATATGCTGGACAAACAAGCCCCACCCTCCAGCCCAGAGGGCCAAAAGGAGCCAGTGCAAAACCCCTGGTGCCAGATACAACAGCCCCACCCTGAGATGCACCATCAGACATCTCATGGACCCATGCCCCAATGGGACGGAGATTCCCAGGGGGCACAAAGAGAACCCAAAACCTAGGTGGTATGGCTGATCAGTGTACAAACTGTATAAGTCTTTGTGAATGAGCTGTTACTATAAAAGCATATTAGGACAAACTTGTGATTAATATGAGAGCTGAAACTACTTTCAGAACCGCCCTTGTGGGAAAATAATGAACACTTTCTGACCAGTCAGATTTGAAGGAGTTTAACAGTAGCATTAAATGTTAGTTTATATCCTGAAAAAAGTCACTCTCTTAACTTCACCAGCCTTCGAGTTTCCTCAGATCAACTATAAAATGAACAACGGGAGGAACTACACGTTCGCCTACGCCCTCGGATTAAACCACTTCATCCCTGACAGGGCAAGTCTCCTATCTGGTTTAGTACAATCTTTGTTAGAAATGACGCTGGTCTTAATGGAGTGTTTTGGTTTTAGATCTGCAAGCTGAACGTAAAGACTAAGGAGACATGGGTGTGGCAGGAGCCGGACTCATATCCATCTGAACCATTGTTCGTACAGAACCCTGATGGGGTCGAGGAGGACGACGGTGAGTGGCATCAATACACAAAATGAGTTTTAAAGAAGCAGGTGCCAATATTAAATATCAACATCACTTTACTAATGTTTTATCATGTGTTACATTAGACTGTATACTGTATATAGGCTGTTTTATCAGTAGATATTAGCGATGAGAATCACCGGGGGAACTCCTGATACGATGTTATCACGATACCTAGGTGCAGATTTAATTTGCATTGCTATCAAGTATTATTATTATTATTATTATTATAGTGGCGTTGTGGCTTAGCGGTTAGCACTGTCACCTTTGTACCTCCACGGTCTGAGTTCGATTCCTGCCACGGAGTCTATGTGCATGTTCTCCCTGTGCTTGGTGGGTTTCCTCCTACTGTTCAAAGACATGCAGATTAGGCTAGTTAACATTCCCAAGTTGCCCGTAGTGTGTGAATGAGTGTCTGTGTGTGTGTGTGCCCTGTGATGGCTTGGCACCCCGTCCAGGGTGGGAACCTTGGATTACGAGCATAATTCGTTCCGGAAGTGGGCTTGTGTTCCAAAACACTCGTAAACCAAGTCATCATTTTCCATAAGAAATAATGAAAACTCAAATTATTTGTTCCACATCCTCACAAATTTAATACATAAAAATAATTAATACAATCTATAAAATGAAAATAAAACAAAATCTGCACTTTACCTTTAAAAAAAAGTACAAATAAATCCCGACAGATAAGTGTTTCCGTTGGTGCGCGCAGGCACCGTGTGTGTGTGTGTGTGTGTGTGGAATTAGCCCCTTCCCTCGCCTCGTTTTTCACAGTAACACTCCTCCTACCTCTCCCCACCTTTTTAAGTTTCACAACAAACATACACACAACGGAAACACCGTTTTAACAGGAAAAAAAGTAATCTCTCTGACACTGGCGTGAGCATACTATGGGAATCACTGCTGTAAAGTAAAAAAAAACAAAAACAAAACAAATGAACCAGCACCTTACCTTTGAAAAGAATCGCGACAGAGCAGAGTTTCTGTGTGTTTGTGAAGCTGGGGAGGGGGTGAAAAGGCAAGAGAGTGTCTGTGCGTGTCAGGGTGTTTGCGTGTGTGTCGGTGTCAAATTACGCTTACGCACACACATAAGAGACGCTGAAAGAATTCCGCTGTGCAAGAGTGACGCTCGGTGTCAAAATAAGAGTCGCATGCGTGATACATGATACTCGGCGCTTGTAAACTAATACTTGCTCGGTTTCCGATTAAAAATGTATTAAAAATCTTTGCTCGGTAAACCACGTTACTCGCAATCCGAGGTTCCACTGTATAAATGAAAACATAATAAAAAAAAAGATTTTGAAGTGGTATCGTATGCTTAGTATGATTTTTCAAGAGAGGTCGTCGTAAAAATGTTGAAAATGATGTTCCCACAGGCGTCCTGCTGACCATCGTGGTGTGTCCCGGAGCACAGAGACCGACGTACTGCCTCATCCTGAATGCGAAGGACCTCTCGGAGATCGCCCGGGCCGAGGTCGACGTCATGTCTCCGGTCACCTTCCATGGCATGTACAAGCCGTAAAATGTCTGTTCCGGATCTTTCCATAAACGCACGTCGGATCTGAGACGTCTCCATTTGTGACGTCTCAGATCAGTGTTTTTATCCTGCGCTTGTGCGGAAAAAAGGGTTAAAGTATAAATATGCTGTGTGGCTGTAAATCAATGGTAATGTTTACATGCACTGTAAATTATTGATCTCCTCACTAATAATTAATAAAGAAAATACTAACACAAGCAACAACAAAACCAAATCCTGTATTTTTACTGAGAACTTCAAACGCATCAACAGTGTTTGAAGTGACACTCCTTCAGTCAATGGTAAACAACTTCTAACAAAAAATGAACACATCAAAGAACATTAGTTCTACTAACATTAATTAGTAGATTAATGTGGTGCGCTCGTCATACTACATATGAACTGTTACCATGGAGACAATATTGCATAGGAACAAGTTAATTAAAATACGAGGCATGTTATCATCAAACCGGGACTTGTGATGAAATCTCTCGAGAATGAACCGACTGACGTGTACACAAGACGGTGATGAGAGTCTTAGCCGCAGTCAAACATATGAACGCTGCAGACGTTTTAAAGAAGGTAGATGATGATCCCGGATGAGGTGGATCGGAGCCCATTGCAGTCGTTTCTGTGAACATTCACGGAAATTTCTACCGTGATGGTGTCCAAGCACCAGTGAAACGCTGGTACAGTATAAGTGCATTAGTGTAGCAGGAGATTATATAGAGAAATGAAGCAAGTTTCTACTCTCAGAACTGAAAACTCAGAACCAGAATCCCTTATTCAAACTTTCCAAGCCGTATTTTTATACAGAAATGACGCACACATCCTGGCAACACTTTGGACGTCTTGTTGATCGACCCTGTTGTGAGGAAAGCAGAAAACAGAGTTTTATTTGAAGCACAATAAACACAATACTGTGAGCCATGTTTAATCCGGGATCCGATGTTTAATACCAGAGCCATGTTTAATCCGGGATCAGATGGCTTAAAGCGGTGTTAATCCCTACGACCTTCACAATATCGGATTCTTGTTGGGATTCTAATTCCTTGTCCTTTTCATTTCCTCCATCCTGAATGCATTCCCATGAGGTGTGGGTGAAACTGACTCGGTTCTTCTCTCATTAAACATTAAAAAAAACAAGCATCATCAATAATAATCGTACAGTAGGTTTAAATGACGCTATACAAGTTGACGTGAACGACTGGTTACTATAGAAACGAGACTGTATCAGAAGGAGAAAGTGAAAGTAAAGAAACCTGGGATCAGTTACGCTAACACAAACTGTGAGAAAAGACGCGGAGAGGCCTTTTTGCTTAATAGTCGGCATTTTTATTGAGCGTTGCTCAAGTCGCCATGGTGAACAGCATCACGTTGTAATTCCAATAACTAATAAAGAAGGTTGGATATTGTTAGATCTGTGGAATAAGGAACTCTGAATAACACAAAATAAAGAAAAAAAGAGAGAGAGAATAATACAATGCGGTCCAAACGTCTGAGATTGCACTGAAAATCTGTGATTTAAACAAAACGGTTTCGAAAATTATAAAATATGTTCAATATTTAACATTTGAGAAGTATAGTTCCGTACTTAATTAAAATGAAAAATGTCAAGATTTCACTCAAATTCAATCAATCAATGATAGAATCTGTATTAAAAAATTCAAACACGGATGTATGAGAGCGTGTGCTCAGACTTCGGGACGCCGCGGTTCTCCTCAGCACTACTTAACAAAAAATTTAAAAAAACATAAAAGACCGGTGCAAGGTTCTACATAAATACAATATCCTTATAATGATCATGTGTAAAGTGCAAATCTCTAGGTTTAGTACATACTAGGTTTTTTTTTTTCGATGTGTGTGTGTGCAAGCATGTCTAATGTAGATTGAGACACATTTGGTTCCCCTTCTCTGTGCACAGCTGAGCCCTTTTTTTTTTTACACTGTTATTTTTTGACGACTTTGGGGATTAAAAACTGGGCCGTGGGGGAAACGTTGCGTGTCTGTAGGAGAGATGAGATTTGTCGGGCAATGCAACCGTAGCTCGGAAAAGGTGTAGGACGACTGGAGATGTCTGAAACGAAACGATAATGTGTCGGAACATGCTTTTAATCGCAGTGTGTTGTACGATGCTGAAACTGAGCATTTGCTCTTATGTACGTGATGCATTTATACAGAGGAACCTCGGCATATCAACGCCCTGCCTTACAAACCTTTGCCTTAAGAATTTAAATTTTGGGAAATAAACCCGAACGCCGGCTAAGATGCACGTACGTCCGGGAGCCGTTCAAATCTTTTACCGTTTGCGTAAGTGGAAAGTCATTACGTATTTCCTTTTTCTTTGCATTTTGTGCAAGATTTAGTAAAGACATAGCACCATGAGTCCTAAGAAAGTTAGTAAAAAAACTCACCTCCGGGACAAATTCAACCCGTATGCTGAGGTTCAACGAAAAATAAATAAATAAATAAATAAAGAAAGAAAGAAAGAAAGAAATCATTGCTAAAAAAGGCAGCCGGTGCTGAGGGGAATAATAAATTAAGGTTAAAAATGAGATTTAAAGTCTATTTATTTCATATTTTACTTCATTTTCATGTCTTTTCTATACAAATAAATGGTTTGATTGTTTTTATATGCCAAAAAAAAAAAATTGGTAATATTTTTGTGTGGCTGGAACGGATTATCTGCATTTACATTATTTCTTATAGGAAAATGTGTTTTGCTATACGAATTTACGCCATAAAAACTCTCCTCCAGGACAAATTCAATCCGTATGCTGAGGTTCCACTGTATATATCAGCCATTAACAGCATTAACATTAGAACCACCTTTTAGGGTTACAGCTCCACTGGATGTGTGCTCTGGTACCTGGTGATTCCTGTGTGATCGGACCAGACGGGCTGGCGTATACACTGTGTGAGGACTGCAGGCAAACCTGATTTGTTTTACCGCCCTGTTCGGACTGGCGGCACAAATCTGACAAATCTGAACTGGTTGCTGTGGTAACGGCGCAGGAGGAGGAGGAGGAGGAGGAGGAGGAGGGCATTGCGACACAATATTCCCCTCATACTGTATATACAGTAAGTGCTATCAGATGTTTCACTTCGTCTGCGGTCCAGGGACTAGCGTTCTCCGTTTCCATACTGCGGCGATGTAGCCACGATTCCTGAAAACACTGTTATTTAGAAGAAAATTCAAGGGCACGGCTTTTACATACCGAACGGTGATGGCGCCAAAAGTGGGGGAGAAAGAAAAAAAAAAGACTTTATATAGCATAGCAACTTAATTTTTTATTTTTTATTTTATGGATTCGAAGATCCAGGTCGGGTCAAGAGTGACGTAATGGACAGTTTGAAATCCGATTGTTTTATGTTTTTTTTGAGTGGGTTCGAGCGTCCAGACTGAAACACGTCTAATTCTGATTTCAAACCACTTCTATGTGTGGTTCAGATTGGATTCGCAAAAATCTGATTTAATGTGTGTTTTTTTTTTTTTAGACTACATGAATACCATCTTGATATGCCATTAATCAGATTTCGGGCTTGCGGTCTGAACAAAGGCCTTAGACTTCTTCAGCAAAGCCATTTCAGGTCCTTAAAAAAAAACAACGTGTGTCTAGTCAATCACGTTAGCTCAGATCAGTGGGTAAGTGCTTGAAAATATATAAACTTCTAAACATCTCTATTTCAGCTGCAAATATTTTAGTCCCCAGTCACCTGACTGATCAACCCTGCGCATGATCGCTGAAATAAAGGAAAAGAAAAGTCGCTTTTTGCTGGATGATGGTGCTAAGGAGGGAGAGAGGGAGGGAGGGATTGGTGTCTCTCCGGGTGTCTCTCAGGCTGGTCAGTTGGTCTCGTAGGTGGAGAGGAGCGCGGCGTCGACCGGCTCCATGCAGGAAGGACAGGTGAAGGAGCGCATGAGCCAGTCGTCTATGCAGTCCATGTGGTAGATGTGCATGCAGGGCAGGAACCTGATGGGGTCGCCATATACAAAGTCCATCATACAAATCACACACCTGGAGAGGAGGAGGAGGAGAGAAAGTACCGTTAGCTCCCGAGTGACTGATTCATTCATCATTCTCAAATCGTTTTGTACTTGGTCTTGAATGTATTTATTTCCTCTTCTCTGTCTTTTGGCTGTTCCCTTCCAGGGGTCGCCACAGCGAATCACCTGCCTCCATCTAACCCTGTCCTCTGCATCCTCTTCTATCACACCAACTAACTTCATCTACATCCATGAATCTCCACTTTGGTCTGACTTTATCGACAAAACATCGTCCCTCTGATGGACTCGTTCTTGATCCTGTCCATCCTTGTCTCTCCCAAAGAGAATCTCAACATCTTCAGCTCTGCTCCCTCCAGCTCTGCCTCCTGTCTTTTGTTCAGTACTGCTGTCTCTGCTGTCTCCGTAGAGCATAGCTGGTCTCACCACTGTCTTTACACTTTTCCTTTCATTCTCTCTGATACTCTATTATCACACGACACACCTGACACTCTTCTCCACCCGTTCCAACCTGCATGTACAACTCCTTTCCACACATTCCGTCGCTCTGGACCGTTGACCCTAAGTATACTTAAAGTCCTGCGCATTCTTTACCTCTGCTCCCTGTAACCTCACCGTGTACAATGATGTAATGACGTCACTATCTAGCCTGCGTACATACAGACAAGTATGTCTGGTCTTTGAAAAGATTCACAAGTTGAACCGGATCTGAACCAGAACATTGGTGGAAAAGAGGAGTTTGTTTGTTTGTTTTTAATCACGTGAACATGATCTACATCTGCACGAGTTCATCATGAACTGCAACATGAACGGCTGATTGAATATCATCATCATGCATGCTCTTAATGAAGTGGACAGTGTGTACATGTCACAATGCAACTTACCTGATATTAGGATCAGGTTCATTACGGTTCTAAACTACAAAAAAAAAGTATGGAATCACCACTCTTGGAAAATGTTCAACTTGGGGGGGGGG
The DNA here is from genome assembly GCA_030347435.1 of Clarias fuscus. Classification (NCBI taxonomy): domain Eukaryota; kingdom Metazoa; phylum Chordata; class Actinopteri; order Siluriformes; family Clariidae; genus Clarias; species Clarias fuscus. The sequence goes on from CM059205.1 coordinate 32,420,531, forward strand.
GACGGACTAATCGCAGACATTAAACAGAACCATTTTCATTTAAAATTCCGGCCTTCTGGCTTCAAGAGACACTTAAAAAAAAGAAAAAGGAAAGAAAGAGAATTGTAGTCGATTGAAACTGTTTTTGCAGAGGAAATAAAAATGTATGGAATCGATCTATTCTGAGGAACATATTTTGGAATGATGAAACAAAAAGACCGCTACAGTACAGCACTAGTACTCTGTTACACCACCTCTGACTTTTATAACAGCTTGAATTCTCTGAGACGAACCAGAGAGCATCCTTCATCAATACGGCTCCAACCTTCTCTTATTGCAGTTGCCAGACCTGCTTTGCAGCTTTGAGCCTCATCATGGACCATGTTATTTCATTTCCACCAGAGATTTTAATTTGGGTTGAGGTCTGGACTATTTACGGGCCATGCCTTTGACATTATTCGTCTTTCCAGAAGGAAAGTTTTCACGGCTTTTACCCTATGGCTAGATGTATCGGTCGTCCTGAAAGATGACATCGTCACCACCGAACATCCTTTCAAATGATGGAATAAGGACCAGAAACTCAATATGAACTTGTTTTTTTATTGAAGATAACCGTCACCGCCCCCCGCACCTTTACCTGACTCCTTATCATCGGTGATTGTGGTAATCTGCATGTTTTCTTCATACATCTCATTTACTGGTTGTAAATCACACTTCCTTTAGGCGATGTCTTCCGCTTCGGTCACAGACATTATATTTTCCCAGTTATACTTTCCTCAGAATTTAGTGTATCAATATGTTTTTTAGTGTTTCTTGAAGCCACAAGGCTGGAATGTGAAATGAATATGATTCTGTGGCACGTCTGTGATTAGTTTTTCTACACAATTTAACAATTGAATGAACATTTTCCAAGAGTGGTGATTTCATACTTTTTACCAGAGCTTGTATATGTCTCAGTTGTGCATTAAATAAAAGGCTTGAGTTTATTTATATTGTAATACAGAAATATGCCGATTTGCCGTGTCATCCGTGTTTCTAGTAAGAACGTGTTACGTTTCCGAATAAAAACTGCGCTTTCCCCCTTGGTGCACTCACTCTCGAATCTTCTTCTCAGAGCCGTCCTTGCCGGCGTCGAACACCCCTCTGGGCAGGTGCTGAATGAGGCCGATGCGCTGAGCGATGCGGATCTGCTCCTCCTCCGTCAGCTGGGTGGCCAAGCATGTCTGGCTGGGTGTGGGATGGTACACGGGTATGCGTGCCTGCTCCTGCACGAACACAACACGCACACGAAAACTTTACATTTACTTCTTATGTATGGAATATATGAAAAGGGAAAATCATTTGGTTTATATCCATGACGTCAATTTCTCTCATGAACTTGATGAGCGTGTTATTGTATCTATAGTTCTTTTCCCCCTCTGTTCATTTTCTTTATTGTGTGTTTTAATCATTGATTTGTGTATTGAGTCCTTAACACTGACTGGCAGATTTATATATTTTGTTCAAATATTCCAAACTGTGGCTTGGTAGTTGTATTCATGTTTGTGTTTATAATATAAAAAAAAATAAAAGACAAGGACTCCGCTATTTGTTCTTCACATATGTTGCCTTCTATTTTAGATCTTCATTTAAACATTCAAAGATGGTGATAATGTGCATAAAAATTTCCTTCAACAGCGGATTTTCAAACACACACACACACAGCTGACACACGACAGTCGACGATGAACGCAACATTACAGTAATTGCAGCTGGATGTGCGTATTAATTGTGCTGCTGAAAAGTTACAATCTAGTTACTGCATAAAATCTCTCCACTAGATGGCAGTAGAACGAGCCTTTGAATAAGGCTTCATGAAATGAACCTTTTGGTGAAACTAAAAAGCCTCAACACCTACATACCCAAAAGCTTAAATATGCTCTCTTTGCTCAGAATAAACAGAGAACCAATTTGATGACAATCACTGAAGAAAAAAAGGGGGCGGGCAGGCACACTCATATTTCATTTGACCACCTTTTTTGCTTTGATTACCGCTGTGGCATTTTATTTTTCTTGAAGCCACTCAACTCGTGTCCTCACTGTCGAGTTGAATTTTGAGACTCTGGAGGCATTTGAGAAGATAAAACATTAGTGTTTCCTTATGATCCTACAGGTGGCGCACTCTGAACTAGTTATATATTCATCCTGTGCCAAGTTTGTTAAGAAATAATATTTTCCCCCTGATTATCAGCCTAATTTAGTCATATCAACTCCTACTCGCCATTAGGACACTCCCACATTAGGGCGACTACAGTACTACCAGACAGGGAGGGCCGAAGACTATCACGTGTTTCCTCCGAACTAGGTGATGCCAGTCAACATGCTCACAGATGCCCGCGATTGATGCAAGACAGCTAATGCCTCCCTCATTATCCACCCCACGAGAGAGTTCGACCAATCAGCTCTCTCCGAGCTCTCCAGGCCCGGCCCCACCCCAGGCTGAGGCTACAGCATCAACTGGGATTCAAACTTGCGATCTCTGGACGACAGGGCGACCTCATTCTCCTTAGCAATAATAATAACGGTAGAGGACAAAGATTTGTGCTGCTCAGTTATAAACGTTAAACTTTGCGGAGTATTACTTTGTATTGTTTAAATGCTGCGCTTGGTTTTTAACTGAGAAAACTAATATCATAAGGAACGAGTGACATTTACTAGGGGTTTAAATGTGATATGGAATCAGGATATCTAAAATCATGATACAATCGCAATGATCTAAAATCATGATACAATCGCAATTTTAATTGAATCGGCACCGAGGTATTGTGGTAATATCGTATCATGGAGGTGACTCTGCTGATTCCCGTCCCTAAGAGAAAGGAAGGAAGAAGGAGTGTTTTTTTTTTTTTATAACATCTGCTATTTTTATAATCCTGTTTTTCAGAGACCAGACAACACTGGGTAATAAAGTCTGTTTATGTGTGTGTGTATGTAAGTAGCAGAGAATCTAAAACCCTAAACTAATCCTGAATAACTACCCCAGTGCTGTTACCCAGTGATGCCCCGAAATACACTGGAGGGGCAACTGACTGACCTCATAGGGTGGAGGAGGCTCTAACTCGGGCTCGGCTCCGTCCCCGGTGCTGGCTCGATCCGACTGAGACTCGTGCAGTAACGAAATGTCGTCCGATGTCGGGGATTTCAGACAGTTTCCCATAGCAACTAATGCTAGTCTGAGAGCTAGCTAATCACAACACAGCTCTCTCTCTCTCTCTCTCTCTCTCTCTATACAGACACACACACACACACACACACACACTGCTGTATTCAATAAATACTACTCCAATATAATCCACATATATATATTATATGCAGTCTACGATTTCTCATTCATTTTTGTTTTTAGAAATAATAAAGTTAAAGCGTAAAGCCCTTTCCCGTGCCTAGCATGCTAGCTCGAACGATCCAGTATTTTTCATTAACCATCAATCACGTCATTTCCGGTCAGTAACGCGGATACGCTTTAGCCGAGCTCGCGTCGTTCCCTTACTTCATATTTTCTCATCTAAAACACAACAAAACGAGCTAACGCGGACATTCCTGGCTAAGCCGCTGTTTACTCCGGCCTGCGCCGCTTCCTCCTCCGTCAGGGCACAACACGCGCACGTCACTCGCCGATTGTGACACGCGCGGTCTCTGATTGGTCGCTTCCTTGCACACGTCACTTGTGTTTGCGCACGTGGAAGAGAACTTGGCGTCATGTTGTTGTCATGTGTTTTCAAAAAAATTGAAGGTAGTACCAATAAATTCAGCATAATGTATACATTTTATGTTTTTCTGTTTTGATTTTATGTTATTATAACCTTTCAATTTTTAGACTTTAAAATTGTACATTTTTCCCTCAGTGCAGTTTCTCTCTTTATTTCTTATATATTTTTTCCCCTCTCTCTTAGGTCACAAACAGCATTATATAAGCATTTCACTGCATATCATACAATTTTTTTTTATTGAATTTGAATTTACTAAGGAATATAAAGTTAAATAAAGTGCATGTTCGCCTGTTAGCATGTTCTTGGATGTTCATGGTGGGTTTCCTCCAGGGGCCCCAGATTCATTCCACGATCCAAACACATGCTGAACTGGTGTTCCCAAATTGCTCGTAGTGTGTGTGTTTGAGATGAACTGGCATCCTGTCCAGGATACTTCATGCCCCAAGTGTCCTGGGATAGGCTCCAAGGATAAGCGGTATAGATCAGCCATCAATAAATGACAGAGCACAGTCTGGATCAGGACCTAGTGACAGATCTATTCTGACCCTGATACTTTTCTGATGTGCATCCATATTCATTTACATCCCTTTCTATATTTTTAAATGTGTTTATGACAATACTGGCTAATATACAGACACAGAGCTCCATTAAATCTGTTTAGCCAATAGCCAGGAAACATGATGTTTCGGACTAAAACGTTGCATAAACGTTTGAAGGTCACCATTTGAAAAACTATAGCTAAGATAGCCATTCAGGTATGTAACTGTAAACATGCATTTAAAGTACATTTTATGACCTTTATGTGAAGACATGACACGGTGCTGTGGAGGCGTCATCGTTTCTTTTCACTTCACAAGTCATATACTGTATGCAGAGGTGGTAAAGGATGAAAGTGGAAAATACTCCACAGCATGAACGCATCATACCTGAGGTAGGCCTTGCTGCTTCCCAGGGTTCCCAGTTTGATCCTGAGCTCTGGGTTCTCCAGGTTCTGCTCAAAATAACCTAAATATGCTACAATGCCCCTGGTGTGAGTGTGAGAATGGTGAACTAAGATGGATTGACATTCAATTCAAGGTGTATTTCCAATCTTAGTGTTAGCAGGATATGCTCTGGGTTCACTATGACCCCGACCGGAAGAAAACAGCTGATGAACTTACTCATGAATGTCAATAGAATAAAGCATAATTACATAACTTAGTTATTAACCTATAACTTTTAACGTTCATGCTTGTTTCAGGATTCTCAGGAAATGAAAGAAATGCTCTCATGGCTTCGCTAATTGATAGTACAAATCTGGCTAATGTGTCAAATATCAAATAATTTGATTCAATGCATAAAATAAACATGTCTCTGGCTATCTTCTTTTTTTTTTTTTAAAGCCCAAAAGATTGTTTAACTATTAATGTTTTAATATTTTCAAAAAAGACAAATTTACATCCCAAGTCTTGTTCCAAAACATTTGCGACCAGCTGTATAAAATTTGTATTCGTTATATCTGAGCATATGGTGAGACAGACGGAGTGAGATCAGGACTATATGGAGGATGCTTTAACACCTCAAAATGAGGTTTTTGTGTTCACAGTGTGGGCAGAAGTGTGCGTTTGTGCATTGTCATGCAAGATCACAATGCACTTGGATAGCAGGCCACCGCCTTAATCCAAAGTTTAGGCTTCGGCTCTTAAACAAGCATCTCACTATAGCGAGCACTGTAGATTGTTGAACCTTGCTTCTGATAATGTTCTAATACCGGCCCTTGAGAATCCCGGAAAGCTGTAAGCATCAATTTCCCAACCGATGTTTGTGTTTTGAACTTTTTCTCGGACGGCGACTGAGAATGTTTCTGTTCCATACTCTGCTATTCAGTCTCAGGCTTGTAGTGATGAATCCACGTCACGTCACCCGTGAGGATTCGCTTTAAGAAACTTTCACCTTCCTTAGAGTATCGGTCCAAATTTGATTTGTTTGCAGATATCCAAAAACGCTTCTGTTTATGCTCTTCCGTGAGTAGTTTCGACATCAGGTAGACCTTCAGACCACAAGAAAACAAAAACAAATCACTGCACGCTGCTCTCCTTTTGTGGAAATCACAAGTGGGGCATTTATTTTGGTTCACACCACAATTACTAATAACCCTGCACAGCAGTGACTGGAGAGAAAAAGCTCTGATAAGACATAGCGGCCAACATTTTAGTTCTAATTTTGTGCAGATATTTTTTGACTTACCTTTGTCATTTCCTAATCCAATATTTCCTTCCTTGAATATTACCATTTGCAACTAAAATGTAATCTGGAAATGATAAAACTGACAAGTGCCTTCGTTTTCAAACCTTTACTGCATTATATATGTATATGTATATAGGTTAATTTATTTTTATTTTGCAAATTAATATTCTGATTCCGATGATAAAACATTTTACACACAAGAACAGACAGACATCTAGTACAGGCATACACACAGATATGGCATAATTTGTTGCTTAAAATCTTCATTCTTTTGGATTTGTAGTAGTTATATTAGTCTGAACGTGTAATTAGATCATTTTATGTACTGAATGTGTATAAAACGTAAGCAGTTCTCTATTATACTGCATTGATTAGTATTGCAGATTCCAAGGCCTGAAGAAGCAGAGTCCTTATACAATGATTTGTGATGCTGTGTGAAAATTAATAACACAACTCTGTAGAAAATGCTACTTAGCATGATCAAGATTGTAAGTAGTTCATACAAATGTAAATGACTTGTTCACCAGACTCACTCACTGGATGCAAACACTGCTACGTTGAACAAAATGTCTAACTGATCTACTCTGCAAAGTAGCCAGTGGTTGAGTTTATAATCTCTACACACACACACACACTTTATTAAGAACACTTGATTCATGCAGCACTGTACTGGAGGTATTCAGTGTGAGAACTTTGAGAACAGTTGTATTTTCTTTCTCTCTCTTAGACTTTCTGGTATGTTTGCTTAAAACAAACCCTGCCAAACAAGTCAGATATGTACAGATGTATGAATAAAGGCATACGTTACACCCCTGAAATAACCCAAGAAGCTGGGAAGGACCATGTAGCATGCTTGTTACATCAGTTAATGGAATTCTTTCAGAAAAAAAATCACATTTATACAGTAGAAGAAGACAACTGATATGTGCAGTGCATTTTAGTACACTATACAAGGAGGTACAGTGTGTCGCAGTGATGCTACTTAAACTCATCATTGGCCTTTACGAGGATTCGCAGTACATCACATTCATTCTACTACTAAAATAGCAGAAACTGTCTTTTTTTTTTTTTTAAGGGTTAAGACCTAAATATCTAAGTATGGTACTTATTCCTAGGGTGATTTCCATAATCTCATCAAATGTTTCTGGCTTCAGTCACCTCCTGGCTTCATAGCACCTCCATATACATACTGTTGGTGGTGATGTCCTTGCTGCTGTAGGCAATCTTGTGGTGTCATATGATGTGCATGTTGAATCATTGATGATGTCATTTCCTGTATGTTTGTTCTCAGAGAAAGTAAGGAGTGTCCCTATAAATCCTATATTTGTCTGTGCAATTTTTAAGAGTGCCCCTTCATCATAGCAAGCAAGGTTTCTCGTCATTGTCCAACATCGGTAGTCGGAAATCAGCTTCTGGACTTGAGGTCTCCTTAATGTCAGTGCTGCTGTTGTCCAAATCCCATGGATAGAACTTGGCAGTGTCTGGATTGGAGCCGAAAAGCATTTCGGTGACACTTTGCTGGACGGAATCGGAGGAACGCGAGGCCACCATTTTGCTAAGCTCAGAGCAGAAGAAATCAATTTCGGCAAGGTCTTCCATGGCTGTGACACTTACTGTGGAATCTTTGTCCTCTGTGGTTATTTTCTCGACTTTTGGTATAAAGGAGCCGGCATCAGTTAAGGGACTGGAATCGGACTGGAAAAAAATGTCTGTGGTTGAGTAATTGGATGAATAGCTCAAGTTTTGTGTATCAGGGCTGATCAGGTTGCCCTCATTCTGCACTGTGCTTGGTGCAGAATCACAGTGTATTTGAGGAGACTGACTGACACCAGAGTCCCAGCTACTGGATCTGTTATCTTCATAGGATATGGAATTGTCTCGGGCAGCTTCAGGAGCAAGGATATCCATGTTTGAGGGAATGTAATTGCTTCCTGTAAGATGTGCCATTGGACTGAAGGGGTCAAAACTGTCAAGTTCGGATCCGCTAAATGAATCGGCAAGCACATCAGAAGAACCAGTGCACCCAAGACCTGAATCTTTTGTTATTCCATCTGTGGTCACAGGGTTACAGATTTCAGGTTCAGAATCAAACATTGTTGTATCATTAGTCTCAGGACTAAAGGGATCAGGAACCTGTGTATCAAAATCAGTAGAATTGGGCACCCCTATCTCTAGATGTTTAGTCACAAAGCCTGGACCCATTTCTGTAGACACTGGACATAAATCTGTAGGTGCTGGACTGAATAGATCCAATCCACTAAATTCATGATACCCAGAATCAAGTCTCCCACTATCAGTGGTTGAATTTTTGGCTTCAAATGCACGTACTGGGTTACCTATGAGTACTGGATCCAGTAGAACCAAACTTTGGACGTCTGTCTCAGCCGGGCCAGATTCCATTATCACAGAATTTTCAAGATCAGGAGGCTGAGGATGCTCTTCATTGTTGTCACAGTGATCTATGCTACCAGTGTCAAAGCTGAATGGATTGCGTACACAAAGCTTGTAACCATCGGTCGCGAACATCCCGGTGTCACCAGAGACGGGGCTAATAAGGTACTGAACTACAGGCTCTGTATTACAGTTCCCTAAATTTGTATCCACGGTAGAAGCCAGGTCAACATTGTCTGCATTTTCTGATCGGGGTTCAAATCCGCTGTTGCTCTCTAGATCAAATAGATTGCATTCAAAAGGATCAAGGCCAGCACTTTGGTCTCCATGGTCAAGAGAAATAGGGAACGAATCTGGATTTTTCACCTCAGGTTGAACTGGTCCAGTGTTGGTTTCTGGTCTGACCTCAGATTCTTCTTTGTCAAAGCTTTCCTCATGATAATCTTTATGACTATGCTGCATAGGCTCTTCATCCTCTGGTGCAGCATAGTCAAATTCACCCGTGTCATCAGCGGGAGTTTCTGGTCTGACCTCAGATTCTTCTTTGTCAAAGCTTTCCTCTTCATAATCTTCATGACTATGGTGCAAAGGCTCTTCATCCTCTGGTGCAACATAGTCAAATTCACCCGTGCCGACAGTGGGGTTTTCTGGTCTAACCTCAGATTCCTCTTTGTCGAAGCTTTGATTTTGACAATCTTCATGACTATGCTGTATAGGCTCTTCATCTTCTGGAGCAACATAATCAAATTCGCCCGTGGTGATAGTGGGGGTTTCTGGTCTGACCTGAGATTCTTCTTTGTCAAATTTTTCCTCTTGATAATCTTCATGACTATGCTGCATAGGCTCTTCATCCTCTGGAGCAACATAGTCAAATCCACCCATGTCGACAATGGGGGTTTCTGGTCTGACCTCAGATTCTTCTTTGTCAAAGCTTTCCTCTTGATAATCTTCATAACTATGCTGCATAGGCTCATCATCCTCTGGAGCAACATAATCAAATTCACCCGTGTCGACAGATTCAGGACTCGCATGGTCACCCTCTGATTTTTTTCTCTCACTCACTTCAGGAGAAACAGGGCTAGCGTCAGAACTCCCAGGGTCTAACCGGACTGTGAAGAAGTATATATCTCCAAATTTGTGTTCCTCCGAGTCAGAGGGTTCTTCATTATGGCGTGCAACATTTGGATTACTGAAGTGATCTTCTTTCAGTTCAAGAGAGCCAAAGTCACACTTGACATCATGTATCTCTTGATTGGGAGGGTTTGGATTACCAGGATCAATATGAAAAGACATTTGTTCAGTGTCCTCAGTTGCTACCATCTCAGCCTTTATTTCAATGACAGCATTGTGATCAGAACTGGAGGATGATGGTTTCTCGTCTGTGTTACCACTAACAGGAAACGGCTCCGGATCATAGGCATCAGGACTGAGAGGAAAACTAGTGTATGAGCTTGTATCAATCCGCTGAAGTCCATACAGCGCTTGATTCCTTCTAACGTAGCTGGGTCCTGCCTTAACTTCTGGCTTTTCTTCTTGATGTTCTTCGGCTGCACCATAATCTCCATCGAAGGAGCTGTCGACTGTGGAACTGGACTCAGATTCGTGAATGTCATGATGTTCACAAACAATAGGGTCAAACCTTCCTCCATCTTCAATCTCGGGGCTTGTAGGCAGAGCCATCTGGTTTTCTAGGGTGTTGCTCAGTTCCTCGTTGTCGAAATCTTGGGTCACTGTGATTTCGATTTCAACCTGAGGACAGACGTCATCATATGACACATGTTTCTCAGAATCAGCAAGCTCAGGGATGTTTTGTTCAAACATTCCAGAGTCAATGGACTGACTGCAGGTTGAACTAACTGGAATGTGGGCAACATTTGAAATATCAGCAAGTTCTTCTTTATTAGCAGATTCAGGACTCCAGGGAAGAGGATTGGATTCCTTTGCAGTTCCATCTTCACTTAATGGAGAATCCTTAGGAAATGGGCTATTTGCTACATCATTGAACATGTTATCGCAAGCAAATGGGTCGCTGCCTTTGAAAGGATCACCAGTAAGGAATTCTGAGAGAAAACAACAGGGATGGATTTGTGATTAAAAATATTTAAAAAATACTTCATCACGCTCATACTAATAAAGTGTTGCATATAAAATCCAAGAACAATATAAAACTATACAAATGTTAAAAATATGCAGTATTTTAGAATACATATAACAGACACAACACTGACCTGTCATATCCACTTTTGGAAAGCGTTCATCTCCAAACACATCATCTAGAAAGTAGATGGAATGGACTTTAATTATGCTGTATTTGCATATTATGTATGTGGAATAATTTTTACATTACATTTTAAATAAAAGCTGTATCTAATTGACATAAGGTTGTTTGCACATATTATTATTCACATATTAGTATTTTTACCTCTATTCAAAGGTCCTACTCAACAGCCTTCATCACAAGCGGTGTATTTGTGTCATCGTTTACCCAACTAGCAAATCCATCTTTAAAAATACCCTTTGTCACCGTTGATCTTCCAACCACTGTGTGGTTTGTCTTCAACTTCCTCCTAACTTCTTCAAACATGTACAGTATCTGTGCACATTGTTCTTGTCAATGGTATCCTCTCCATAAGCATTACATAGTGCAATGGTATAATGCACGCAAATGCATTGCTTGTGATGGAGTCTATGTTGAGTACTACTTTTGAATAGAAGGGTCACTCCAGCAATACGCCCAACTTGACCCACCTATGTCAGTTAATAAAAAAGGTTATCCCTGCTTTTGCATTACTTTCAATAAAGCACTTGTATTATGAGTATAAATGAGTAGAAGTTGACCAGAGTTCAGATGAATATATATATAAGAAAATATGACCCCCTTGAGGGTTATTTGAACCATTAAGGGTTCTCTCTTTTAAATGGGGGTCTACTTCTGAGAGGGAAACATTCCACTGTGGTTATGGTTTTCTACAGGAAAATACAGAGCCATTTAGAGTATTAAATGAAACCATTTATTATAACAGTCTGGCTATGATATTATAAAATACACAAAATTAGTAATATTATAACTCAACTGTAGATTTTCTTTTCAAAAGCTCACTAAAACATTCAAGATGATTTATAATTTTTTAAAGCTTAAGGTGGCACAACCTGTATGATGTTAAACACTAGGTAAACCAGGGAACCAAGTAGATGGTATCACATAGCAGTCCCACTTACAGTCAACAAAAGGGTCTGGGTTGAAGAAGTCAAACTCCTTGCTAGCAGCCTGATTGACCGGTTTGGACATGAGGGATTGGACAATTTCGAAGTCCTCTTCTTCTAGATCAGCAGAGTCTGTGTGCTTTAGGAAGAAAAGAACAGAATCTTAGTGATAAAGATGCAGTAGTATAAAACATTGAATTTCACAAAAAACGTATGAATAGGCAGCACTGTTGCCTTGCACCTCCAGGGTCTGGGTTTGATTCCCGGCCAATTTCGATTCCTGTCTCTGTGTGCATGGAGTTTACATGTCCAAAGACATGTGAGTGTGTGTATGTGTGTGTGCCCTGCGATCGATTGGCACCCTGTCCAGGGTGTAGCCCGCCTTGTGCCCTAAGTCTCCTGGGATAGGCTCCAGGTCCCCCGCGACCCTGAATACAGGATTAAGCAGTACAGATACTGAGTGATGATGAGTGTGAATAGGTTTTTAGGGCAGGACCATGGGAGGTGATAGATGACCCTGTCAGTGGGCTGGCTGAAGCTCATGCTCGCTAGGTTAACTAGCAGTAATGACACTGAATATGAAATATGTATGCTTACTGGCCATTTCAATAGATACTCCTACAATTATCCAATTAGCACACAAGCTTGGCACAGGTTTTATGCCGGATGCCCTCCCTAACACAACCCTCCCATTTTGTCCGGGCTTGGGACCAGACTTTTTTTTCTTTTCTTCAAACCATCTTGAATAAACTCTAGAAACTCACAGGAGATTAGCAGTTGTTGAAATACCCATACCAGCCTGCCAGGTTCCAACAATAAAATCCATGCTGTGATTAAAATCACTAGAAATCTAATTTTCCCCATTCTGATGTTTGATGTGACGATTAACTAAAGTCCTTCACCCGCATCAGATACCCCTTTTTCACCAAAGTGACCCAGGTGCTATTTCAACACCTAGGGTTTGTTTTTCCATGGGCTAGAGAGTCATGTCATTACATCACTGTGTACGGCCGTGTACATCTCTCCTTTCCAAGCAATGCTAGTGGTGATGCTAGTGGCAATGCGAATGGCAACGCTGGCGTAAAATGCTAGTGGCAAAAAAATGCTAGCGGCAATGGAAAACTTCAACATGGCTTTACAAGCAGTTCTCTTGACTTTATCGTTACTAAAGAAAAGCATTTGAGCTGTTTTTTTTAATGGTGGTCACAAACTTTTAGTCATGATAATCCCGCCAAAGTGGTATGTGTGGTTTTATGTACTCATGATTGGCCAATAAGATTACGGCAAAAAGGAACGGCTGGCCTCCGAGTGGCGCAGTGGTTAAAGCGCTCGCCCTATCATCCGGAGATCGCTAGTTCGAATCCCGGGTGGTGCTGTAACCTCTCGCAGCTCTCTCTAGACCTCCGGCTGCGAGAGGTCTAGAGAGAGCTGATTGGCCGAGCTCTCTCAGAGGGGAGGGATGAGAGGTACTACAGCCAGTCAGGGGCGTCTGTGAGCTCGCGCAACGGAGGGAGCGGATAGCGCTGTCCTCCGAGTGTGTTACGCCGCCCCCAACGGTGCGCGAGCGAGCAGTTCGAAAAGATGCGGTCGGCTGGCGTCACGTGGTTCGGAGGAAACACGTGATAGTCTTCGGCCCTCCCGGCTGAGTGGTAGTAGTAGCCTTAATGTGGGAGCCCCCTAGTGACGGGGAGGAATTGGACACGACTAAATTAGGGAGAAAATCGGGGAAAAATCCAAAAAAAAAAAAAAGGAACGGCTGTACAGGTCTTCCTATTTAAGTGGATAGTTTGGTACATGTTGTGCAATTTAAAAGAGCACAATCCAAAGGGTTTTAAGTAAAAAGAAAAAACAAGACTCGTGTATTTCAGAATGTAACCAGAAAATGTCATATATAGAAATAAAACTGCTGCAGCATTACAGAAACCTGCTTTCTGATAAATAATACATGTCTTTAAACATGGCAATCTTCCTGTGCGTGCCCTTTTACCTGTGAAGTTATTGATCTGGGTGACGCATCCTCTTCTTTAAACTCTGTCAAAGTGATCTCGGTGAACGAAGACGAACCGCTGCTCTTCTGTGGAATTAATTGCAAAAATAAAGGTCCAGATCACATTAAGGGAAGACGAAACCTAAGCAATAAAAGAGAAGCAAAATCTGAAGGTTTACTAAACCTTAAATCAGTGCTTGTCTTTCTAGCATTAGCTACATTAGCAAGCTAGTTAAACAGCTGAAACAGATACAGATACTAGCCTTTTTTTTTAGCTAATAATATTAAAAACATGAACTTTGCTTATGAACATTCAATAGTGGTAAATATTAGACAAAATTATGCTAGCTAGCTAGTTATCATGTTTAGTCAGCCAAGTTAGCTAGCTAGTAAAACACGAAAATGGATGCTAGCTAAGCAATTTCATAGGTCGCTAATAGGATTTATAATATATTAGAACATTCTGGGTTGTTTTTTAGTTTGTTTTTGTTTATGTGTAATCACTCAGCTATTATTCCTGTGGTAATAGATGTAGCCTACATAGACACCGATCAGCCTTAACATTACGACCAGTATAGTTCTTAAGGACAGTTTCTGTTTAGTTCGTTGGTTCATGAAAATGTGGTGCAGAATGGTTAGAACTAGCACTGATTTAACTACATACGATAAGTTACTTTAGTTAATCTTATTTAATGCTTATTAGACCAAGTTCTCTGCAGAGCGCTGCAGTTTCTCAGGTCCGTCGTCGTGTTCCTGCTCCGAAGGCTCATTCTCCACGCTGTGATGTTTTATCGGGTTCCCTTCCTCGTAGACTCGGTTGCCGCGCCCTTCGTCATCTCCTTCTTCCTCTGTCGACTTGCTGTGTATAGCCATGGTTAAGCTTTCTGTGGCCTGGTGGGCGGTGACCTCAGGAGCACATGCCTCGATGGCAATCATCTCAGTAATCAGTTCACCCAGTCTCTGTTTAGCCTGGGAGATAAACAAAATACAATAAAATAAAATACATTGACACAACACATTCATTCATCTTCCACCTTGCAATTATCCTGTATTCAGGGATTGTGGAGGGCCTGGAGCCTACCCCAGGAGACTTAAGGCACGAGATGGGGTACAGCCCGGACAGGGTGCCATCACAGGGCACACACACAAACACACTACATGCAATTTGGGAACGCCAATTAGGCTAATCTGCATATTTTTAGACTGTGGGAAGAAACCAGAGTACCTGGAGGAAGCCCACCAAGCACGGGAAGAACGTGCAAACTCCACATGCACAGACCACAGGTGGCAATCAAACCCTCGACCTTGGAGGGTTACCAAGGCGACAGTGGTGCTAACCACTACGCCACCGTGCTGCCTCTATGACACAAAACGTCAATTTTTTTTTCATTAGTTGCTCTAATTGTTTCATTATAATTTTAATTTCCTCTTCCTGTTCCGAGAGTTTGATTAAAGTAGACATTTTATAAAACATCACTGCACAGTAGATCCTTTATATTTACAATAGATACAGTAAACCTAAACAGTCATACAGTGCATTATAACTAATTAAACACAGCTGCTATGACTGAGGGGTCCTATGAGTGTGTAATGAGTTGGATTGGACATATTAGTCTGGTAGCCCTAAGGGGGAAAATATCAAGCACTAAACTTGTTTTTACTAATCAATACTTAATATAAATGTTCAGTGTCTTCTAGTTGACCTATTCCTTTAACGCTCTCACATCGATAAAGAGTCTATTAAAAACACGCCTCTACGGGATTTGGCTGTAAGAAACGGCTTCGGTGTGAAAAATAGAACAGAACTGAATTGAATTGAAGAACACTTCAATCAATGCAGCTCTCTGGTAAGCTGTATACCATTTTCATGCCATGTTCCTAGTCTTTAATATACTTATCTACGATTCTAGATAAATTATTTATTGGTAATTATTAGTACAAATTAAAACTAGCTAAACAATTATGTATAGTTATAATGATTAAGATATTTTGAAGGTAAATAAAAATATTTTCAATAATTTATGCATTCTCATAATTTATTCCTGCAAAAAAAAAAAAAACATATTTTTTATATTCTTGGGTAAATGTATAAAATCAAACGGGAAAAAATTTATTCCTTTGATTTTATTTATTTATTTAATTATTTGCTGTTTTGTTAGTTATCTAAAACGTCTTAATTTTGGAGGAAGCTTAAGCTCCATCCACCTTGCAATGACTTAAAATTCATAATAAAACCACATTATGATACCTATTAAAGCTAGAAATTGTAAAGTTAATGTTAATAATTTTTTTTTAACGCAAATGAATCATATGACCAAGTTTGACCCTAATGGCCTCCCTTAACTGCAGCACGGTTACCTGGCTGTGTGTGATAAAGGCACGTTTAACACAGATAATAAGATGATTGAGGAGTGCTGAATGGCAAGTTTCATTATAAAAAGAATACATTAAATGTAAGACACTGAAAAAGGCTATGAAAGTGAGGCAGTTGACAGGAGCTACTTTTATTGCACTTACTGGAGACCACTGGACAGTGACTAACCATAACTACATACCTCGGTGTAACAGCACATCTAATCAATGACACTCAGGGAGTGTAAAAAAACCCAAGAAAGGCATTTACCACTAGCCAATTAGACTAGCCAAGTTGAAAAGGAGATAACGGACATGGACACCACTGTAGGAGCAGAAAGTGCTTACAATATGAACGCCACTGCAAGAGTTTACCATTCGAGAGATTTTAATTTAACATTTGTTAAATGTTAATGTCTGAGATATTATAAAACTGCATAATCTATTTGCTCTTACCAGTTTCTCATGCATTTCTTTAATCCAACATTGCACGTTTATAATACAAATAAATTTGAGTATTTTACAATTGTGATTAATCGTGAATAATCCCAGTCAATGACTGTGATTAACTAGATAGAATTTAATCGACTGACAGCGCTAATAAAATTAAGGTTTTTTAAAAGCATTTTTATCTTTTTTAATAAATATTTTTGCTTTATTTTTGCTTCTAGATGAACTGCATTCAGGAATGTCGAATATTAAAACATATTCCTGAGAAAATGCAGGTTGTCCCTGACTTACGAACCATTTCAGTTCCAGGAACATGTTCGTAAGTCAGATTTGTTCTTAAGTCCATCAAAGTGAGTCTTGTACGCTTTTGACCAGAATATACAATGTAAATCATACCAATCCACTTGACTAAATCTCCCCCACACTGCCATCAAGTCACCAAAAACTAGAATCGTGCCTAAGGAAATAAATCTCACAGTGAAATGAACAGTGTCGTCTCTGCGCCTTTAAATCACGAGGGGAATCCCGGACGCCATTTTTGTCTCAGAGCTGTTTTCTACCGTATTGGTTTGTGAACTCTGTTTTATCGAGGATCTTCCGAAATTAGGATTATTCACCATCAGGACAGCTTTACAGGAGGGCTCCTGGTCTGATTCTGATTGTGCTCCTGGTCTGATTCATTGAAACTGGTGAGGCCGCCTCATTTCTCCCACACCCCCCAAACATACACACATACATACAATATCCTGGACTTTAGACATTTTATACATTCACTTACACACTGAAAATATTGTATATAATTATAAATATTGGTATCTGGTGCACTGTAGTGTCCATTTTTTGAAATTCGTAACTCAAATGTTTGTAAGTCGGGAACTACCTGCATCTAGGAAAATGCTGGATTCAAGTTAAAATGCCCCCTTGTATAAATACTTATTAAATTCTATTGATTAAACAACCAAGGCTTTTTTTTTTATTCTAGCAATTGTTTTATTATAGCAATTTAGATCAACCGTGATATTTATACTCCCTCTGGTAAAAATGTTTTTGCACAGATTTATTCAACATTTTGGAGGAAGCTTAAGCTCCATCCACCTTGCAATTACTTAAAATTCATAATAAAACCACATTATGATACCTATTAAAGCTAGAAATTGTAAAGTTAATGTTAATAATTTTTTTTTAACGCAAATGAATCATATGACCAAGTTTGACCCTAATGGCCTCCCTTAACTGCAGCACGGTTACCTGGCTGTGTGTGATAAAGGCACGTTTAACACAGATAATAAGATGATTGAGGAGTGCTGAATGGCAAGTTTCATTATAAAAAGAATACATTAAATGTAAGACACTGAAAAAGGCTATGAAAGTGAGGCAGTTGACAGGAGCTACTTTTATTGCACTTACTGGAGACCACTGGACAGTGACTAACCATAACTACATACCTCGGTGTAACAGCACATCTAATCAATGACACTCAGGGAGTGTAAAAAAACCCAAGAAAGGCATTTACCACTAGCCAATTAGACTAGCCAAGTTGAAAAGGAGATAACGGACATGGACACCACTGTAGGAGCAGAAAGTGCTTACAATATGAACGCCACTGCAAGAGTTTACCATTCGAGAGATTTTAATTTAACATTTGTTAAATGTTAATGTCTGAGATATTATAAAACTGCATAATCTATTTGCTCTTACCAGTTTCTCATGCATTTCTTTAATCCAACATTGCACGTTTATAATACAAATAAATTTGAGTATTTTACAATTGTGATTAATCGTGAATAATCCCAGTCAATGACTGTGATTAACTAGATAGAATTTAATCGACTGACAGCGCTAATAAAATTAAGGTTTTTTAAAAGCATTTTTATCTTTTTTAATAAATATTTTTGCTTTATTTTTGCTTCTAGATGAACTGCATTCAGGAATGTCGAATATTAAAACATATTCCTGAGAAAATGCAGGTTGTCCCTGACTTACGAACCATTTCAGTTCCAGGAACATGTTCGTAAGTCAGATTTGTTCTTAAGTCCATCAAAGTGAGTCTTGTACGCTTTTGACCAGAATATACAATGTAAATCATACCAATCCACTTGACTAAATCTCCCCCACACTGCCATCAAGTCACCAAAAACTAGAATCGTGCCTAAGGAAATAAATCTCACAGTGAAATGAACAGTGTCGTCTCTGCGCCTTTAAATCACGAGGGGAATCCCGGACGCCATTTTTGTCTCAGAGCTGTTTTCTACCGTATTGGTTTGTGAACTCTGTTTTATCGAGGATCTTCCGAAATTAGGATTATTCACCATCAGGACAGCTTTACAGGAGGGCTCCTGGTCTGATTCTGATTGTGCTCCTGGTCTGATTCATTGAAACTGGTGAGGCCGCCTCATTTCTCCCACACCCCCCAAACATACACACATACATACAATATCCTGGACTTTAGACATTTTATACATTCACTTACACACTGAAAATATTGTATATAATTATAAATATTGGTATCTGGTGCACTGTAGTGTCCATTTTTTGAAATTCGTAACTCAAATGTTTGTAAGTCGGGAACTACCTGCATCTAGGAAAATGCTGGATTCAAGTTAAAATGCCCCCTTGTATAAATACTTATTAAATTCTATTGATTAAACAACCAAGGCTTTTTTTTTTATTCTAGCAATTGTTTTATTATAGCAATTTAGATCAACCGTGATATTTATACTCCCTCTGGTAAAAATGTTTTTGCACAGATTTATTCAACACTGCTGTTTTTGTTGCCATGTAGACATTGTTTAAAACCTGATCTCTAACCTCGGTGATCTCGGTGTATGTTTCCCCGATGCAGTGTTTGAGCGGGCCCATGCGCCCGTGCACCTCCTCCACCCGCGCTCTGGTGCTGCTGATCTGCTCCTGGAGGCGCCGCAGCTCCTCGTTAGCTCTCGTCAGCTCAGCATCGTATTCCTGTACTCTCTGCTCCAGTTCCTCCTGCTCCTCCTGGCAGAGACAAAAGCTGCACACCGAGAAAATATTTAAATCAGCGTCCATAAAGTCTGTTCAGTCTATATATGACTGTCACTTCAGATTTGTGTTCATGTGTATATACACAGGCTTATGTCTTTTTTCTTGAGTGATTACATTTTATCACAGTAATAGTATCTGTCAGTTCTTTAGCCGTTTTAGCTGTATATGGATTGAACGCTGTGTGAAGCACAGCCAGTCTCCTTCAAATTTAATTGTTGGCTTCTTGGATGTTTCCTGGCCAGCCATGTCGCTGCATCAATAATTCATGCCCAGGACTGGTTGATGTACCAGCAGTTTATAAATCACATGGATATACCACTTAATGTTAAAGATGGAGTAACTTTTAATTAATCAAGAGGCTGCTTTTTACAGTATGTATTAAAAAAACAAAAACAAAGCCAAAGCCAAAAATCACTGTTTTAACTGTAATTGCAGTTCTCCGTTCAGGCACCAGAGGTCAAAACTGTTTCTGCCTCACATTCGCTAAGGTTTCGGAGAGCACATGGGAATGCATATGCATGCATGCATGCATGTACGTGTGGTGTGAGAATGCAAGAGAGAGAACTTCACCAGCTGGCCCTCCTGCTTGCGCTGCTCTTGGATGCGTTCGATTTCCTCCCTCAGCTGCGTTCTCCTCTTGGCCAGGCTCTCGAGGGCCTGCTGGCTGTCCCGGCACTGAGCCCTGTCTCTCTGCAGAGCCCCTTCCTCCATCGCCACCACGTCCTCCAGATCCTTGGACAAGGACAGAGAGTTTCACTTAGACAAGGAACCAGAATCCACAGGACACTAGCACGCACGAGCTGAAACAGCAGCAGGCGCAAACCCCCGTTCTCTGCCTACAGCAACGTCAAAGATTATTCAGCGTGACAGTGGGCTGCGGAACAGATTTCACGGCCAGACTTCACCTCTCTATCATCATAACAAGGAAACTCTGATGATATTTTAGGAGTTTTAATTTGACGCTTTTCAGCACAGTGTAAATGAATTATTCAGCAAACAAGCCATAGCTAGAACATTTATTACTGCTGTGTGTTCTCCAGCTGTACTCATGGTGCTCTGTATCACTGTTAACTCTCCTCTGACACACTTCATTTAACTTATCAGCTCATTATATTAAGATGCATTAGGTGTGTGTGTGTGTGTGTGGGTGTGTAATCAGGGTAAACACACGACTGTACAAGGATGTGTGCTGTAATTTTGAGATTCTTGCATGCCCTAGCATGTGAGAGAAAAGAAGGTGTCCAAAAATAGCATAGATTATTATGAGACATGAGGACGGCAGAAATAATGGATAATAACCAAAGTTGTAATGTTTTACCCATCACATTAATTTATATTTCAAGTCAAGTCAATTTTATTTCTATAGCGCTTTTAACAATTGACATTGTCGCAAAGCAGCTTTACACAATAAAAGAAGTAAGTCTGTATGCAATGTGTATGAATCAAAATGATAATACATTCATAATTTTCTGTTATTTGTAAATGTATTCTTTATGCGCTGGGGAGAGAATGTGTAAATACGAGTAGTGTAGTGTGTGACTATTGATTACGTGTAGAAAAGATTCCCCTACTGTAGTGAAGATCAATAGAGTCTGCCCATCCACCCAGCCACCCTTCAAATTCCATCCATCCACTCAGCTATAATTCTACATTTTTTCCATGACAAAGTAAGCAGAGTATTAAGAAAAAAACTGTATGTTTTCACACCGTAAACCATCGGGCCATCTGTCAATCCATCCGTTATACTACATTACTTAATTGTTCATCTATAAAGGCTTCCATCCATTATACTACATTTCTTAATTTAACATCCATCCACCCATCAGTCTGTCCATTCCATCTACTTGTCCATTCAGCCAAGCATTTACTTTGTGTACAATATTTTCTAATTGTCCATCCAGCCATCCATCTGGTCCTCCTTCCATCCACTATCCATCCATTTATCCAACCAATCTTCCAGCCATTGTAATAGAGTTCCTAGTTGTTCATCCATTCTTCCATACCATCTATCTGTCCATTCGTTTATCCAACCAAATTTCCGTTTATTGTATTACATTTCTTAATTGTCCATCCATCCTTCCATCATCTACCCATCCATTCAATCATCCATCATCTACCCATCCATCAACTTCCCATGCATCCATCCATCCATCCATTCCTTCTATCTATCCATCCATCATCTACCCATTCATCCATCTACTACCCATCCATCCATCCATCCATCCATCCATCCATTCCTTCCATCCATACATACATCCAGCCATCCATATATCTCTCCACCCATTTATCCAACCAAGCTTCTATACATTATATTACATTTCCTAATTGTCCACCCATCTGTCCATCCATCCATCCATCCATCCATCAATATATCTGTCCACCCATTTATCCAACCAAGCTTCTATACATTGTATTACATTTCCTAATTGTCCACCCATCCATCCATCCATCCATCCATCCATCCCTTCCACCATCTACCCATCCATTCCTTCTATCTATCCATCCATCATCTACCCATTCATCCATCCATCCATCTGTCTGTGTGTCCATCCCATCTACCTCTCCATCCAGCGAAGTATTTATTTTGCGTACTATTTTCTAATTGTCCATCCATCCATCCATCCATCCATCCATCCATCCATTAATCAATTCATCCATCCATCCAGTTATCCAACCAAGCCTCCATCCACTGTAATAGATTTCCTAGTTGTTGATCCATCTATCCATCCATCCAGCCATCCAATCTATCTGACCATCCATCCATCTACTCATTCATCCATCCATTTATCCAACCAAGCCTTCTTTCATTCTACTTTATTTCCGTAATTGATTTCCTAACTGTCCATCCATCCATCATTCATCCATCCATCCATCCACTCATCCATGCTATCCATGGATGTGTATATAAATTTTATTAGTCATTCACACAACCATGCACGAAAACGTAGGGGAATATTTGTCATCATTCTACTACCAAACATCCATCCATTACACTAAATTTCTAGTTGTCCATCTATCCATCCATCCATCCATACATCATACTACATCTGCTCATGTTCATTCATCTACCAGAAAAGCAGTATATGCATCCATCCATCCACCCTACAAGTTATAGCAAAAAAAAAAAAAAAGCAATAAAAATGAAATGTACTATAAACCTATGCATTTATTTTTAATAATACTACATTCACAGACCATAAAGTCTTACAAAAGATATGAAAACTATAGTACAAATTCATCCAATCAGCCAATCATCCACCTATCCACTCATTACGACCGTATAACCGGATATACAGCTCTACAAGGACTGCAGATTGAAGTGAAATCTCCAGGTTGCCAAATCTGTCCAGCAAAATGTCAAAACTGGACTGAGGCCCTGATCTTTCTAAATTAATAATGAAGCCTTTAGGCCAAAGACACAATCTGCTTATACTGTACTTTTAATCTTATTTTATCACTGACGCTTCTTCTGTCCCGTCCAACAAACAACACACACACAGACAAATCTTCAACATCCTTGAGGAATCTTCTGGCAGGTATTTTATCACCAGCATACATACATACATACATACATACATACATACATACAATAGCACATGCATTCTCATACACCCAAATGGAACTTGATCATCTGCTGCTGCTCTCTCTCTGTGCGTGCGTGCGTGTGTGTGTGTGTTCGTGTCTATGAATCTCTGTGAAATCTAGCAGGTGGGGCTTGCCTCAACGGCACCAATCACAGAACGCGTGCACTAAAATAGCACCGTGATGTCATGAGTGCCGCTCCGCTGCTAGCCTTTGCTCTTGAATGTACATAAAAACCCAGAGAAAAACCTGCTGCTGGTCTCTCGAGCTCATTCCTCATACAGCGGGCTTTGTGTTACTGATTAAACCTGGTCAGTGGATAAATCACATGACTGGGCAAAGGCTTTGATTCGCTTTATCTTTCTTTTACCTCAGACTGGCTTTAATCTAGAAATGATTCATGAGCAAAATGAGTTTACCAACCCACCGTTTTTTGAAAGCATCAGTTTATGATAAGTAGAACCAGCGTACACGACACGGTACCTTGAGTTCATAGCTGTTGTCGTTGCCAGGGTCTTTCTCCTTCGTCGGTATTTCCACTGAGTTTTCTCTGAAACACAGAATGCCATTTTTTTAATAAGAGCTGAAGCAACATGATGCAGTGGTCAATGGCTCTGCGGTGTGCACTCACTCCTGCATACTGTTTACCACATTTAGACTTAACATTTGCATTTTTACAGCCCTTGAAATCAACAGATGTATGATTTCTAATGTGAATAATATAGACATAGGGATGTTTAGAGGAAGACAGCATGCTTATTATTTGATAAGCATGTAGTTTAGGACTTGAGGCAATAAAATCTGATACACTATTGCAATATACTCTATCACATGACAAGGAGTATCACAGGAGCCATCAGGTGTCCGAACAGTCATAATACTGAAAGTACAGTTATTATACATATCTATCTATCTCGCTCTCGCTATATATATATATAGCGACACAGTGGCTTAGTGGTTAGCACTGTCGCCTTGCACTTTCGGGTTCTAGTTTCAATTCCCGCCTCGGGGTCCATGTGCATTGAGTTTGCATGTTCTCTCCCTGTGCTTGGTGGGGTTTCCTCCAAATACTCCGGTCTCCTCCCACAGTTAGAAGACATGCAGGTTAGTCTAACTGGCGTTCCCAATTTCCCTGTAGCGTGTGAGTTTTGACCAGAGGTCGTAAAAATGGGAATTATTACGATCATCATCACCATTTGCCTCCCTCCACAGTCCCTAGTTGAACTACAGAGGTTCCTGTAGGATATATCCTGTAAAATTATTTCTTTTAATTATTACTAAATAATATATCATTACTTTAGTGTGACATTATAAAAAAAAATAATAATAATGGGCACGATTTAGGAACACACCCTGAATGTGACACCTGAACACTACACATTATGCTCATTAAACTTCAAACTACAATGTTTTTGTCTATTTTCGGAGAAAAAAGATTAGAAACCAGAGAGGAACCCCACACAGACACATGGAGAACATGAAACTGTATGCAGATTATAGCGTGCAGAGAAACAGCATTAAAAGGGAATGTGTTTCTTTTTTAATCTCATATATATATATATATATATATATATATAAAAGCAAATAATACACAGCATCTAAAATGATATTTAGATTGTATGTATTATTATTATTTATGTTTTGTTGCGGGAGAGGAAGACAGTGAGATATTTCATACAATCTAAATATCATTTTAGATGCTGTGTATTATAATAATAATATATAACAAGAAGCGTGACTGAGAACTGTGTGTGTGTGTGTGTGTGTGTGTGTGTGTGTATCCTTGTGCATGTGTGTGTACACAATGTGTTCACAATCTCCATTCAGAAAACTCTTACAGCACATGACTCACACCTGACACACACACACACACACACACAGCAGATATCATGCAGAACAACCCAGCAATGATTAGTAATTGTTATTATTCATTCCATCCAGGAATAGATGTTTATAAAAACATAATCAGACATCTATGTGTAGATGAAGCATTGGACCTAACAACCCTGGACAGAGAGACGCTCTACACGCATATACACACACTGAGCATCACTGTGCACCCCAGATCATATACAGTATGAGAAATTCTATCAAGCTTGCATGATGTGCGTGTGCACGATTTCTATCGCCCCTACGTATGCATCTATAGGACACAGGCGTGCGCGCGCGGCGGCGCAGGAGATGCTGCGGGTGCGGTGCGTCTCTACCTGCCGCAGCTCGCGCGCTGGCGTCCCGGCCTCAGGCAGTCCAGCAGAAAGCGCATCATATTAGCGGCGTGATCTCATCTCTCTCCTCTGCGTCCTCCTGTGTAAACCCTGCCTCCTTACACCTGCCTCGGCCGCTTTATCGTTTGTATGTCCTGTTTCGCTTCTTTTTCCTTTTCCCTCCCGCATGCGCTGCGATCACGCGCGCAGACTGCTCTCGAGAGCCGAACGCGTAATGGAGCTCTCCTTCAGGGAAGAAGAAGAAGAAGAAGAAAAAAAAAAACAGAAAAATCACGTCGCCTCTCCTCGAGTACGGGATGGAGAGCCAAAGGTGGCAAAAGCAAGCGAATCAAATGATTCAAAACAGGAAGTGGAATAAAAAAATATTTTTCAAAAATCCTGGGAAGACTAATGCTAAAATCCCTGCAGTGCACGTCTATATTTCCATCCATTTTTATCACATTTCCTAGTTATCCATCCATCTCTTTATCCGATTAAGCTTTCATTCGTCATACTTCATTTCCAAATTGTTCAACCATGCGTCCATCTATCAAGCAGTCTCATCTATCTGTCCATTCATTTATCCAACCAAGTTTCTTTTTACATTTCCTTGTTATCCATCCATCCAACCATCTCTCTCTATCCAACTTAGCTTTCATTCATCATACTTAATTTCCTAATTGTCCATCCATCCATCTGTCCGTCCATCATCCTTTTATCCAACTAAGCTTCCCTCCATTATACGTCATTTCCTTAATTATCCATCCATCCATCCATCCATCCAAATTCAAATTCTCTGTCTCACACACGATATTTCCTAATTGGCCATCCACCCATCTATCCACTCAGCCATTCATCTACCCCATCTATCCATCCAAATTAAAAATTTGATACGGGTTTCCTACAGCTACAGTAGTTTCCTCCCACAGTCCAAAGGCATGCCGATTTGGTGAATTGGAGTCCCCAAATTGCCTGTACAGTATAAGTGGTATAGAAGGCGAATTAATTAATTTTGAGTTAAATCAGGTGTGCTGGGAGCTGAGAAAATGTTAAAATGTGCATGGTACATAATCCTTAAGGCCTGCAGTTGAGACTCGTTGGCACAGAGAAAATATAAGCCATGCTCTGATCGGCTAGTAGTTCCCTGCAAAGCGGACTATACAGGGATATTCAGCCATGTTAAGTAAGATTCCCAACTGCAAAAAAAAAAAAAAAAAAAAAGTTAATCAGTTCACTAGACGTGGACGAGTAAAATTCCCCACCAGTCACTGTGTCTCACTGGAGCACAAAGCAATGGACCTTGGGATTCATTTCATCCAAGAGTGGTGATATAGAGCATAACAGCACTGGGACGTTTAACTATACAATTTGTATCACTCTGCGTCCCAGGAGTTCTACAATCATTAATTACTCTAACTGTCTGCCGCAGCATGGGTGAAGGAAAATCTGTACAGAACAACTGCCTGACACAAACCATATTCAAAAACCAGTCACAGGAGCACTTTCAGCAAGAAAACTGATCTGATAACATTCTGTCATCCTAAACAACGCCATGCTAAACAACACTAACTCGATCCTAGTACAAGACTGACTCCCAAATCCCTCTCTAACCCTTGGTGTGTGGAAAAGGGATCGTAAACCTTACATAGAATTCTAGCTTTCCATTTAATGATATTTGGGATTCAACCCCAGAACCTGGAATTTAATTAAGCTGATATTGTAAAGTCAAATAAGTGGAACTATAAAGAGAAATGTACAGGCATGACCCCACAAACTTCTCCTCACCTTTTGAATATGTAGTACCGGTAAGAATTCACTTTCACCCTTGGTTATTTACTCTAACGGTCAGCTCCTGCAGTCGAGGTTTAGTTCCAACAGACACGGAGGGATACGTGTTTGTGGAGCAATAAACAAACAAATCATAATTGCTTAATGATGTAATAATATGATATTAATTTTATTATAAAAGTATTATTATGTAATAATAATAATAATAATACAGCTCTGGAAAAAATAAGATATCACTGCCAAATGAAATGATCCGTTTTCGTATATTGTGCGATATTATTTGTGGTCTACAGACGTTCAGGCCAGAATCATCTACATTTCTATACTGCATCTATTATCTTATTATAAAGGGCGACATTAGATCGATAGATAGATAGATAGACAATTTTAGAATCTGTTAAAAGAAAAAAAAAGTCACAGTAATAATTGCTCCTGACATCTTGTGAATGAATCAAATAATTTTTTTAGAATTGATTTATTTATGGGTGGAATTCTGTCGAGGTAATTCCCCTTAACTAGGGAGCGAGGAGCAAAATCTCAAGTACACTGTAGAACGCAAAGCCTAACTGTGAACCTAAACACATGCCGCGTTTAAATCCCGCCTCCATGCTCTAGGATTGGTTCACGTTTCATGAGATTGAGCCAATCATAGATCAGGCTAGGAGTTTTAATAGAATAAATAAATAAATAAAATAAACAAATATCAGATTGGCATTTCATCCTAAATGTAGATTCTAGAGGGCTCCACTCTGATATCTGCTTTATACTAACGCTATGCAAAGTGTTAAATACATTTTTTGTGTATTGCAGACTGATTCCAGCTTTCAAGACAGAGCCTCAGCAATTCAGAAATAATATATGGCATTACATTAATATCAGAAAACTGGGAATTAGGGCTCCCCACCTGCCAAAGCCCACTATAACCCCTGGGAGAGACGGCTTTCCTGTAACCAATCATAAGGCAGAAGGTGGGATTGGTCAGAAAAAGACAGACCTAGCCTAGCAGGAGCTCCCTAACAGATGAGTTGAGCGAACACAAAGCCACACTCCAGAATGAGGCCCTTTGTCTATGTATACACATTGGGTCACATTGAGTAGGTCCCACTTTTCACCACAATAAAAGTGTTCGGACACCTTTCTAGCACCACACTAGCTCTTCTATCAGATCAGACTACACGGGCCAGCCTTCATTCACCATATGCATCGGTGATCCCTGGCCACCCACATCGCCAGTTCACCAGTTTTCCTTCCTTGGATCACTGTTTGTACGTCCTGACCACTGCAGAATGGGAACATCCCACAAGAGCTGCAGTGTTGGAGATGCTCTGACCCAGTCATCACAACTCAGCCCAAAGTCTCTCAGGTCCTTATGTTTGCCCATTTTTCTTCTGCTTTAGGGACAAAATGTTCACTTTCTGCCAACGAGAGACTAACAAGAGCGACAAGGGCCAAATTGTGATCTTGACTGATAAGTGGTTTACTGAAGTCTACACAGCTCGCACTTTCACTATTAAACACTAAAGCTAATTTAAAGCTAATCGAAACTATTAAAGCTGTCTTATGATATTTTTGAGCTGATCACCTGATATTGAATCTATAAAATCAGCTCCTCTTTAAAATGAATGTAAAAAGGACGTAAGGGTCTATAGGCTGCTGTGAAAATTGAAATGAAGCCTCAGAGCGAGTGTATTAGTTCTATTCAGTTCTACTGTGTTTTCATGTAGCCAAAACAACAATACAGTTTTCTAGTGCATGAAACAGAAATAATGCCCATGTGTGAAATAAAACTAGTGTTCAGGTTATAGTGTGAAATAGAAACAAACCGTCAACCAGTATACGGCCAAAACATGGTATCGGTGCTAAACAGCGTCTCGCGTAAAAAGTGAATGTTCAGATAGAATCATACAACGCCATTTTCCATAATACTTCTGATCTCCAAATCCATGCTGTTTTTTTTTTGTTGTAAATATGCATACACTTATATGTATTTGTCAGATAAAAAGAAACACATTTGCCAAATAGAATTCCATGCCCTTTTATGTCCGTAGCGTCCGTTAGTTTAGAAACAAATATTCAAATCTTAAATCCTAACGATCTTAACGGTCATTCAGATGAAACTTGGCCAATTTAGATTTCACATAATTTTTTTCTAAAATGCATTGTTAAGATTTCGCAACATGAATTTAACCTGGTTACGGACACTACAGCATTTTCGCCTCATAGTTAAGCTTTTACCAAAAAACAATTTAAGCAACATATTTTCCAGGTCATATTCATCTGGAAGCTTGCACCAATTTTAATATCAGTACTCAAAGAAATAAGTCAACAATAATCGTTTGCATTTTAAATGATTATTGTTTGAAAATAAAAAAGCCATTTTTGGGGCACATATAAAATCATCTGTCCAAAACTGAAGCAAGTTAGCAACTTGAAAGTTTTAGAAAGGGAAGCCTGGTCCATGTTACACAAACTTCAGAAGTAGTTTCTGCATTTATACGTATAACATAAATAAAACAAAATAGCACCAATACTGTGTTCTGGCCGATAACACTGATAACGACAGACAATAAGGTGAAATTGTGAATTAATTCCAGACAGCAGCAGGTTAAAACTGATTGTACGTTAGATTTTTATTAGCATGATCTAAAATTGATGTTGATAAGTTAACGACAGCTGCATTGAAACATAAACATAAACTGCACACGTCCCCCTCACTTAACATTTATTGCCTAAGGTTTCTTCTTTTTGTTTCTTTTTTTTTTTTTTTCCTTGCTCATGTGTAGAAATGAGATGACCCTGTGCGGAGAAGCTCAGCAAGTACATCCCCAGCCTGCCCTCGAGTCACATGATCAGAAAAGGACGCAGCATGAGCCACAGCAGCATGAGCGAGCGATGATGTCATGTAGTTATGTCAGAAAGCTGGGAAACATGTGCCGCATCAGTTCTATCCGGTTCTGGTTCCAGGAAGTCTGGTTCGGAGGGACGCTGTACGCTGGAGTCCACCGTGTACACAGAGTCAAAGAGCGCGCTGGGGTCAGTTTAAATGGCGTGTGCATGCGTGTGCGCGCGTGGATGACGCAAGGTTCTTCACAGGTAGCCTTCTTTCCGAAACTGCTCCTGCAGGATGTTCTTGTACTCGTCGAAGCCGCCGTCGATGCGCTGCACTCGACCCCCTTCACACACCCACAGCTCCTTACACACCATCCGGATGAGGCGCTCGTCGTGCGAGACCAACACCACGCCACCCTGAGAGCGAGAGAGACAGACAGAAGAGAGAGAGAGAGAGAGAGAGAGAGAGAGAGAGCGTGCGCGCGTCACACCATCCACCTTCGGAATTCAGGATTGGACAAATTAATCAGCTCAGAGTTTCAATATTTCATACACTTACCTTGAATATATTTAATGACTTTGCAAGAGCTTCGATGGTCTCCATGTCCAGGTGATTGGTCGGCTCGTCAAGGACGTAGAAGTTGGGACTGAAAATTTAGAGAGTCGAGATGAAGCAATGATATGAAACAGGCTTCGGCTCAAACCACGACTTGCTGCACAAACATGAATTACCAAGGCATGGTCATCTGAGCGAAAGCGACACGGCTCTTCTGTCCTCCGGAAAGACTGGCCACGGGCCGCGTCGCCAACTCGCCACTGATCCCGTACCTCCCCAGCTGACGCCTGTACTCCTCCTCGGTCCGACCTGGACACAAGGGAAATCTTTTAGAAGGGAAATCCCCACAGAGTGAAATACACAGGTAGTCCTCGACTTACCAACATCCGAGTTACAAATTTAGAAAAAAAATTGGACACTACAGTCCACCAATATTACAATATTTTCAGTGTGTAAGTGAATGTATAAAACGTTGGGAGAAATGATTCGGCCTCATCGGTTTCAATGAATCGGTCCGGGAGCGCGATAATAGAAAATATCTGTCCTGTAAAGCGTGAATAATCCATAATTTCGGAAGATTCACGACAGAACAGAGTTGACAGTCCAATACAGTGGAAAACAGTTTTGAGACAAAATGGCATCCAGGAGTCCCCTCGCGATTTAATGGCGCAGAGACATCACTGCTACATTTGACGCGAGATTAATTCCCATAGGCGCGATTATTGTTTTTGGCCACATGATGGCAGTGTGTGGAAATGTGGGGACAAAGATTTAATCAAGCGGATTGCTATGAACAGAGACGACTACGCATCCATTGCATAGTGGGACTTTGAATCCAGCGTACAGGTCGTCCCCGACTTATGAAGGAGTTCTGTTCCTGGAGTACGTTCGTAAGTCTGATTCGTTCTTAAGTCCGACACTGAGTCTTATGCGCTTTTGACACGAATATATCAGATTTATGAACGGAACGGAACTCATTCAAAAGTCTCACCGACTTATACCTGTACACTGGATTCAAAGTCCCAGAATGCAATGACTGTGTGGTGGTCTGTTTGAGGAGGTGAGGGAATTAGACAGACTGAAGCACTAAACACCATCATCAATTTGTCAGACAGCATTCTGGGTAATGCGGGAAACCAATTACCAAAGTAAAAATAGACCGGTATGTCATTCAGAGTGAGGTTGCTCCTTAATGCCTGTTTAGAGTGAGTCATTGATGCTTTGGTTGTCGTACTGTACCGGGAAACTTGCTGAGCAGCAGCTCCACTGAACACACATTGAGGTCCAGCTGGTCTACATGGTGCTGACTGAAATACCCAATCTTCAGGTTTCTGTTGGGGGAAAAAAAACAGCAAACATCCAAAGTAGCACGTTTAGGAGACGCTATTTGTATAAGGTTTTTTCCATTTAAACCTGTTCAGGCTTTATACAGCATCTTAAACTACGAGGGATGTTCAAGTCAAACCGGGACTCGTGATGAACTCTCTCATGATGAAACCGATTGACAATTACAGAAGACTTCAAGCATAGTATGTGATGAGACGCTTAGTGCAGGAAAACATTTAAAATGATGCAAACGTTTAAAGAAGGCCGTATATGTCCTTGAACGCCGATCGTGGCCGAGGCGGCTCGGAGCCCGGTGCAGTCGTTCCTGTGAACATTCAGAGAGCGGAACGCATGATCCTTGAACATGGATGGATAACTTGTGGAAGAGACGCATCCGTCTGTGGGAGCTCACAAATCTACAATACAGTCCTGACCTCGCGCCAAGGTATTTCCACATATTTGTGAAAATAATTGAGGAATTCCTGGGAGGCCAGTGTTTCATTCTGATCATGGCTCTGGTGTACTGTGAGAACTTTCTACCTTGATGGTATCTAAGCACTCGTGTAACAATGGGATAAGTGCATTAGTGTAGCAGGGGATTATATAGAGAAATAAAGGGAGTTTTTACTCTCATAACTGTGTTCTGTACGATCAAAAGTCCCGGTTTGACTTGAACACCCCTCGACGCTGCTTCCTCACTCCTGGGTGGAGAACAATGCCTCACCTGTGGGCGTGTCTGGTTCCGCTTACGGGTGTCAGCTCGCCCATCAGCAGCTTCAATAACGTGGACTTTCCCGTTCCATTTTCACCTACCTGCAGCAAAAAAGCCGAACACACACACACACACACAACACGTTTGAATAAATCTTAATCACAGTTAGGGTGAACCATTAACCAGCAGCTCTGTCTCAAATACGAGGTCACGTACGATGCAGATCCGGGACTCGAGATCGGCGGAAACGCAGAGGCCGTTGAACAGCCGCTGCTGGGCCGAGTAGTGAAACTCCACCTCGTCTAACTGCAGGATGGGAGGAGACAGCTTCTCAAAGTTATCCGGGAACCTACGGAACAAAGACTCATTTTTCTTGAAAAAACAACAACAAAACAAACAAAACAAAACAAAAACATCTATTCAGGAGAATTTATTTACACGTCCACTGTACAGAACTCACCGTAAACTGACGTCAGATTCCTTTTCTATAGGTTTAAGCTCAGGGCTGTTCAAAGGAAAGCAAACGAACACGAGGGCGTTAAGGTAGAATGACCTGGACGTGTGACATAAAGATGAAGCATGCTGAAGGCTCACTTACAGTTTCTCTAAAAGCTTCAGCTTGCTCTGCACCTGCGCGGCTCTGTTAGCGTTGTACCTGAACCTGTCGATAAACACCTGGGGCACACAGACCAAGAACACGGTTAGGACGTCCCAGGCAGGGATCATATACGGTATTATATGGTATTGCGATTCACGGGAAAGTGCTCGTCCTATTATCCGGAGATTACAAGTTTCAGTCCCAGGTGATGTCGTAATGACAAATGGGGATTAGATACAACTAGATTAGGAAGAAAATCTGGGAAAATCCCCCCTAAATGTTAATAAGTAAAAAAAAAAAAATATATAAACAAAATCCACGCATCAGTATTTTATACATATTGTGGTTCGATATCAAAGTTTCCCCACAATGTTGTTTAAACTTTAAACATTTTTAAAAGTTTAATTAATCTTCAATCCATTCCTTAGAACTTTAAGCCTTTAGGCAATACAAATCACTTCAAAGACAAGTGTTTAACATTTAACTGAGCAGCAGAATTGTTTGTAAACAAACTTGGTAAATTAATTTCCTACCGGGAAAAAAGTGTGTAAATAGTTCAGAGTGCGCCTCCTCGAACGTCTCAGAACTCGACAGTGAGCGCGCGGGTCGGGTGGCTGCTAACGCAGAGGATTTCCGACTAATTAGACTGATGTAAGCGTGTGTAATGAGTGGGCTGGAGACTAATTTACTCACAGAGTTTAGAGAAAAAGGCAGATCAGAGGGTTTTAAAGTGCGTGATTTTTTATAATATAAATGGTATAAAAATGTGTTTCTGCTGCGCCACTCGGAAGCTTCTGCGCTCGGTACACAGTCATTAATGTAGGAGTCGCTAATCGCTTTTATTATAAATCTTTTGAAAAATATATATTTTAAGGTCAGTGTGAAATCACCACGCAAATGAATTGGGTTTCATAACTGAATCTATTTTTTCCCCAGTCTCTACTGAATTAATTGATAAAGCCTGACTTGGTGTGAGGTAAAAAAAAAAAAAATGCTGTGTGTGTGTACCTGTATGTGTTCTCTGTACTGTAGCTGAGCCTCGTACTCCCGTTGTTGGTTCTTCAGCCGGTCCTCTTTCGTTTTGATGAAGTTCTCGTAATCGCCACGGTAACTGTCCAGATGCTGGGAGTGCAGGTGGATGATGTCAGTTGCTACGGCGTTCAGGAAGTTTCGATCGTGAGACACCACGAGGATGGTGGACTGCCACGTCTGGGGTCATACAGAGAGAGACAGACAGATACTGGATTACGCAATTGTGCTTTTTATTTTTTCCTTCTTTTGTTTCAATTCTTAAAAATCATGACCTGATAATCACCCTTATGTTTTATCCCTTTCGAGTTCTTATAATCATAATTCCATTTTCTTATTGAATCCAAGTCAATCAAATAAATAAATAAATCCTGCCTGATGGTTTCTCTATCGATCACGATTTCATAAATATCCCAATACGAATGTTACATATTTAGGGCCCAAGCACTGAGTGCGCAGGGCCCTATTGTTTTCGTTAGGATTATTATTTTTTAGGGCCCAAGCACTGAGTGCGCAGGGCCCTCTTGTTTTCGTTAGGATTATTATTATTTTTTTTTTAGGGCCCAAGCACTGAGTGCGCAGGGCCCTATTGTTTTCGTTAGGATTATTATTTTTTTTTTTATTTTTTTTTTTATTATTTTTCTTTCAATCATCCGGGCACTTTCGGGCCTCTTAACATACTCAAAAACTCACCAAAATTTGCACACAGATTGGAATCTGCGGCCAACAGGTCCTCAGTGGGGCTCGGCCCCGGGCGTCGCACACGCCTCGCACAGCGCCCCCTAGAGAGTCTTGCCTTATAGCTCAGACACACTTGCACATATACTTATAAAACTCGGTGAACATTTAGATCTCATCAAACTAAACAAGTTTCGCGCTGCATGTCATCAGGTCTAATCAACAGGAAGTGAGTTGCTTTGAGTTGTTTGCAAAACGCACCCAATGGAATGTGATAAACTCCTCCTAGGAAATTTTTCCAATTCGCACCAAACCAGCTAAATATGATCTAAACAAGTTGCCGATGCAAAAT
This sequence comes from Clarias fuscus, assembly GCA_030347435.1. Taxonomy (NCBI): domain Eukaryota; kingdom Metazoa; phylum Chordata; class Actinopteri; order Siluriformes; family Clariidae; genus Clarias; species Clarias fuscus. Next base: position 32,455,541 of record CM059205.1, read on the forward strand.
TGCAGAGATCTTTTTGATACCTCGAACGGTTCGGCCGTGGCGACGCTTTAAAATTATGGCGAATAAAATGAAACAGGAAGTGGCTAATAACTTCTGTGTACATTAAGTTATGCACATGAAACTTCACAGGTATGTTAAGAGTAGGAAGCTGATCACATCCTATGACAATCATGAGTCTATGTCATAGCGCCACCAAGTGGCAGCAGGAAGTGTGTCACTTTTGGAAATCAGTAATATTTTGTCCTTTACTTTCACCTGATTTGGTTCAAAATCAGTCAGAATAATGAAAAGACATGGGTCATTTGAAATCATGGAGGATTTTTTTTCTAATTTGAATCGTGTTGCTATGGTGACGATTTAACTCAAGAAAAAATCGAAGACAACTATTCTTCTCATATCTTACGAGTGGAAAGACCTACGGGTCCCAAATTGTATGGGTGTAGACTCTCACTGATTGTGAGGAAGCCCTGAGAGCCTGGAGCCCGGGCGTGGCACAGGGCCTGTACAGCGCCCCCTGGAACTTTGTAAAGTTTCAGCTGCATAACTCATATCCACTTTCACATATATGAATGAGACCCAGTATAAATTTAGATCTCATTGAGGTGAACAACTTGCATACGCCATGTCATGGAATCCGCTGAACAGGAAGTCAGTTATTTGGCGTTGTTTGAAAAACGCACCCATTGGAATGTGATCTACTACTCTTACAGGATTAATAGGTTTTTGACCAAACAGGGTCTAATATAATCTAAAGACATTGAGGATCTAATATTGTGAAGGGCTGGTTGATATCTTAAACGGGTCGGCCGTGGCGAGCCCTTAAACCTACGGCGAATAACAGGAAACAGGAAGTGGCTAATAACTTCTGTATAAATTGAGTGACGTTCATCAAACCTCAGCAGTAGGTTAAGAGAAGAGTCCTGCTCACAGTGACATGGGTCCCGTGAGTCTCAGTCATAGCGCCACCAACTGGCAACAGAAAGTGTCTACTTTTAGAAATTAAATTCTTTTGTGACTAATGTTCAGCAAATTGGCTTCAAAATCAGGCACAATAATTGGAAGACACGGCTGATGTCACACTGTAAAGGACTTTTTGATACGTTGAATAGTGTTGCTATGGCAACATATAATTTTGAGCAAATATAAGATACTTATATCCACCAAGTGGAAAGTCCTAATGTGCCCAAACATTTTAGGTAGAAGGAACAACTGCTTCTGAGTAGATTTCTTGAGTTTCATGTTTTTGTGATGCTCATACAGCTCCCAACAATTTTTACAGTATATTTATCAGCCTTGGTCTGAACTGTGTCCACTGACTCCTGCAGTAATAAAATATGTCCAGTAGATGGCAGTAGTAGGCAGTTATTCTGCAGTCAGGTCTTTCCCCTTTTCCTTTACTATGCCTTCATGTTTACTATTTAAACATATGCAGAAATTATAAAAAATAAACAATACAAACATTTAAATTGCCCACTGTACAACATACACACACACATTATATGTGACATCACATTCAGGAACATCCTTAAACTTACACCGATAAATTATTTATCACACACATCACTAATGTTCACACACAGACTCACACACCATACACACAAACATCTACAAACAAACACACACACACACACCATATACACAAACTCACACAAGCACATTTACTCGTCACACACAGACTGACACATCTACATGTCACACACCTCTCTCCCTCACTCTCTCTCTCTCTCTCTCACACACACACACACACACACACACACACACACACACACACACAGGACAAGCCAAAGACTGATCCAGCATCAGCATCAAATAAAACCCATTGCGTGTCATACTCAAACTTGACCTCACATCACATCACTGTCACACACCTCTCTCCCTCACTCTCACACACACATCACACATTTTGATATCTCAAACGGGTCAGCCGTGATAATGTCTTAAACTTACACCCAACAATTATTAATAACACACACATCACTAATATTAACACACAGATGCAGACACCATACACACAAACATGCACAAACACAAGCACACATCACTAATGTTAACACACTAAATAAACACACACACAAACACAAAGATATCTCACACACATGCATGCACACACACAAACAAGTACACTCGTACATCACACACATGCACACACATTATAACATCACAAATTGTAACACTCACACACTCACATCTCTGTCTCACACACCCTCACGCAGAAACACACACACCCATTAACAAGTCACATATCTTAAACATACTAACACACACTACTGTTAACACAGACTTACACACCACACACACACACTCATTATATTCAGTGACACAGACAGTGACATCACATTCAGGAACATCCTTAAACTTACACCGATAAATTATTCACAACACACATCACCAATATTAACACACAGACTCACACACCATACACACACACACACACACACACACACACACCATATACACAAACTCACACAAGCACATTTACTCGTCACACACAGACTGACACATCTACATGTCACACACCTCTCTCCCTGACTCGCTCTCACACACACACACACACACACACATCACATCACATCACTGTCACACACCTCTCTCCCTCACTCTCACACACACATCACACATTTTGATATCTCAAACGGGTCAGCCGTGATAATGTCTTAAACTTACACCCAACAATTATTAATCACACACAAATCACTAATATTTGAACACACCATACACACAAACATGCACAAACACAAGCACACATCCCTAATGTTAACACACTAAATAAACACACACACAGAAACACACACACACACACACACACACACACACACACACAAAAAAACACCTCTCACACACACGCACACACATGCATGCACACACAAACAAATACACTCGTACAATACACAAATGAGCACCTACATACTCACACATTATAACATCACAAATTATAACACTCACACACTCACATCTCTGTCTCACACACCCTCACGCAGAAACACACACATCCACTAACAAGTCACATGTCTTAGACATACTAACACACCCATCACTAATGTTAACACACAGACTCACACACCACACACACACAAACACGCAAAAACACATTTACTCATCAGAGACAGACTGACACATTAACTAGTCACACACACACACACACAAACACACACACATATTTAGGGCCCAAACTGATATTAGCCCAGTATGATGTGTGACGTTCGGTGTGCAAGTTCCGCGGTGCAACCGGGTGCCAATGACTTTTTCGAGGTTTTGACACACTCGAATAACACGCAGGTTGTGCGGTGCGCCCGGGGTGGGGACCGCGCCCGTTGCTTGGGCCCGTCATCGTTGCTTGCAACTTTAATTAGGGCCCAAGCACTGAGTGCGCAGGGCCCTATTGTTTTCGTTAGGATTATTATTTTTTTTTTTTTTTTTTTTCTTTTTATTATTTTTCTTTCAATCATCCGGGCACTTTCGGGCCTCTTAACATACTCAAAAACTCACCAAAATTTGCACACAGATTGGAATCTGCGGCCAACAGGTCCTCAGTGGGGCTCGGCCCGGGGCGTCGCACACGCCCCACACAGCGCCCCCTACAGAGTCTTGCCTTATAGCTCAGACACACTTGCACATATACTTATAAAACTCGGTGAACATTTAGATCTCATCAAACTGAACAAGTTTCGCGCTGCATGTCATCAGGACTAATCAACAGGAAGTGAGTTATTTTGAGTTGTTTGCAAAACGCACCCAATGGAATTTGAAATACTCCTCCTAGGAACTTTTTACAATTCGCACCAAACCAGCTAAATATGATCTAAACAAGTTGCCGATGCAAAATTGCAGAGATCTTTTTGATACCTCGAACGGTTCGGCCGTGGCGACGCTTTAAAATTATGGCGAATAAAATGAAACAGGAAGTGGCTAATAACTTCTGTGTACATTAAGTTAGGCACATGAAAGTTTACAGGTATGTTAAGAGTAGGAAGCTGATCACATCATATGACAATCATGAGTCTATGTCATAGCGCCACCAAGTGGCAGCAGGAAGTGTGTCACTTTTGGAAATCAGTAATATTTTGTCCTTTACTTTCACCTGATTTGGTTCAAAATCAGTCAGAATAATGAAAAGACATGGGTCATTTGAAAACATGGAGGATTTTTTTTCTAATTTGAATCGTGTTGCTATGGTGACGATTTAACTCAAGAAAAAATCGAAGACAACTATTCTTCTCATATCTTACGAGTGGAAAGACCTACGGGTCCCAAATTGTATGGGTGTAGACTCTAACTGATTGTGAGGAATCCCTGAGAGCCTGGAGCCCGGGCGTGGCACAGGGCCTGTACAGCGCCCCCTGGAACTTTGTAAAGTTTCAGCTGCATAACTCATATCCACTTTCACATATATGAATGAGACCCAGTATAAATTTAGATCTCATTGAGATGAACAACTTGCATACCCCATGTCATGGAATCCGCTGAACAGGAAGTCAGTTATTTGGCGTTGTTTGAAAAACGCACCCATTGGAATGTGATCTACTACTCTTACAGGATTAATAGGTTTTTGACCAAACAGGGTCTAATATAATCTCAAGAGATTGAGGATCTAATATTGTGAAGGGCTGGTTGATATCTTAAACGGGTCGGCCGTGGCGAGCCCTTAAACCTACGGCGAATAACAGGAAACAGGAAGTGGCTAATAACTTCTGTATAAATTGAGTGACGTTCATCAAACCTCAGCAGTAGGTTAAGAGAAGAGTCCTGCTCACAGTGACATGGGTCCCGTGAGTCTCAGTCATAGCGCCACCAACTGGCAGCAGAAAGTGTCTACTTTTAGAAATTAAATTCTTTTGTGACTAATTTTCAGCAAATTGGCTTCAACATCAGGCACAATAATTGGAAGACACGGCTGATGTCACACTGTAAAGGATTTTTTGATACGTTGAATAGTGTTGATATGGCAACATATCATTTGGAGCAAACATAAGATACTTATATCCACCAAGTGGAAAGTCCTAATGTGCCCAAACATTTTATGTAGAAAGAACAACTGCTTCTGAGTAGATTTCTTGAGTTTCATGTTTTTGTGATGCTCACACAGCTCCCAACAATTTTTACAGTATATTTATCAGCCTTGGTCTGAATTTTCTGTACTGACTCCTGCAGTAATAAAATATGTCCAGTAGATGGCAGTAGTAGGCAGGTATTCTGCAGTCAGGTCTTTCCCCTTCTCATTTACTATGGCTTCATGTTTATTATTTAAACATATGCAGAAATCATAAAAAATAAACAATACAAACATTTAAATTGCCCACTGTGCAACATTCAGTCTGGTGGACAAGCGCGGCAATATACACACCAGACCACACATTCTACACATCGGTCATGTACACATCCCGACAAATACACAATATGAACACACTAACTATCCTACATGCACACACACACATCACAAGCACACGTCACTAATGGTACCTGACTAAATAAAAATCAATATATCATGAAAAAGGAAAAAGATCCTTAAACAAGAGGCTCCTGCGCACCTATAGTGTGTGGGTGAGTTTTTAATTGCAAATCAGTTTTGATATCTCAAATGTCTCAGCCGTACTAATGTCTTAAACTTACACAACGAAAAATGATTAATAACACACACATCACTAATGTCAACACACTACATTAAAAAAGAAAAGAAAAGAATGATCCTTAGGAAAACAAGAGGGTCCTGCACATCTATAGCACACATCTCTCACGACACACACACACTCACACACACACACACTCACTCATTATATTCAGTGACACGGACAGTGACATCACATTCAGGAACATCCTTAAACTTACACTGAAAAATTATTAATAACACACATCACTAATGTTCACACACAGACTCACACACCATACACACAAACACACACACACACTCCATATATATATATATATATATATATATATATATATATATATATATATATATATAAATATATTTTTTTTTTCTGTAATACAATTTATACATAGACCTTAATTCTATCATACAAGTTTCTATAGATCTGTATATATGTTTATATTGCACTGCTAACTTGCACTTCTGGTTAGATGCTAACTGCATTTCGTTGCCTTGTGACTGCGTGCAATGACAATAAAGTTGAATCTAATCTAATCTAATCTAATATACACAAACACGCACAAACACAAGCACATTTACTCGTCACACACAGACTGACACATCTACATCTCACACACCTCTGTCCCTCACTCTCACACACACTAAACCTCCCACACACACACACACACACACACACACACACACACACACACACACACACACAAATCACATCACATCACATCACATCACATCACATCACTGTCACACACATCTCTCCCTCACTCTCACACACACATCACATCACATCACACATTTTGATCTCTCAAACGGGTCAGCAGTGATAATGTCTTAAACTTACACCGAACAATTATTAATCACACACAAATCACTAATATTTGAACACACCATACACACAAACATGCACAAACACAAGCACACATCACTAATGTTAACACACTAAATAAACACACACAAAGACACAAACACATCTCACACACACGCACACACATGCATGCACAAACACAAACAAATACACTCATACATGACACAAATGAGCACCTACATACACACACACATTATAACATCACAAATTATAACACTCACACACTCACATCTCTGTCTCACGCAGAAACACACACATCCACTAACAAGTCACATGTCTTAGACATACTAACACACACATCACTAATGTTAACACACAGACTCACACACCACACACACACACAAACACGCAAAAACACATTTACTCATCAGAGACAGACTGACACATTAACTAGTCACACACACACACACACACACACACACACACACATATTTAGGGCCCAAACTGATATTAGCCCAGTATGATGTGTGACGTTCGGTGTGCAAGTTCCGCGGTGCAACCGGGTGGCAATGACTTTTTCGAGGTTTTGACACACTCGAATAACACGCAGGTTGTGCGGTGCGCCCGGGGTGGGGACCGCGCCCGTTGCTTGGGCCCGTCATCGTTGCTTGCAACTTTAATTAGGGCCCAAGCACTGAGTGCGCAGGGCCCTATTGTTTTCGTTAGGATTATTATTATTTTTTTTTTTTTTTTTTTTTTTTTTTTTCCACACTTTTGGTACTTTTGGGGTCCTTAACATACTCAAAAACTCATCAAAATTTGCATCCAGATTGGAATCCGCGGCCATCAGGTCCTCAGTGGGGCTCGGCCCGGGGAGTCGCACACGCCCGTCACAGCGCCCCCTAGAAAATCGTGCCTCATAGCTCAGAGACACTTGCACGCACACTCAGAAAACTCCGTGTACATTTAGATCTCATCAAGCTGAACAAGTTTTGCAATGCATGTCATCAGGACTAATCAACAGGAAGTGAGTTATTTTGAGGTCTTTGCAAAACGAACCCAATGGAATTTGAAATACTCCTCCTAGGAAATTTACAGAATTTCCACCAAACCAGGCAAATATGATCTAAACAAGTTGCCGATGCAAAATTGCAGAGATCTTTTTGATATCTCGAACGGTTCGGCCGTGGCGACGCTTTAAAATTATGGCGAATAAAATGAAACAGGAAGTGGCTAATAACTTCTGTGTACATTACGTTATGCATATGAAACTTTACAGGTGTGTTAAGAGTAGGAAGATGATCACATCAAATGACAATCATGAGTCTATGTCATAGCGCCACCAACTGGCAGCAGGAAGTGTGTCACTTTTGGAAATCACTAATATTTTGGCCTTTACTTTCACCTGATTTGGTTCAAAATCAGTCAGAATAATGAAAAGACATGGATGATTTGAGACCATGAAGGATTTTTTTATAATTTGAATCGTCTTGTTATGGCGACGATTTATCTAGAGAAAAAACCTCAAATGAAGTGCAAAAAAATAAATCTTCTCATATCGTACGAGTGGAAAGACCTACGGTTCCAAACTTTTACGGCTATACACTGAAACTGATTATGAGTAAGGCCTGAGAGCCTGGAGACCGGGCGTGGCTCAGGGCCTGGACAGCGCCCCCTGGAACTTTGTAAAAATTTTAGCTGCATAATTCATATCCACTTTCACATATATGCATGAGACCCAGTAGAAATTTAGATCTCATTGAGATGAACAACTTGTATATCCCATACTGGAATCCGCTGAACAGGAAGTCAGTTATTTGGCGTTGATTGAAAAACGCACCCATTGGAATGTGATATACTACTCTTACAGGATTCATAGGTTTTTGACCAAACAGGGTCTAATATAATCTCAAGACATTGAGGATCTAATATTGTGAAGGGCTGGTTGATATCTCAAACGGGTCGGCCGTGGCGAGCCCTTAAACCTACGGCGAATAACAGGAAACAGGAAGTGGCTAATAACTTCTGTATAAATTGAGTGACATTCATCAAACCTCAGCAGTAGGTTAAGAGAAGAGTCCTGCTCACAGTGACATGGGTCCCGTGAGTCTCAGTCATAGCGCCACCAACTGGCAGCAGAAAGTGTCTACTTTCAGAAATTAAATTCTTTTGTGGCTAATTTTCAGCAAATTGGCTTCAAAATCAGGCACAATAATTGGAAGACACGGCTGATGTGACACTGTAAAGGACTTTTTGATACGTTGAATAGTATTGCTATGGCAACATATCATTTTGAGCAAATATAAGATACTTATATCCACCAAGTGGAAAATCATAATGTGCCCAAACATTTTAGGTAGAAAGAACAACTGCTTCTGAGTAGATTTCTTGAGTTTCATGTTTTTGTGATGCTCACACAGCTCCCAACAATTTTTACAGTATATTTATCAGCTTTGGCCTGAACTGTCTCCACTCAGTCCTGCAGTAATAAAATATGTCCAGTAGATGGCAGTAATAGGCAGGTATTCTGCAGTCAGGTCTTTCCCCTTCTCCTTTACTATGGCTTCATGTTTACAATTTAAACATATGCAGAAATGATCAAAAATATACAATAGAAACATTTAAATTGCCCACTGTACAACATACACACACACACACACACACACACACACACACACACACACATTATATGTGACATCACATTCAGGAACATCCTTAACCTTACACCGATAATTTATTTATAACACACATCACCAATATTAACACACAGACTCACACACCATACACACACACACACACACACACACACACACACACACACACCATATACACAAACTCGCACAAACACAAGCACATTTACTCGTCACACACATACTGACACATCTACATGTCACACACCTCTCTCCCTCACTCTCACACACACACACACACACACACACACACACACACACACACACACTCATTATATTCAGTGACACAGACAGTGACATCACATTCAGGAACATCCTTAAACTTACACCGATAAATTATTTATCACACACATCACTAATGTTCACACACAGACTCACACACCATACACAAAAACATCTACAAACAAACACACACACACACACACCATATACACAAACTCACACAAGCACATTTACTCGTCACACACAGACTGACACATCTACATGTCACACACCTCTCTCCCTCACTCTCTCTCTCTCTCACACACACACACACACACACACACACACACACACACACAGGACAAGCCAAAGACTGATCCAGCATCAGCATCAAATAAATCCCATTGCGTGTCATACTCAAACGTGACCTCACATCACATCACTGTCACACACCTCTCTCCCTCACTCTCACACACACATCACACATTTTGATATCTCAAACGGGTCAGCCGTGATAATGTCTTAAACTTACACCCAACAATTATTAATAACACACACATCACTAATATTAACACACAGATGCAGACACCATACACACAAACATGCACAAACACAAGCACACATCTCTAATGTTAACACACTAAATAAACACACACACAAACACAAAGATATCTCACACACATGCATGCACACACACAAACAAGTACACTCATATATCACACACATGCACACCTACATACACACACATTATAACATCACAAATTGTAACACTCACACACTCACATCTCTGTCTCACACACCCTCACGCAGAAACACACACACCCATTAACAAGTCACATATCTTAAACATACTAACACACACTACTGTTAACACAGACTTACACACCACACACACACTCATTATATTCAGTGACACAGACAGTGACATCACATTCAGGAACATCCTTAAACTTACACCGATAAATTATTCATAACACACATCACCAATATTAACACACAGACTCACACACCATACACACACACACACACACACACACCATATACACAAACTCACACAAGCACATTTACTCGTCACACACAGACTGACACATCTACATGTCACACACCTCTCTCCCTCACTCTCTCTCACACACACACACACACACACACACACACATCACATCACATCACTGTCACACACCTCTCTCCCTCACTCTCACACACACATCACACATTTTGATATCTCAAACGGGTCAGCCGTGATAATGTCTTAAACTTACACCCAACAATTATTAATAACACACATCACTAATATTAACACACAGATGCAGACACCATACTCACAAACATCACTAATGTTAACACACTAAATAAACACACACACAGAAACACACACACACACACACACACACACACACACACACACAAAAAAAAACACCTCTCACACACACGCACACACATGCATGCACACACAAACAAATACACTCGTACAATACACAAATGAGCACCTACATAAACACACATTATAACATCACAAATTATAACACTCACACACTCACATCTCTGTCTCACACACCCTCACGCAGAAACACACACATCCACTAACAAGTCACATGTCTTAGACATACTAACACACACATCACTAATGTTAACACACAGACTCACACACCACACACACACAAACACGCAAAAACACATTTACTCATCAGAGACAGACTGACACATTAACTAGTCACACACACACACACACACACACACACACACACACACACACACATATTTAGGGCCCAAACTGATATTAGCCCAGTATGATGTGTGACGTTCAGTGTGCAAGTTCCGCGGTGCAATCGGGTGCCAATGACTTTTTCGAGGTTTTGACACACTCGAATAACACGCAGGTTGTGCGGTGCGCCCGGGGTGGGGACCGCGCCCGTTGCTTGGGCCCGTCATCGTTGCTTGCAACTTTAATTTTTTTTTTTTTTAGGGCCCAAGCACTGTAGTGCGCAGGGCCCTATTGTTCTTCTAAGGATTATTTATTAGGGCCCAAGCACTGAGTGCGCAGGGCCCTATTGTTTTCGTTAGGATTATTATTATTTTTTTTTTTTTTTTTCTTTTTATTATTTTTCTTTCAATCATCCGGGCACTTTCGGGCCTCTTAACATACTCAAAAACTCACCAAAATTTGCACACAGATTGGAATCTGCGGCCAACAGGTCCTCAGTGGGGCTCGGCCCGGGGCGTCGCACACGCCCCGCACAGCGCCCCCTACAGAGTCTTGCCTTATAGCTCAGACACACTTGCACGTATACTTATAAAACTCGGTGAACATTTAGATCTCATCAAACTGAACAAGTTTCGCGCTGCATGTCATCAGGACTAATCAACAGGAAGTGAGTTATTTTGAGTTGTTTGCAAAACGCACCCAATGGAATTTGAAATACTCCTCCTAGGAACTTTTTACAATTCGCACCAAACCAGCTAAATATGATCTAAACAAGTTGCCGATGCAAAATTGCAGAGATCTTTTTGATACCTCGAACGGTTCGGCCGTGGCGACGCTTTAAAATTATGGCGAATAAAATGAAACAGGAAGTGGCTAATAACTTCTGTGTACATTAAGTTAGGCACATGAAACTTTACAGGTATGTTAAGAGTAGGAAGCTGATCACATCATATGACAATCATGAGTCTATGCCATAGCGCCACCAAGTGGCAGCAGGAAGTGTGTCACTTTTAGAAATCAGTAATATTTTGTCCTTTACTTTCACCTGATTTGGTTCAAAATCAGTCAGAATAATGAAAAGACATGGGTCATTTGAAATCATGACGGATTTTTTTCTAATTTGAATCGCGTTGCTATGGTGACGATTTAACTCAAGAAAAAATCGAAGAAAATTATTCTTCTCATATCTTACAAGTGGAAAGACCTACGGTTCCAAAATTGTATGGGTGTAGACTCTCACTGATTGTGAGGAAGCCCTGAGAGCCTGGAGCCTGGGCGTGCCACAAGGCCTGTACAGCGCCCCCTGGAACTTTGTAAAGTTTAAGCTGCATAACTCATATCCACTTTCACATATATGAATGAGACCCAGTATAAATTTAGATCTCATTGAGGTGAACAACTTGCATAACCCATGTCATGGAATCCGCTGAACAGGAAGTCGGTTATTTTGCGTTGTTTGAAAAACGCACCCATTGGAATGTGATATACTACTCTTACAGGATTCATATGTTTTTGACCAAACAGGGTCTAATATAATCTCAAGACATTGAGGATCTAATATTGTGAACGGCTGGTTGATATCTTAAACGGGTCGGCCGTGGCGAGCCCTTAAAAATACGGCGAATAACAGGAAACAGGAAGTGGCTAATAACTTCTGTATAAATTGAGTGACATTCATCAAACCTCAGCAGTAGGTTAAGAGAAGAGTCCTGCTCACAGTGACATGGGTCCCGTGAGTCTCAGTCATAGCGCCACCAACTGGCAGCAGAAAGTGTCTACTTTCAGAAATTAAATTCTTTTGTGGCTAATTTTCAGCAAATTGGCTTCAAAATCAGGCACAATAATTGGAAGACACGGCTGATGTCACACTGTAAAGGACTTTTTGATACGTTGAATAGTGTTGCTATGGCAAGGTAAAATTTTAAGGAAAACTAGGATACTCATATCCAACAAGTGGAAAGTCCTAATGTCTCCAAACATTTTACATAGAAGGTACAACTGGTTCTGAGTAAATTTCTTGAGTTTCACGATTTTGTTATGCTCATACGCCTCCCAACAATATTTTGTTTATTAACTAATTGCTTTAAATTGCATAAACTAACTCCTGCAGTACTAAACTATGGCCACTAGATGGAGGTATCACACCACACATCCCACACTCACGAAGAGACACAGACACACGTGACCTCCCCCTCCCTCACAGATTTGAGTTTTGGTGAAGCGGACTGACACAAACGCTGCCGCTGAATAGTTGTTTATGGACTGTTTAATTGTTTACAAATCGCCCTTTGGATCAAGTTTTGTGCGTGAATTCAACAGTAAGTGTGAAGTCTTTAACTATATTAACAATGGACATTTTATCTGTTCCGGTAACAAGTTATTATGCCCGCGAGGTCGCGATATATATATATATATATATTTACATGTGTGTGTGTGTGTGTGTGTATTCTTAGTAAGTATGCCTAGAATCAATATGTTATTGTGACTGTCACTATTATCTTTTGCTGTTGTTATTTCGTGTTATAAACACACACACATTTGAAACACGGCCCGTAGCTTTAAGGGCCACGGCGAATAACAGGAAACAGGAAGTGGCTAATAACTTCTGTCTTAATTGAGTGACGTTCATCAAACCTCAGCGGTAGGTTAAGAGAAGAGTCCTGCTCACAGTGACATGGGTCCCGTGAGTCTCAGTCATAGCGCCACCAACTGGCAGCAGAAAGTGTCTACTTTCAGAAATTAAATTCTTTTGTGGCTAATTTTCAGCAAATTGGCTTCAAAATCAGCGACAATAATTGGAAGACACGGCTGATGACACACTGTAAAGGACTTTTTGATACGTTGAATAGTGTTGCTATGGCAACATATCATTTGGAGCAAACATAAGATACTTATATCCACCAAGTGGAAAGTCCTAATGTGCCCAAACATTTTATGTAGAAAGAACAACTGCTTCTGAGTAGATTCCTTGAGTTTCATGTTTTTGTGACGTTCATACAGCTCCCAACATTTTTTTTACAGTATATTTATCATCCTTGTCCTGAACTTTCTGTACTGACTCCTGCAGTAATAAAAATATGTCCAGTAGATGGCAGTAGTAGGCAGGTATTCTGCAGTCAGGTCTTTCCCCTTCTTTTTTACTATGGCTTCATGTTTACAATTTAAATATATGCAGAAATCATAAAAAATAAACAATACAAACATTTAAATTGCCAACTGTACAACATTGAGTCTGGTGGACAAGCGCGGCGATATACACACCAGACCACACATTCTAAACACACACACACACACACACACACACACACACACACTCTACACATCGGTCATGTACACATCCCGACAAATACACAATATGAACACACTAACTATCCTACATGCACACACACACACACACACACACACATCACAAGCACACGTCACTAATGTGACCTGACTAAATAAAAATCAATATATCATGAAAAAGGAAAAAGATCCTTAGGAAAACAAGAGGCTCCTGCGCATCTATAGCACACATCTCTCACGACAGACACACACTCACACTCATCATATTCAGTGACACGGACAGTGACATCACATTCAGGAACATCCTTAAACTTACACCGAAACATTATTAATAACACACATCACTAATGTTAACACAGACTCACACACCATACACACAAACAACCACACACACACACACACACACACTCCATATACACAAACACAAGCACATTTACTCGTCACACACAGACTGACACATCTACATCTCACACACCTCTGTCCCTCACTCTCACACACACTAAACCTCCCACACACTAAACCTCCCACACACACATGCACACACACACACGCACACACACACACACACACATCACATCACATCACTGTCACACACCTCTCTCCCTCACTCTCACACACACATCACACATGTTGATATCTCAAACGGGTCAGCCGTGATAATGTCTTAAACTTACACCGAACAATTATTAATCACACACAAATCACTAATATTTGAACACACCATACACACAAACATACACAAGCACACATCACTAATGTTAACACACTAAATAAACACACACACACACACACACACACACACACACAAACACATCTCACACACACATACATGCACACACAAACAAATACACTCGTACATCACACAAATGAGCACCTACATACTCACACATTATAACATCACAAATTATAACACTCACACACTCACATCTCTGTCTCACGCAGAAACACACACATCCACTAACAAGTCACATGTCTTGGACATACTAACACACACATCACTAATGTTAACACACAGATTCACACACCACACACACACAAACACACAAAAACACATTTACTCATCAGAGACAGACTGACACATTAACTAGTCACACACACACACACACACACACACACACACACACACACACACACACACACACACACACACACAAATATTTAGGGCCCAAACTGATATTAGCCCAGTATGATGTGTGACGTTCTGTGTGCAAGTTCTGCGGTGCAACCGGGTGCCAATGACTTTTTCGAGGTTTTGACACACTCGAATAACACGCAGGTTGTGCGGTGCGCCCGGGGTGGGGACCGCGCCCGTTGCTTGGGCCCGTCATCGTTGCTTGCAACTTTAATTTTTTTTTTTTTTTTTTTTATTATTTTTCTTTCAATCATCCGGGTACTTTCGGCCCTCTTAACATACTCAAAAACTCACCAAAATTTGCACACAGATTGGAATCTGCGGCCATCAGGTCCTCAGTGGGGCTTGGCCCGGGGCGTCGCACACGCCCCGCACAGCGCCCCCTAGAGAGTCTTGCCTTATAGCTCAGACACACTTGCACGTATACTTATAAAACTCGGTGAACATTTAGATCTCATCAAACTGAACAAGTTTCGCGCTGCATGTCATCAGGTCTAATCAACAGGAAGTGAGTTATTTTGAGTTGTTTGCAAAACGCACCCAATGGAATGTGATAAACTCCTCCTAGGAAATTTTTACAATTCGCACCAAACCAGCTAAATATGATCTAAACAAGTTGGCGATGCAAAATTGCAGAGATCTTTTTGATACCTCGAACGGTTCGGCCGTGGCGACGCTTTAAAATTATGGCGAATAAAATGAAACAGGAAGTGGCTAATAACTTCTGTGTACATTAAGTTATGCACATGAAACTTTACAGCTATGTTAAGAGTAGGAAGCTGATCACATCATATGACAATCATGAGTCTATGTCATAGCGCCACCAAGTGGCAGCAGGAAGTGTGTCACTTTTGGAAATCAGTAATATTTTGTCCTTTACTTTCACCTGATTTGGTTCAAAATCAGTCAGAATAATGAAAAGACATGGGTCATTTGAAATCATGAAGGATTTTTTTCTAATTTGAATCGTGTTGCTATGGTGACGATTTAACTCAAGAAAAAATCGAAGAAAATTATTCTTCTCATATCTTACGAGTGGAAAGACCTACGGCTCCAAAATTGTATGGGTGTAGACTCTCACTGATTGTGAGGAAGCCCTGAGAGCCTGGAGCCCGGGCGTGCCACAGGGCCTGTACAGCGCCCCCTGGAACTTTGTAAAGTTTAAGCTGCATAACTCATATCCACTTTCACATATATGAATGAGACCCAGTATAAATTTAGATCTCATTGAGGTGAACAACTTGCATACCCCATGTCATGGAATCCGCTGAACAGGAAGTCGGTTATTTGGCGTTGTTTGAAAAACGCACCCATTGGAATGTGATCTACTACTCTTACAGGATTCATATATTTTTGACCAAACAGGGTCTAATACAATCTCAAGACATTGAGGATCTAATATTGTGAAGGGCTGGTTGATATCTTAAACGGGTCGGCCGTGGCGAGCCCTTAAACCTACGGCGAATAACAGGAAACAGGAAGTGGCTAATAACTTCTGTATAATTTGTGTGACGTTCATCAAACCTCAGCGGTAGGTTAAGAGAAGAATCCTGCTCACACTGACATGGGTCCCGTGAGTCTCAGTCATAGCGCCACCAACTGGCAGCAGAAAGTGTCTACTTTTAGAAATTAAATTCTTTTGTGGCTAATTTTCAGCAAATTGGCTTCAAAATCAGGCACAATAATTGGAAGACACGGCTGATGTCACACTGTAAAGGACTTTTTGATACGTTGAATAGTATTGCTATGGCAACATATAATTTTGAGCAAATATATGATACTCATATCCACCAAGTGGAAAGTCCTAATGTGCCCAAAAATTTTAGGTAGAAAGAACAACTGGTTCTGATTAGATTTCTTCAGTTTCATGTTTTTGTGATGCTCAAACAGCTCCCAACAATTTTTACAGTATATTTATCAGCCTTGGTCTGAACTGTGTCCACTGACTCCTGCAGTAATAAAATATGTCCAGTAGATGGCAGTAGTAGGCAGGTATTCTGCAGTCAGGTCTTTCCCCTTCTCATTTACTATGGCTTCATGTTTACTATTTAAACATATGCAGAAATTATAAAAAATAAACAATACAAACATTTAAATTGCCCACTGTGCAATATTCAGTCTGGTGGACAAGCGCGGCGATATACACACCAGACCACACATTCTAAACACACACACACACACACACACACACACTACACATCGGTCATGTACACATCCCAACAAATACACAATATGAACACACTAACTATCCTACATGCACACACACACACACACACACACACATCACAAGCACACGTCACTAATGTTACCAGACTAAATAAAAATCAATATATCATGAAAAAGGAAAAAGATCCTTAGGAAAACAAGAGGCTCCTGCGCACCTATAGTGTGTGGGTGAGTTTTTCATTGCAAATCAGTTTTGATATCTCAAATGTCTCAGCCGTGCTAATGTCTTAAACTTACACAACGAAAAATGATTAATAACACACACATCACTAATGTCAACACACTAGATTAAAAAAAAAGGAATAATCCTTAGGAAAACATGAGGGTCCTGCGCATCTATAGCACACATCTCTCACGACACACACACACTCATACACACTCACACACACACACTCATCATATTCAGTGACACGGACAGTGACATCACATTCAGGAACATTCTTAAACTTACACCGAAACATTACTTATAACACACTTCACTAATGTTAACAGACAGACTCACACACCATACACACAAACATCCATACACACACACACACACACACTCCATATACACAAACACAAGCACATTCACTCGTCACACACAGACTGACACATCTACATCTCACACACCTCTGTCCCTCACTCTCACACACACTAAACCTCCCTGACACACACGCACGCACGCACGCACGCACGCACGCACACACACACACACACACTATATTCAGTGACACAGACAGTGACATCACATTCAGGAACATCCTTAAACTTACACCGAAAAAATTATTAATAACACACATCACTAATGTTAACACACAGACTCATACACCATACACACAAACATCCACAAACACACACACACACACACACACACACACACACACACACACACACACACACACACACACACACACACACACACACACCATATACACAAACTCGCACATACACAAGCACATTTACTCGTCACACACAGACTGACACATCTACATGTCACACACCCCTCTCCCTCACTCTCACACACACACTAAACCTCACACATCACATCACATCACTCCCTCACTCTCACACACACATCACACATAAACACACACACACACAACACATCACATCACTGTCACACACCTCTCTCCCTAACTCTCACACACATCACACATTTTGATATCTCAAACGAGTCAGCCGTGATAATGTCTTAAACTTACACCCAACAATTAGTAATAACACACACATCACTAATATTAACACACAGATGCAGACACCATAGACACAAACATGCACAAACACAAGCACACATCACTAATGTTAACACACTAAATAAACACACACACAAACACAAAGATATCTCACACACATGCATGCACACACAAACAAATAAACTCATACATCACACACATGCACACCTACATACACACACATTATAACATCACAAATTATAACACTCACACACTCGCATCTCTGTCTCACACACCCTCACGCAGAAACACACACACCCACTAACAAGTCACATGTCTTAGACATACTAACACACACATCACTAATGTTAACACACAGACTCACACACCACACACACACACAAACACGCACAAACGCATTTACTCATCAGACACAGAGTGACACATTCACTTGTCTCTCACACACACTCACACACACACACACACACACACACACACACACACACACACACACACACACACACACACACACACACACACACACACATATTTAGGGCCCAAACTGATATTAGCCCAGTATGATGTGTGACGTTCGGTGTGCAAGTTCCGCGGTGCAACCGGGTGCCAATGACTTTTTCGAGGTTTTGACACACTCGAATAACACGCAGGTTGTGCGGTGCGCCCGGGGTGGGGACCGCGCCCGTTGCTTGGGCCCGTCATCGTTGCTTGCAACTTTAATTTTTTTTTATTTTTTTTTTTTTATTATTTTTCTTTCAATCATCCGGGCACTTTCGGGCCTCTTAACATACTCAAAAACTCACCAAAATTTGCACACAGATTGGAATCTGCGGCCAACAGGTCCTCAGTGGGGCTCGGCCCGGGGCGTCGCACACGCCCCACACAGCGCCCCCTACAGAGTCTTGCCTTATAGCTCAGACACACTTGCACATATACTTATAAAACTCGGTGAACATTTAGATCTCATCAAACTGAACAAGTTTCGCGCTGCATGTCATCAGGACTAATCAACAGGAAGTGAGTTATTTTGAGTTGTTTGCAAAACGCACCCAATGGAATTTGAAATACTCCTCCTAGGAACTTTTTACAATTCGCACCAAACCAGCTAAATATGATCTAAACAAGTTGCCGATGCAAAATTGCAGAGATCTTTTTGATACCTCGAACGGTTCGGCCGTGGCGACGCTTTAAAATTATGGCGAATAAAATGAAACAGGAAGTGGCTAATAACTTCTGTGTACATTAAGTTAGGCACATGAAAGTTTACAGGTATGTTAAGAGTAGGAAGCTGATCACATCATATGACAATCATGAGTCTATGTCATAGCGCCACCAAGTGGCAGCAGGAAGTGTGTCACTTTTGGAAATCAGTAATATTTTGTCCTTTACTTTCACCTGATTTGGTTCAAAATCAGTCAGAATAATGAAAAGACATGGGTCATTTGAAAACATGGAGGATTTTTTTTCTAATTTGAATCGTGTTGCTATGGTGACGATTTAACTCAAGAAAAAATCGAAGACAACTATTCTTCTCATATCTTACGAGTGGAAAGACCTACGGGTCCCAAATTGTATGGGTGTAGACTCTAACTGATTGTGAGGAATCCCTGAGAGCCTGGAGCCCGGGCGTGGCACAGGGCCTGTACAGCGCCCCCTGGAACTTTGTAAAGTTTCAGCTGCATAACTCATATCCACTTTCACATATATGAATGAGACCCAGTATAAATTTAGATCTCATTGAGATGAACAACTTGCATACCCCATGTCATGGAATCCGCTGAACAGGAAGTCAGTTATTTGGCGTTGTTTGAAAAACGCACCCATTGGAATGTGATCTACTACTCTTACAGGATTAATAGGTTTTTGACCAAACAGGGTCTAATATAATCTCAAGAGATTGAGGATCTAATATTGTGAAGGGCTGGTTGATATCTTAAACGGGTCGGCCGTGGCGAGCCCTTAAACCTATGGCGAATAACAGGAAACAGGAAGTGGCTAATAACTTCTGTATAAATTGAGTGACGTTCATCAAACCTCAGCAGTAGGTTAAGAGAAGAGTCCTGCTCACAGTGACATGGGTCCCGTGAGTCTCAGTCATAGCGCCACCAACTGGCAGCAGAAAGTGTCTACTTTTAGAAATTAAATTCTTTTGTGACTAATTTTCAGCAAATTGGCTTCAACATCAGGCACAATAATTGGAAGACACGGCTGATGTCACACTGTAAAGGATTTTTTGATACGTTGAATAGTGTTGATATGGCAACATATCATTTGGAGCAAACATAAGATACTTATATCCACCAAGTGGAAAGTCCTAATGTGCCCAAACATTTTATGTAGAAAGAACAACTGCTTCTGAGTAGATTTCTTGAGTTTCATGTTTTTGTGATGCTCACACAGCTCCCAACAATTTTTACAGTATATTTATCAGCCTTGGTCTGAATTTTCTGTACTGACTCCTGCAGTAATAAAATATGTCCAGTAGATGGCAGTAGTAGGCAGGTATTCTGCAGTCAGGTCTTTCCCCTTCTCATTTACTATGGCTTCATGTTTATTATTTAAACATATGCAGAAATCATAAAAAATAAACAATACAAACATTTAAATTGCCCACTGTGCAACATTCAGTCTGGTGGACAAGCGCGGCGATATACACACCAGACCACACATTCTACACATCGGTCATGTACACATCCCGACAAATACACAATATGAACACACTAACTATCCTACATGCACACACACATCACAAGCACACGTCACTAATGGTACCTGACTAAATAAAAATCAATATATCATGAAAAAGGAAAAAGATCCTTAAACAAGAGGCTCCTGCGCACCTATAGTGTGTGGGTGAGTTTTTAATTGCAAATCAGTTTTGATATCTCAAATGTCTCAGCCGTACTAATGTCTTAAACTTACACAACGAAAAATGATTAATAACACACACATCACTAATGTCAACACACTACATTAAAAAAGAAAAGAAAAGAATGATCCTTAGGAAAACAAGAGGGTCCTGCACATCTATAGCACACATCTCTCACGACACACACACACTCACACACACACACACTCACTGATTATATTCAGTGACACGGACAGTGACATCACATTCAGGAACATCCTTAAACTTACACTGAAAAATTATTAATAACACACATCACTAATGTTCACACACAGACTCACACACCATACACACAAACACACACACACACTCCATATATATATATATATATATATATATATATATATATATATATATATATATATATATTTTTTTTTTTTTTTCTGTAATACAATTTATACATAGACCTTAATTCTATCATACAAGTTTCTATAGATCTGTATATATGTTTATATTGCACTGCTAACTTGCACTTCTGGTTAGATGCTAACTGCATTTCGTTGCCTTGTGACTGCGTGCAATGACAATAAAGTTGAATCTAATCTAATCTAATCTAATATACACAAACACGCACAAACACAAGCACATTTACTCGTCACACACAGACTGACACATCTACATCTCACACACCTCTGTCCCTCACTCTCACACACACTAAACCTCCCACACACACACACACACACACACACACACACACACACACACACACACACACACACACACACACACACACAAATCACATCACATCACATCACATCACTGTCACACACATCTCTCCCTCACTCTCACACACACATCACATCACATCACACATTTTGATCTCTCAAACGGGTCAGCAGTGATAATGTCTTAAACTTACACCGAACAATTATTAATCACACACAAATCACTAATATTTGAACACACCATACACACAAACATGCACAAACACAAGCACACATCACTAATGTTAACACACTAAATAAACACACACAAAGACACAAACACATCTCACACACACGCACACACATGCATGCACAAACACAAACAAATACACTCATACATCACACAAATGAGCACCTACATACACACACACATTATAACATCACAAATTATAACACTCACACACTCACATCTCTGTCTCACGCAGAAACACACACATCCACTAACAAGTCACATGTCTTGGACATACTAACACACACATCACTAATGTTAACACACAGATTCACACACCACACACACACAAACACACAAAAACACATTTACTCATCAGAGACAGACTGACACATTAACTAGTCACACACACACACACACAAATATTTAGGGCCCAAACTGATATTAGCCCAGTATGATGTGTGACGTTCTGTGTGCAAGTTCTGCGGTGCAACCGGGTGCCAATGACTTTTTTGAGGTTTTGACACACTCGAATAACACGCAGGTTGTGCGGTGCGCCCGGGGTGGGGACCGCGCCCGTTGCTTGGGCCCGTCATCGTTGCTTGCAACTTTAATTTTTCTTTGCAATTCTAAACATAGCGAGCTGCCTGCCAGTGTGTGGATAGTTCAGAGTGCACCACCTTGAGGATTATAGAGGAACTGCAACATTTTACCACCTCAAATGCAAACATGCACTGTATATCGACATTTGGAGTCAGTGTGGTAATACATCAATCATGACAAGCTGAAGAACTACGACACATCACTGTTATTGAATTCTCTACGCTTGTTAAAATAAATCAGTACTAAAGAGCACAGCTAGCTCAGAGCACTGCGCTAAAGGTCAGTGACTGTCGATTCGATTTGATCCGTCAGGACTAAAGTCCGTCTAGAGCAGCTATATTTCTTTAAAGTTTTTCTTAAACTATTAAAAACTACCAAAAGTATCAAACATTTTTTTTTTATCTTGTATAAAACGTCAATCCTTTTACCCCCCACCCAGAATTTTCTGGTCCGCACTCCAGTCCAGTAGGTGGAGGTAATGCACCAACCGTTATGTAAAGGAAGAAATAGAACAAAACAAAGGAGCATTTTGCAAGTCATTGGAGTGATCCACTATGTTCCAGTATTTTCTGTGAAAGCTGCGATATACCTTTTTTTTTTTATAATTTAACTTTTAAATAAATAAATAAAAGTAATTTAGAAATTGACCAAGAAAAGATTGATCCAATTACATAATGAAATTTAATCTACTTTAAAATAATTTATTTTACGGTTATGAGGTAAAATCTTTGAGAAGCCTGAGACCAATTAAATGATAAAACAGCATACAGATTGTGAATAAACAAAAACCCTAAACTAAAAAAAAAACAAAACCCAGCATTAATCTAATTTATTATCCGTATGAAGTCACGTACCTGTAAATAATTCTCTAACCACAGAATGGCTCGGACGTCCAACATGTTCGTGGGCTCTGAGCGGGAGGAGAACGGATCGGGTCTGTTAGAGCACGCAGTTTGTACTGTTCGTACTGTATACTGCAGGTGTGTGTTCAGAGAATTCAGATTTACTCACCATCAAGTAACAAAAGATCAGGTCTGAAGACAGAGAACAGAGGAAGGACACAAAGTGATAATTAACCTGCAGCATTTTACATTGGAAATATTATAACGCATCAAGGCAAGTTTATTTGTATAGCACATTTCATACACAATGGTAATTCAAAGTGCTTTACATAAAAGAGAAGATGATAATCATAAAATTAAATAGAAAAAAATAGCAATACAACTTTTAAAACTATTTAAAATTTGATTTATAAAGAGTAAACACTACGACATTATTATTATCATTAGTATTAAACATTTAAAGTATTAACATTAGTAATAATTAATGAAACTAATCAGTCATGTGAATTGTTACGTTTACTCGTGAACTCCCTCACAAGAACCCCCCCCCCCCCCGCCCACGCATAAATGAAATGTTCATACCTTGCAAATAGAGCTCGTGCTAACGCTAACCTCATCCTCCAACCACCAGAAAACTCTCTGTGGAGAGAAAACACACACTCATTACCAAAGAACACTGTGAAAAACGGAAATTGACAGTAAAAGTTAAAGTTCTCGCAAACGTTCTGGAGTTGCTGCATGACTGGAAATGTTACAGACGGCTGCTTTAAAGTGATGATCATCTGATGAATTGTTGCTGGACATGTCACTCACTTGGTTGGTTGCTGTTGCATTTTAGGGGAAAATCCTAAACCTGCGAGGATCACTGAAGCTCTGAAGGGGGAAAAATACAAAAAATAACAGACAAGGAGAAAAAGAGAAATGAGGTTTTTAGATACACGGAAGCAGAATGCCAGGAATGAGGAACGGTCCGTCCTGAACGTTTACCTGGCGGGTGCTTTGTCTGCCTCGATTTCCTCCAGTTTAGCGTAGATCTCCGACAGACGCAAGCTTTCAGTCCCCTCCGCCCTACAGGGAGAAGAGTCACAGGATCGGAATGAATTCTCTCCCTTTTCTCCGTCCCTCGGTTTATCACACAGATGCATGCGCTACTCACGTCCCGTTGGCGATGTGCGCGTTGAGCGAGCGCTCCTCGGCGAGCAGCGCCTCTCGGACCGTGTCGCTCTCCAGCACGCTCTGCAGCGCGGCCGTGTCGTCCCCGTCCACCTCCTGCTCCACGTGCAGGATGGAGATGTGCGCCGGGACGCGCAGACTGCGACTCGCCAGCATCTTCAGCAGCGTGGTCTTCCCCAGACCGTTCCTTCCGACCAGGCCGTATCTGCGACCGCTCGCCAAGGACAGCTCGGCCCCCTGCAGCAGAGACCTGCGGAAACGCCGACACCGCGATAAACACGCCTGCGGAATGGTTTGTATGTACACACGTGGACAAAATTGTTGGTACCCTTCGGTCAATGAAAGAAAAACTCACAATGGTCACAGAAATAACTTTAATCTGACAAAAGTAATAATAAATAAGAATTCTATGAATGTTAACCAATGAAAGTCAGACATTGCTTTTCAACCATGCTTCAACAGAATTATAAAAAAAAATGAACTCATGGAACAGGCCTGGATAAAAATGATGGTACCCCTAACTTAATAGTTTGTTGCACAACCTTTTGAGGCAATCACTGCAATCAAACGATTCCTGTAACTGTCAATGAGACTTCTGCACCTCTCTGCAGGTATTTTGGCCCACTCCTCATGAGCAAGCTGCTCCAGTTGTTTCCGGTTTGAAGGGTGCCTTTTCCAGACAGCATGTTTCAGTTCCTTCCAAAGATGCTCAATAGGATTGAGGTCAGGGCTCATAGAAGGCCACTTTAGAATAGTCCAATGTTTTCCTCTTAGCCATTCTTGGGTGTTTTTAGCTGTGTGTTTTGGGTCATTGTCCTGTTGCAAGACCCATGACCTGCTACTCAGACCCAGCTTTCTGACACTGGCCAGCACATTTCTCTCTAGAATCCCTTGATAGGCTTGAGATTTCATTGTACCCTGCACAGATTCAAGACACCCTGTGCCAGATGCAGCAAAGCAGCCCCAGAACATAACAGAGCCTCCTCCATGTTTCACAGTAAGGACAGTGTTCTTTTCTTGATATGCTTCACTTTTCCATCTGTGAACATAGAGCTGATGTGCCTTGGCAAAAAGTTCCATTTTTGTCTCATCTGTCCATAGGACATTCTCCCAGAAGCTTTGTGGCTTGTCAACATGTAGTTTGGCATATTCCAGTCTGGCTTTTTTATGATTTGTTTTCAACAATGGTGTCCTCCTTGGTCGTCTCCCATGTAGTCCACTTTGGCTCAAACAACGACGGATGGTGCGATCTGACACTGATGTTCCTTGAGCATGAAGTTCACCTTGGATCTCTTTAGAAGTCTTTCTGGGCTCTTTTGTTACAATTCGGATTATCCGTCTCTTTGATTTGTCATCAAATTTCCTCCTGCGGCCACGTCCAGGGAGGTTGGCTACAGTCACATGGATCTTAAATTTCTGAATAATATGTGCAACTGTAGTCACAGGAACATCTAGCTGCTTGGAAATGGTCTTATAGCTTTTACCTTTAACATGCTTGTCTATAATTTTCTTTCAAATCTCCTGAGACAACTCTTTCCTTCGCTTCCTCTGGTCCATGTTGAGTGTGGTACATACCATGTCACCAAACAACACAGTGACTACCTGGAGCCCTATATGTAGGCCCACTGACTGATTACAAGATTGTAGACACCTGTGATGCTAATTAGTGGACACACCTTGAATTAACATGTCCCTTTGGTCACATTATTTTCAGTATTTTCTAGGGGTACCATCATTTTTGTCCAGGCCTGTTCCATGAGTTTATTTTTTAAAATAATCCTGTTGAAGCATGGTTGAAAAGCAATGTCTGACTTTCATTGGTTAACATTCATAGAATTCTTTTAAATTATTACTTTTGTCAGATTAAAGTTATTTCTGTGACCATTGTGAGTTTTTCTTTCATTGACCGAAGGGTACCAACAATTTTGTCCACGTGTGTAGGTTACCTATTGATACACAACCTAAAAGCATGACTGGAAGGTGGGAAAAAAAACCTAACAACAAAAAAAAAAAAAACGCCACACACAATAGTTGGGTTTTATGCTGATGAGACAAGATTTTTAGCTCTTCATAGCTGAACCTGAACCTTTACAATCAGATTTTATCAACAACAGACCAACTAACAGACCAACACGGCTATAATCACTACTGTATAAAATAAAACCAAGTACACAACAGCAGAGACGAGCGCGCCACTCTGATTGGTCAGGGGGTTATAAGATATTTGAAAGAGCACAATAAAATTATGTTTCCATTTCTATAGAAACAGCTTATACATGGGGCCTTGCAACCATACAAGATTAATCATAATCCACATAACATAAGATTAATCTACACAACATAAAATTAATCACGATCCAGATAACATAAGATTAATCATAATTCACATAAGATTATATGAGATTAATCACAATCTACACACGATTAATTATAATCTACATAATTTACGTAGATCAGACTTCAAAAAAATAAGTGCTGTTTATTAATAAGATAAAATGTTTACTGGTCAATGAGATGACATTTTTTTTATATTTATGGAACAAACCTCGGGAATAAATATAATACAATAAATTCAGTTATTTGTCACATGAACCTTAAAGCACAATGAGATGATTTTTTTCGCATATTCTGCTTCTGAAGCTGGGGTCAGAGCACAGGGACAGTGAAGATACGGCACCCCGGGAACAGATAGGGTTAAGAGCCTCCTCTACAGTGGCAGCTTGGCGGTGCTGGGGCTCAAACCCCCCGATCTTCTAATCAGTAACCCAGTAACTCACAGCCTTAAGCGTTTGAGCCACCACTGCCGTAGGAGTAACTGCTTCATAACCAGACAGAAACAACTGCAGGACACCCTCGCCTGGATAGACTCACTTGTCCAGGAACGCCCAGCCGTCTCCCGCAATGAACATCTCCAAAAAGAAGTCTCTAGGACAGGCAAGTTTACGGTCTCTCATTAAAAATAATTGGCTGTGCTTTTAAGCAAGAGAAGGATAAATAGACGGAGAGAAAATGAGAGAGAGAGAGAGAGAGAGGTAGTTGATGTGGTGACATTTTGCTAATATTTATGGAAAGAACCTTGGTGCTAATCACTTCGTAACAGCCAGACGTGTGACCCCAGTAATGTCCTTGTTGAATGTCCTCAGTGAACATCTCCAGGACAGAGAAGTTTATGTTTTCTCATTAAAAAAGACCGTGTGTGTTTTTGAGCAGGAGAGAGAGAGTGTGTGTAGGGGGGGGGTCGATGTGGTGACATTTTGTTTATATTTATGGCAGGAACCTCGGTGGTAAAACGTCTTGTAACAGCCAGAAATGTCCTTGCTGGATGTCCTCAGTGAACATCTCCAGGAACATCATAATTGAACGTCTCCCAAAAACGAAAAAACAAACCTCCCAGACAGAAGAGGTTATGCTTTCTTATTGTAAATGCCTGGATGTGTTTTTAAACGAGAGAGAGAGGGGGAGAGAGAGAGAGAGTGCTACCTGTAACTGTTCACGACCTATTACCCTCGTGAAGGATAAAAGCGACTCTGAGACACAAACTCCACAGTAGACACACAGCACGTGTCTGGCTTTACATTGACGGGAGCAGTTAAACGTAAACGGTGACTCGCCTCTCTCCGAACGACACGTCGAAGTTCTCGATGCGGATGTCGTAGCTGCGGTTCTTCCCCGACATGTCCACGCGGCTCTCCTTCTTACTGCTGGCCTGGCTGGCCGATGCCTCCTCCAGGACCCTGAGGGAGGAAGACGTTCACCGCGTAGTTATGAATAATACATGCCTCCTCGGCCATCATCGTTTATTAAACTGACAGATTCATCCCCGGCTTAATTTAGCCGCACGCTCCCATCTGTTTAGCGCTTGGCAGTTTCTCTTAAAAAAAAAAAAAAAAAAAAAAACGGAAACAGAGCCTCTCGAGCTCCGGCACGTCTTACACGTGACCCGGTGGACCAAAACGCCAATTCAGATTACAGCGATGTGCGCGGTATCGACTCGTGATGCTCTTAATGCATCATTTAAATCATTTTGGGGGGAATTATGGAGATTTTAATGCCAAGTTCAAACATGCAGAGCTTTATATTATATATACACACACTTTATATAAACATCTGTATAACTATTTTAATACTAAATTTACTGATATACGTTATATAGTGATATAACATTATATTAATATAATCTAAATTATACCATATGTAATATATACTGTACACACATACACGCATTACATATATACACACACACACAAAGCAAGACACTTACAGCGGGTTTGTGGGTTTCTGCGCGTCTTTCTCATTCCTCCGCTCGTGCTTGGCTCTCAGCTTGGCCTCGGCTTTTTCTAACTTCTTCGCATCCACAGTCTGAGTAGGAGGAAACGGTCGTGAGGATGAGCAACAGGAAGTGGCTTTACACATGAGCGTTAATGCAGGTGGATATGTTACACAACGTTATCTGTAAAACCTCAGCTTTAAATACAGCTGTGGTGCACCTCTGGAACCGGAGAACAGAAAAGAAGGCTAAAAAAAAAAAACCTTCATTATTATCAATCCGAAGACACCTAGACTCGAGTCAAAAAACAAAAACTGCCTGTGCTGTCTGAGTGGGCGGGGCCTACTCGGTCTTACCCGTCAATCACAATGAGATTAGCCAATCATGGTCATTATGTATGTAGAAGAGGGCAGATAGCACTTTGATTCTGACTACTCAAGTACAAAATAAATAAGAATAATATACATAAAAATGACGAGTGATAACTTTGTCTTGGCCTAGCACATTTCTCTCTCTTAAAAAAATAATAATAATTTTTTTAAATTGTTGTGTGTAACCTGTACTGTTAGTGTGCTCATTAGGCCCAACCTCCATTCCATGGCGCAGAGATTACGTGACCCGAGACTGCATTATAATTGTTTCCAAAACAACCATCATGGCGGAAACAGAGCCAACTCGCAAAGAAAGGGGGGGGGGGGGGGGGGGGGGGGGGGGGCGCGCAAGCGTTCTACGGAAAATCTTAATTTGTTTGGGTTTCCGACCTGTCTCGTTTCTGACACCTCGTCACATGACCGATGTATCTGCATACTCATTAATATTCATTAGTGTCTGCCAAAGATGGGCGTGTCCACGGCATCAACCTTGTCCGTGTTCAATTATTTCGATGTTTATACAAGACTTTATTTAATTTTTTCTCTTCATTTTAACACACATTTTTACACATGTAATGTATAAACATCTCGCTAGATGGTAGCTGTCATATGAGCTCATTTAATCCCTGACTTATGAAGGTGTTCCATTGTAGTCCGACAAAGTGAGTCTTCTACACCTTTGACCCAAATATACAACGCAAAACATAAAAAGACCAAAACACACAGAGAGGTTTGGTGCTTTGCTTCCGCGTTTAAGACTACGCCTTTAAATCGCGAGGGGAATCCCGGCGGCACAGCGGGGTCAGCTGACCTCGTTTAAAGGGAACCCAGGAAGAGGTCGTGGGGAGGTCAACGCTATATGGTGTCTACTGTGTGCTTGAACAATCATCATTTTGTTTTAGATCTGTACTGGACTGGTTGGATCATCACAGTGTTTTTTCTTTTCTTTCCCCGCTGTGATATTGGTATCTGGTGCACTGCAGTGTCAAAAGACTGATGTCTGAGGAGAGATGATGTGCTCGGCTTACCGTGCCCTGGGCCCTCTTCACCATCCAAATGCCCTGCACATCGCTAACGGCCGATTCTGCAAACAACACATCAGACACTCAGACAAACGCAGACGTGAGCTCGGCACTACGTCCGTACACGTCCCCATCACAATTCACTGCGGTGACACAAGACGGACTCACCCGACTCGGCGGAGATCTGCGAGAGCTGCACGGGAGCGTCGAGCAGCACCTGCCTCTGGTTAGAGTTACAGTTAGTGCTACTGCAGGAACGACAGAGAGACAGAGAGATATGGTAAGAAAGAACATCAAAAAGAACAACAGAGAGGGACACACAAAAAAGACAGAGACGCAGGACAAAAGAAAGACAAAAAAAGACAGTCAGAGACACAGCACAAAAGAAATAAAGATAAGGCAGACTAAAGAGTGAGAAAGGAGGAAAGAAAACAAAAAGAAAGCGAGAAGACAGGAATGGAGCGAACAAAAAACAGGGAGAGATGTAATGAGATGAGTGACAGAATGAAAAACAGAGGCAAAGAGAGAGAATTACAGGAGAAATAATGTCGAGAAAAAAGAAAAAAGTGCAAGAGTGTGAGAAATACAGACAGAAATAGAGGAAGATAACAAGGGCGACAGAGAACTAGACAAGGACAGCGGGACAGAAGAAAGTGAAAAGAAGTGAAAGAGAGAAAGAGAGAGAGAGAGGTCAACAGAACAGATGGAAAAAGAAAAAAGCACGATGGAAAGAAAACAGTAAGTAGATGGGAGAAAGAGAGAGACAGAATGTGAGAGATACATTTTGAGCGAGAGAAAGTGTGTGTGAGATAGAGAGAGACACACTGAGAAAGAAATGAAGAGAGAGAGACGAGATATAAAAAGGTAACAATAACACTAAGTGCTTAATGTTCCATGTTCTCATACTGATTTCTGCTGGATTCTAATAGTTATCGTCCCAGAATATCAGACTGGCAGAACGTCAGACTGCCAAAAGTGTCACAGTCACAGAGTAGCAGACTGCTAGTTAGTCAAAGGTTATAGTCCCAGACAGTAAAATGTCCCAACATCAGACTTCCCCGGCCGTCACACTCACATCTTCAGCGTGTTAAACAGCTGCAGGCAGATGTCTCGGACGTCGTCTTCGTTCTTCTCGGCCGCGACCTCCTGCAGAACCCCACCGATGGCGTCGAACACTTCCTCTCCGTCCTCGAAATCCGAGCCTCCGCTGTCCAGCACTCCTGCGGCAGCATAGTCACATGACACAAATCACCACCGTGCGGCTCACACGCCATTAAACACATCGAGAAATCAATCCCGCTTCACATTAAAGGGGCTTTAACCTTTAATATTAAGAACAGGAAAGTGTTTCAAAAGTCATGTTCTCAAAAACACAACACAAGAACCCCCCGATTAAGAAAAGGAGAACCATTGCTGTCTGAACTTTAAAAGCCATGCTGGGTCGCGATCTCATTTCGGTTTCTCACCCGATGCCCAAACCCCAGACACTGGATGCAGTGCCGGTCCCAAGCCCGCATAATATGGGAGGATTGTATCAGGAAGGGCATCCGGTGTAAAAACCTGTGCCATGTTGAGTGTTGATCAGATGGCCTGAGACTAACAAGAACTGGCATATTAATCACTCTCATTTCTCAGAAAAAGCATCGGAATCCTGATAGAACATGCACTCGGTCCAAGATTCGGATTGAGTGACAAGCGAAGTTCCTCGTACTGCTGCTCGAGCACTTAAAGCCAGTTTATAATTACACACCAGGGCAGAGGACTGTATAGTGATGGTGTTTTTTTTCCCCCTTAAGGCAAATGGATATGTTTTGTGACGAGATAGAGGATGAGACGATGCTGTGTGTACTATAGTGATGGGTCGTTCATGAACGAGTTGTTCTTTTTAAACGAGTCTTTAACGTGACTCAGTAGAACGAGTCGTCTCAGAGAGTGATTCGTTCATTTTCTACTGGGCGCGCATGCGCAAATCATCGCAAATCCTCCGTAGGATATGTCCAGGAAACGGAAATTAGTTGTTACCTTCGAGTCTTCTGGTCCAAATCGTTCGTTCTTTTGTCACGTGACTCCCATAGACACTATGCAGAACGATCCTTCTCAATGAGTTCTTTTGAATCTATTGCACTGCGTAGTGTTTGTGGGAGTCACGTGACAAAAGAACGAATGATTCCGACCAGAAGATATGAGAGGTGAGCTGCTCATTCTGTTTATAATATGTCCTTAGCTGCATTGTAATATTTTCATTACTGGAACTAGAACCAAAATTTGTTTACGTACACGTGGTTTGCGTCTGTTTATTGAAAATGTAACCTTTTATTTTATTTCTGATCAAACGAACAAAATGAACCAAAGGAATCAAAAAAAAAAAAGATTTGTTCATTCACTAAAATGATCCAAACTTCCCATCACTAGTGTACTGATGTACAGCTCCAGGAGCTCATGTCTGTTCACTCTAGAGACGAGCAAATCCAGATTTGTCCGGGTTAAATAACCCGATTATATGACTTGAGATTCACAGATTTTTCTCTTCATTTAGTCAGATCACCCATGTTAGCTTGCTGTTAGCAAACTGGAAATTACACCATTCAGTTGTTCTGGGAAGTTGTTAGCTAGGAACCGTAGGAATGAGTATCAGACTGAAATGTTTATGAAACGTCCTGTATGATCAGAAACGTGTTAGTGGGATGCAGGGGATCAGTCAGACTCGTAGCATGTAGCGAAACAACTCAGAGTGTGCGAGAGGTTTATGAGTCCAAGGATTCATTGAGTGCCCTCTAGTGGAATGCCAAGGCAAAAGCAGTCCGAATCCCTACTGACTCATGTGACTCAGAGAACTTGTGAGACTCTGATCGGGTTAAGAAGGATTTGAAAGTGTAAATGAATCTGGATTTCTCATCTCTAGATCACTCCACTGCTCCTGCTCCTCTACATGCCATTGGAACATCCTCAGAGGACCGCTAGACCCGCCTACCAGCTCACCCACACTTATGATTGGCTAGCATCACTGCGATTTACAGGAAGGACAGAGGGGGGGGGAAACCCCGCCCACACGCCCGGGATCACCGGCACTTTTTTTTTTTATTAACATTTTCTAACAAATCTAAACTGATCAGTAGCAGCCAAAGAGAATAAACATATTAGCATAGATTTTTCCCACTGTTCTAGTGAGTGTTCACGTATTTAATTCAGTAGACATTACATTAGTAACGGAACTAAGATTAAAATATCAGAAAGACAGCATTGCTTCTTCACACCAACATTTAGGACACACACTCAAGCACACACGCCGCTTTCCCAATTAACTCTCAGTATAAAATTAACCTCGTGGCTCGCTCTGAATCTGTCTAGTTTCCTAAATTTAGCACGCTAACCGCGACCGACCCGGAAGTGCAGCACATGAGCAAATCTCCACATCATAAAAATTCCCGTTTCCGCCCACGTTATGATCTCAAGATCGGCAAAAACCGCCGAAGAAGCCCTGCTCGTGTAGCAGCTCTCTATACGTGATAACTAGCGGCGACCTCTTCCATAAATGTACACGGTCTAACGTACTGTCTTGGCGCTTGCGTGATATATACAAGGGTTTTGTCTCTCGTCACGCTCTTACTCACCGGTGATATAATCAAATACTTCAGTGTCGATTTCGGGAAACTCGTTTTTCAGAATGTCCACGTACGTCGCCATGTTACACCGCGGCTCCTGCTGAGACTCCAGTGCGCATGCGCGTGGGATCCCACTGCGACTCCAGTGCGCATGCTCCTGTTCCCTTTGGCGGTGAGACGCGTGGTTTTGTGGGTAAATCAGGGTCTTGACGATGAGGTGTTTTGAGGTCGGAATCGTTTCGTTTCATATAAAGTAATGAATTGACGAACAACCTCAGCGAAATAAATAATTAATAAGACCCGCTTTAGAAACCGAGACAAGAGACAAGTGGTTTGAGTCCTGCCCTCAAGGCACACAGGCCACGCCCCTTCGATTCAAACATGGGTATGGAAGTTAGGGATCCGCCCCCAAGCCACACCGGCCACGCCCCTTAAAAACACTAAATAAATAGTTTATCATTTCAGGACAGGAGGAATACACTCAGGACACCTGTTCATCACACACACACACCAATCATAAGAGACAGACCTCAATGACACTCTGTTCTGCCAGGGTTTTAAAATCCTGATGACTCAACAGTACAAGATGTTACTTGTAATAGAGGACGAGTTCTCTGGAGTGACGAATCACGCTTCTCTGTCTGGCAATCCGTAGGACGAGTCTGGGTTTGGCGGTTGGCAGGAGAATAGCACTTATCTGACTTCATTGTGATAAGTGTAAAGTTTGGTGGAGGGGAGGGGAGGGGAGGGCGGGGGTCATGATGTGGGGTTGTTTTTTTGTTTTTCCAACGTTCCAGTGAAAGGAACTCTTGATGCTTCAGCACACCAAGACATTTTGGACAATTTCATGCTCCCGACTTTGTGGGAACAGTTTCGGGCCGGTCCCTTCCTGTTCTGCAAGGGAGCATCCATAAAGACATAGGTGAGCGAGTTGAGTCCTGCCCTCAACCCGATACAACACCTTTGGGATGAATTAGAGAGGAGACTGCGTCTTCTCGTCCAGCATCAGTATCTGACCTCACAAATGTGCTTCTGGACGAATGATCAAAAATCCCCATAAACACACTCCTAAACCTTGTGTAAAGCCCTCCCAGAAGAGTTATAGCCGAAAAGGGGACGGGGCCAACATTTTATCATATTCAACCTTATGGATTAAGAATCGGATGTTACTCTCAAGTTCATATGCATGTGAAGGCAGGCGGGGGCGAATACTTATGGCAATATAGTGTGTGTGTGCGCCTTCATTCAGGAGAAATTTCACCTCAATTTTCACAATTTATACAGTACATGTACATGAGCTGTTTGGGTCTATAAGATATGTGTAAAAACTCAGAGCATGTATGTGTTACTATGAATAAGATGGTAAATATTATTTGCTACTCATTTGGATTACTTAAAATTCTGTAGTTAAAATAATTAGTGTAGCTGTCAATTATTCCCTTCAGCATCATGCTCAGACAAAAAAAAAAAGGCAAAGTTATAATAAGTAGGCTCCTGGGATTTGCATGAAAATATAAAGACAGGAGTGTGACAAAGATGTTTCTGAAAACATTTCTACATAAAAGAAACTTCTATAAAATGTATTAAAGAGTAATAAAATAAACACAGTCGATATTTGTTGTGAAAACTTTTGCTTTAAAATAATTAGTAGTGTTGGATACAGAAGTGGTGTGCAGTTTTAAGTACAACTTTGTCACACTTGCTACTAATTTTCATACAAAATCCGTCTAAAAAACCGGTCTGTCGTGTAATATGTTGCCCTCTTTACAGGCTTGCAAATATTCTTCTGTAATGTTATTTTCTGATTAATGTTTAAGTTATGTTGGGAAATAGTAAATGGTTTTATACATGATGCAGACATCATAAACATATATAACATTTGTACTAAAGATGTGCGTCTAAAACTGACTTGACCGATTCCATTAAATTTACCCAGGGAAAAAAAACAAGCATTTACAAAGACAGCAAATTTATTTTTACAGCAATAAACAATGCATCTACAACAAAGTGATAAATCAGGACTAAGACATATGGAATGCAGGCTCAATCTGTTCAAAATAACAAGGGGGGGGGGGGGGGTGGGTAAAATCAGTCTTTACGCAGGGCACAGGGTCGTGTGTGACGGCACACCAACAAATCAATACTGAAAACTTCTTTTGGTCTGAATATCATCCAGAATCTGCTGCAGCTCTTCGTCCTCGAATCGACCTTCCAAGCTAAGAGAGAGAGAAGGGAAAATTACATCAGAACATTATAACGAATCAAAGTGCCAATATGAAGGAAATTACATATTCATGAAGTGAGACCTTCATGAGGTCTACCTTCATGGAGAGTCCTGATATAAACATTAGGGTTAAATACTTATAATTAATACCCTATATATAAAAATCACTGACAGCTATTTTTTTTGCCAACTTAATGGTAAAAAGTTGTTAATTATATTTTAGATTTTAAAATAATATGAACATTAGTTCAAATGTATTTTCTTTTATTTTCTTCACACCATGAAAACATGTCATAAAAAAAACAAACACACCCTACATTTATGCTTACAGAGTCATGACTCACACTCTTAAGTTGGATTATATTCTTCCAGTGCAATTTTTACTTTTCTCGTAGTCAAATCTTTCACAGACAATCGTATAAGAATTTCACTGCATATCATACTGTCTGTGTATGGCTGTGTACATGACTACATGACAAATAAAATTTGAATCTGATGACACTAAAACACCCTTTTTATGTCATATCTTCTTACACAATAATTAACTGTGACATGATGTGGCGTTTAAAGATGGAGAAAGGAAGACTATGAACATGATGTTACCTAGGAATGAGTGCTTTCGCTTCTTCTGCAGCTTCAGGACACAGATTGGCCAAACTCGCCAGCTCAAATTTATGTAGCTTCTTCTGCTGGAGTAAACTGTAAGCGGAAAAAAATAAAATAAAATAAAATTTAGACCACCACACAACTGATAAGTGTCAATGATGAATGTGATATTACTTGCAGCTCCACGTTTACATTAATTGTGCTTCTTGAGATGTCAGGGTCTATTTGCTACACCAAATTCGTCCACTAGATGTCAGTACAACGAACCCATAAATAAAGCTTTATGAAATTGACTTTTTTGGTGAAATTATTGGACGTGTTATTATCGGAAACCCTCAAACCCTAAATGACGTTTTGGCTCATTATCACGAAATCACCCTTTAAACCATGACTTCTAAGCTCTGATAGCCAACACTACAACACACCTGAACATTAACATCAGATCAGATCGAACGAAACACAGAGCCTGTGGTGATGCTCGAACCTGCGTACGCTGGCGATGGTCTCTCGGTTCTTGAAGCGGCTGAAGCGGGCAGTGTAGTTCAGCGTCTTCATGAAGACCTCGGAGAGCTCCTGTTCATCCTCAGCGCTCTCGTTCTGCTGCTTCCGGTGCTCCAGGAGCATGTGCACCTCCGAGTTCAGGAGAGTCTCTGCGTTTTCAAACTCTGTCAAAAAAAACAACAACACGGGACATGTTTGTATACGGATAAAAGAAGAGCTTAGCTTTCTCCTTCAGGGCAGGAGCAATGCGAATTCGTGAAAGGTGAGTAGAAGTATTTCAGATAATAGACAGAGAGAGGCTGAGGAAGAAAGAATTTGATAAAAGAGGATTTAAACTGAAAGGGAGATCATGAGAAGTAGGTGGTCATGGTGGTGCGACTTACTTTATGCGCTTCCATCCATATAAATAAAGAAAAGGTTTTGTCTGTACATTGGATAGAACTCAACTCTTTCAATATCATCTTTACCTTTCATACACTGGAGGACCAGAAAGCTGTCTCAGAAAATGTTCTGGCTGGACAGATTTTAATGAAACTTTTGCAGAACTTGTGTATTTGCTTCACATTAAACCTGCACCATGAACGAAATCATAATGAGTAGAAGAGAAGTCATGAGCAGTTTTGTGCCAGATTACATGTTTTGACATTGTATGTGTCAAACTGCGGGCACGTCTTAAATCGACCACTGGACAGAATTTATTGAACCTTTTGCAGTACATAGATATCCGCCTAAAGTTGGACCTGCACCATAAAATGTTGAATAAAAGCGATGTTATAAACAGTAATGTGGCAGACATTGTAATCTACTTTAAACTAAGCTACTTCCTCAATGTAAACAAACACCTTCACCAATAGATATTAATTTTAAAAAGCTAATTTGTTCATATTTTCACCTCTGAAATAACAGCGCTGAAGTGGTCTAAGTGAATTTTAACATCCTCGCTCAAGTCGTTTTATCATCTTTATCGAATCTATTTTTTTTTCCATTTTTCATCTGACATGTACATGGGCTTCAGCCTGAATTAATATCACTGATTACATTAAAGCTGATCAGATTATCTTTAACCCCTTAACTATTTCTTCAAACTCCTTAACCGTCAAAACCGTCATCCAGTTGGCCTATATATAATGCAGTTTGTCCTTATTCTGATTTGCGCATGCGCAGAAATTCCAGCCTGCCAGACCATCCATTTATGGATTTCGATCTATAATCTGTCGTGCTGCCCCCACCACACACGCAGTTTATCACCATTTAGTGACAGAAACGCACTCCTCCAAAGTAAAGTAAACTAAACACACCTTTGGGGAAGGAAAGCTGCGACGCGTCTTCTTCGATATCTCCCACGCTCGTTGCTCCAGCAGCCGCCATGACGCTGTTTACACTTGGTTTGTTAGTTTATAGCTGATTACTGCTTAATTTTCAGCTGTAAGATAAACTCAACACGCTATAATAATAATAGAAATCGTTGTTTGTGTAAATAAAATATTTAGCTACATATTTAACAAAAAAAAAAAAAAGAGAGCGAATAAAATGTATACACAAGGCGCGCGTGAATTTAGCGCCGCTGCAAACGCTACTGGATTGAGCATTTCCGCTTCCGGTCGTCTACCGGAAGAAGTAACACATGATTCATGTTAAAAGTTTTGAAGACTTTTATTGAGAAAGTTTTAGTTAATTATTTATTTCCATTCTTTCTGTATTAAAAACAATTGAATGACGTTTTATTTCCCCTTACGATCTTATTTAATTAGTATACATAAAATAACGAATTAAACACATCACAGACACATTGTTGGAAAATTATGGAGTCTTTTCCACATTTTCTATAATAAATATATATCTAAAAAAGAATGAATGAATAAATAAATAAATCTTTAAAAAAAAACATCAATTATGCTTGCCTGTTTGTTTGTTTGGGTGGCAGGCTGTGTTTGTGATTATCAGCTTTTATGTCCTGCCATTCACCGAATGGA
This sequence comes from Clarias fuscus, assembly GCA_030347435.1. NCBI lineage: Eukaryota > Metazoa > Chordata > Actinopteri > Siluriformes > Clariidae > Clarias > Clarias fuscus. Next base: position 32,495,321 of record CM059205.1, read on the forward strand.
ACAGTAGGCAGCGTCATCACCAGGTTTTTACAGTAGGCAGCAGTGTTTATAGGGAAGTGCCATTTGACCAGTATTAATGTTGTGGTAATGCAACATAGTGGATGCCAATCGCCGGAAAACACCAAGATGAAGATGAAGAAACCAGTAGGCAATGTGATCATCAAATTATGTCGTACTGTGAGCATGTCACTGATGTTATTTTTGAGAAGCGTGAGGAGCGGCAGAGATTTAACCGCACACCTCATTCACAGGTAATGAATGGTAGCACGCAGCCGTCAGGATCTGCATATGGGTGTAGCTGCGGGTAAACCTCATGGGTAATCCTCACTGCGAAAACGGCTACGCTTGACCGAGCTCATAGCTACTGACACCCCGAATCAGACTGCAGAGTGTCTACAGCGACATCACATACGACAAACAAATGAAACCCTGCATCAGACTGCAACACATCTGCAGCGACTTCACATACTGTATGACAGGCAGAAGTAGTGGCTGCAAAAACTGTGGTGCAGCGTGAGTTGACCACACTCTCCATTCGCAGGTAAATGTAGCACACAGCCATCAGGATCTGCACTGCGGGTGGAGCCGCAGGTAACCTCTAATTTTCCCATGAAAGCACTTCCTGAGGTGTTTTATCCCACATATACCTCCATCATGTACAAGAATATTGAATGCTATGTCATTGTCCGATAGTGTAAAGTCTGCTGTTATAAACCACATTTAATGAGCAGGCCTAATAGAAATAATAACGTTCCACCATAAAATCAGATTTCATTTTTATTTGTCACATACACAGTCATACACAGTATGATATGAAGTGTAATGCTTGTATGACCACTGATACCCTAAAAATAAAAAATAAAAATAAAAAATTGAGTTTTCTCTAAAATAAAATCATTAATAACCCTGTGATTTGCAGCCGCACGAGTGTCAGATCCAAGCTGTAACAGAAAACTACCCAAGCAACCAATCGATTTGGCGAATTCCACACCATTGTGTTATAAATGGAGATATAACGTGCTTGTACCTCACAGCAGAGAACCGACAACCTTCATCGTGCCTGGGCGATAAGCTTGTATGTTGGACACCCTTTCTTTCTCCACACTTTCTATCATATTTGTATTCTTCTTTCAGACCTTCTCCCATAGACAGCTCTCTGGTCTTCATGTTCAGGTTTAACAACATTTTGCACAGGTGAAATTCATGCGTCAAACCAAACGCATCGATTGTTTAAACAGTCAGCCTAACAATGTTTTATAATATGGTACAAACTTTCCCATTGCCTTTATGAGCATAAAACACCCCCTCATTGTGCTTCCTGACTCCTTATGTTGAATATGACGAATATACATCCAAATAGCTTGTGTCTGCTGGAACCCTTTTGTTCAACCAAAAAGTTCAGATGCATTCCCTTTCGTCTGTCTGTCTGTCTGTCTGTCTGTCTGTCTCTGGGTTTCTCTATGACTGACATGTTGATGACTGGATGTACAGGATGAACGTGAAACAGGGCACCTGGTCAAAAGCTTAAATATGCTCTTTTGCTGAAAACAAACAGAGATCTTCAGACACATTATGCGTGCGTGTTTGTCCATCTCTCCCAGTTCAGAACACCGGCCAGTGAGAATATCGAGGTGCGGCAGACACATCAAGATTAATTCTTCTAATCCAGCTCAAACCTTGACATTTTGGGCACTTTTCTTAAACCTAACATCCCAGTTACGAAGCTGGGATCAGCCAGGACATCACTCATGTTAAGGGCTTTGCTCAAGGCCCCAAAAGTGGCAGCTTGGCGATGCTGGAGCTTGAACCTCCTACTTTCTGATCAGGTACCCAGAGCCTTAACCATTTAAGCCGCTACCACCTCCCTATATTATGTGTCTGGTTGTGTGTATGATGTAATACTCTATTGTTTTGTCTAGTGACAAGGGACTGCAGATGAAAATTCGCTTTAAGCTAATTTCCGGTACAATACCCCAAATGGCAGCACTTATGTTTAATATTATACATCGTCCCTTACAAATAAACCAAAAAAGGAAATGAACTAACCCAAGTTAGTTAAAGAAAAACATAACAAAACAAAACCTGGCAATCATGTCATTAACTGTCCCGTCTGCTGCATGTTCTCCAAGCCTGGGGCAGCATTGATTTTAAAAAAATTCAAAATAGGTAATGAATATAACAACATACATAGATTTGTGAATGATGTTACATTGTTATGATAAGACATTGTAATGATAAGACAGTTTGTTGAAATGTTAACATATATATACAGTATATATATATATATATATATATATATATATATATATATATATATATACTGTATATATATATATATATATATATCGTACTGTATATAGTGCCCCAATGGATGAGCTGCCTATGTTTACGTGCTGTTGCTCTATAGCGGTATCTACATATAGTGAAAGATCCACCTTAATCTGTCTTGACGTGCTGATCTTCGTGCCATTTGTAGAAGACTTTATGAAATTTTAATTAGGAACATTATTATGCGAACATGAAAAGCAGGGCCTGAGGCAGTGGCCCTCGTTTGATTCTATTTAAAAGCGTGAATGCAGGCATCTTGTCTTTTAACACGGTGCACACACATACACACACATACACACACAGCTCCACAACATCTAGTGTCGAGTTGCTCTCTTTTTTATTTTCTCAGATTGTACAAATGTTTAGAAATCGGAATGAATCCAACACAGTAGATGCATTTAGGCTTTAATTCAGAGCTCACAAAAATATGTCATTGCAATGTGTTGTGCATCGGTGTGCGCCGTCGATAAAGTAAACAGTGATTGAAATGAGCGAGCCAGTAGAACTGAATTCATGGAACTGAATTGCATTTCCTCACATTCATTCTGCAACATGTAGCTTATTGTGATTCGAAACCGTTTAACCGTGCGAAAGAAAGAGAAATTGATCAGAGTGTAAATCAGCGAAAGTCTGAGTCCGTTATCTCCCACAAGCTCTTCAGTCTGGTTTGCAAATGTACAGTGATTTGATTTTGATTTTTTTCCCTCCTCCCTCGAACTCTCGGAGTGTTTCGTTAGAAACGAGACAAGACAGCTGCTTATATGTTAAAAAAGTGAAAATCTTCCAACTCCTCCATTTTAATGATCAGATTTGGACTTGGACGTACAGTATATTCAACAACTCTGCTCAGATGCTGCAGTCGCACCGATCGGCGTCCTTTCCTAGAGTTCCTCTTGTCAGTAGTTAGTATTTGTCGTCCTCCGTGTCACTGAGAGGCTCACCGGCGGAGATGGAGACGCTCTGCGCCAGGCGCTTGCGGAAGTGCCCGTTGGGGACGTGCCAGCCGAGACGTGCGCGAGTGCGCATGGAGGCCGTGATGGTGTTGGCACGGCCCAGGCTGGTGGCCACAGCAGCCTCGAACGTTAGAGTCTCCATGGCCGAGGAGTCGGGACTGTGCTCCTCGTCCTGCAGGGCGAGGTAGGGCTCGGAAGGGAACCGGCGGGCGCCCGAGCTCAAGTACTCGTCCCCTTCGATGGGCTCCATATCCTCCTCTGCCTCGCCCACTCTTACTTCCTCTGCGTTTTCATCCCATAAGGCGTTGCTGCAGCAGCCTAGAATGGGAGCGGCACCCCGCTCCTCTTCCTCCTCGTCTTCAGCCTGCGAGGACGGCTGAGTGTGGCACATTAACGGCGAGTAGGAGACGTGTGGGTGCGAGTGAGTCGTAGTCTGGGAGAGGCGACGCCTCGCGCTCGGTGTGCTCGACTCTGAGGTGGAGGGCACCGGGCTGTCTGAGCTGTTTCCCTAAAGCACATATCGGCAAAAAATTAAGTTCATTAAATTAAAGGCCGTCCTGACAAAAACAGAGCAAAAAGCATGTCAAAAAGTTATTAATTATTATCATCCAGTCCAGCACCTTTACCTGACGAGCATGTCCATGCCGTCTTTCCTCGCTGGGAGAGCGAGAGCAGGACTTCGAACTCCTCTCGTTTGAGTTGAAGCGAGTGGCGCTCGGGGACAGCAGGTGGCGCTGTTCCTTAGATCTTCCTCGCTCCCGTTCTGCCTGATGCTCCGAATAGGAAACTGAGGATTCAGTTTAGTGATCATGTTAGTTACAATCTAATCCGATGCATGTTAATAAAAAGCTGAAAGCGTGCATTGACCCACCTGCGGCTTTGTAGCTCTTGTGTCTCGGGCGGTACAGACGCTCAGGAGGCTTTTCCTCTTCCCCTGATCCATCCATCTCTTGCTCGTCCGCCTGTTCAACACCACACGACATGTAACGTCAACCTCTTTCTTTCTATTCTTGCACTGATTCATTTGTTATTCTTTCCACAGAAGGACATACTTTGAGAGCTGCATTTATTTTTAAAACATGAAATCAGAGTGACTGTGGGTTGAAGCACTTGAAAAGCCAAAAGTGTCAGAGATACGCCTCATCGCTGATGAACTGGATGCTGTAAATGCTTTAAACAATCACGCATCGCAATCACGCAATGAACGCCTAACCTTTATTTATTTATTTTTGTAAATGCAACCCTGATGTGTTAAACTCACCATGGACACTTGATAGTCCTCCTTGTCTTCCCTGTTATGCGTTGCCGGCTGCATTAAGAGCTCTTGGGGTGAGATAGGACTCAGGGCCACAAATCCACCGCTGGTCCTACAGAGAAACACACACAACAGGTTACACCGAGAAATAAACAGGGTGCAAATTACAGGAAACATGGGCGCTGTAATTAAGACTCACACACTCATTATAGACAACATAGTCATTAGAATAATTTGTTGAAATAAGGTAGGCACACTTTTAAATCTGCTGCTGCGTTACCAAAACGTGTTTTTTTAATTTTTTTGGTTGGTGATGTGTGCTCACACTCCACTCCTCTGCACCCTAGAGAGCCATCACTCACACCAGCTCTCCGGACCTCACAGTGCTCAGCGCTGAAGTGTAGGTGGATGTGTGTGGTTTGAAGCATGCTAATAGTCTTTGTGTTTTGTGCTAAAATGAAAGCTCAATTAGCACTTACAACCTAGCTTAAGCTTAGTACTTTACGTACGTTATGTACAGTAATATAACACATTTTATTCGTAGCAGAATTGTCTGGCTGCATTTGTTTCCACAACACTGAACAACGATCATGCCGGAATCAGCGCTAAAACTCATAAATTTAAACAACAGAACATAAACAAACAGAACAACGGAGTGGCACAGAACAGTGCAGAAGCAAGAAAGCAACAGAACGGCATGGGCCAGGACAGAAAAAAACTAAACAAAACTGACCAGAACCAAACGGAATAATAATAATAAAAAAAAAAGAACAGAACATGACCAAACAAAAAAAGATCAAAGAGAGAGCGAGTGAGTGAACAGAATAACGGAACAAAAACAAAATTAAAGAGGATTAAAAAACAAACAAACAATAGTGTACACAACTGGAAAAACAAACATTAAACAACCAGAAATCAACAAGAACAAAGCTAATATAAAACAAATAAGACCAAACAAAACCAAACAGAACAGAAATTTTTATTTTTTTTTGGACAGGCAAGAAATAACATAAACAAACAAAAGATTAAACAGCCAGAAAAGAACAAAAGCATGAAACAAACAAACAAACAAACAAACAAATAAAATCAAGCAGGACAAAACAAGAACAAAACAAGGCCAAATAAAAAGACCATACAGAATAGAGAAAAACAAATATAACTGAATACCAAGAAAATAACAAACAAAAAAAAAAAAAGCGAGCAAACCAAGATCAAACAACAGTGTACAGAACGGAAAAATAAACAAATAAACAAAATGGAACAGCCAAAAAATACAAACAAAATCAAACAGAACAAGACCAAACTAATCCTGCAGAACACAGGAAAACAAACAAAAAACAACAACAAAACAGAAAAGAACAAAACCAAAGTAAACACATCATCACTGAACAGGCAGAGCAGAAGAGGACAGCACAGCCCAAGACAAAACAAATCAAAACAGAACACTGGAGAAGAGAACGATGCAGAACAGAATAGGGCAATAAAGCAACAAATAATCAGTGCAGAAAAATAGCAAAGACAAGAAGCAACAGACATGAACGGAAACAGCGCAGACGAGAAAAATCAAACAGATCAGAGTTAAACAAAACAAAAATAAATTCATTAATAAAGTTTCAAGTCTAAATGAATGACGAGCATACTTACAGGGCCGAACCTGTAGATATCAGAGGAAGGGCGGGACTGCTCGACTGTCCATTGCACACAGAGAGAGAAAGAGAGAGAGAGAGAGAAAGAGAGGGAGAGAAGTGGATAAAAACTCTCCGACCCGCTTTTCAACTTTGCAGAGGCATGTGCAGAAATGTCATAAAATATTAATAAAATAATAACATGCTTAAATTCCAGGAACGTATGACGGAAACGCAAAGGGTCTCTGCTGCAGAAATCCGCTGTGACAGGTCTGACTTTAAAATTACACCCATCCGTTCCGAGAAGCCATTAAAGCACAGTGAGCACAAGGACTCCTTTTAAAATCTGAATATAAGTCGCATTAGAAATAAAGAACTTTTGAGTTCATAGGGTTCATCTGGAGGGGCTCAGCTGTGATGCGTTCCCCCTTTTTTTTTATTTTTTTTTTTAAATAACTGATGCTCTGAATAAAGCTCTAGACATATGGTTTGAGCTGATACACACAGAAATATGGAATTTCTATTCCTAAGATAAGCGTGTAATCATAATCCCATACACGTACCTGCTCCTCAGCCAGCCGCCTCAACTTCTTAGCTTTGCTCTGTTTAAAGTAATCCATGATCATCATAGAGGCGTAGATTTTACCCACCGTCATGTCTGTGTCTATGGACGCACACGCACACACACACACACACACACCACCACCAACAACAACAAGAACACATGGTTTGAAATCAAGTCTTCCATCCCCTGCTTTACGAGCAGAAATCAGGATCTAGAGCATCACCATGGCGCTTTTAAGGTGTTAAGGTGTCAGTGGTTGAGGTGTTTCAGTATACATCACGATACGAGAGAGAGAGAAAGCGTCTAATGCGTACAGGTGACATTATAAACACGATACGGCGCTCGGTAATGACACGGTAGGATTCAATTCATGGATTTAGTCAAGATATCTAACACCAATCCATGCTGTAGCTCTGCATATTTACTCCATTCATCTCACTCCATATTTACACTCGTCCTGCAGTAATCCCACAATTCAGTGTTAACCGGAGGAGGATTTTCATTCCGAGCGACAGTTCTTCTTTCCCCAGATCCTATATAAATGAATTCAACAAATTAAAAAACCATCAGCCGCAGGAGAGCGTGTCTAGATCATTAATCATCCGCTCAGATACATGGAGAGGACGTTACACACGAGGATGTGTGGTGATTATCGGCCTCAGCGATGGGCACCTTGGCATCACCTTTATTGATCGGCACCAGCAGGTCCAAGGTCTTCTGGGAGAGATGAGGCCAAATCACACTGATCTCTTTCTGCAGCTCAGCGTCCAGCTGCAGCCGGTCTTCTCCTCCTGAAAGCACACGGGTTTGCTGTTTTATATGGTTACACATATCACGTTAACACTTGAACATTTCCCATATTCAGCAATTTGAGTGACCGTAGCGCTTTTATTGGACCAGCCTTCAATCTCCATGTGCATCAATGAGCCCTGGCCACCCAAGACCCTGTCGTTGGTTCACTCTATTCACTTCCTTGGATCACTTTTGGTGTGTCCTGACCGCTGCAGACCAGAACCATCCCAAAAGTGCTGCAGTTCTGGATTTGCTCTGACCCAGCCGTCTAGCCACACTGCAAAAGCTCTTAGCATCTTAGCAGGAGACATATTCTTGAATGTAGCCTAACATATCCGTAATTTCTTGAACTTTTGCTACAACAAACCAAATATAAGATTATAAAGATTATTTCTAGTCAAATGTTATTAAAAGTGCAAGCGTTTTAGTAACATTTGACTAGAAATAAGATTAATAATCTTACCTTTCCATCCATCCATCCATCCATCCATCCATCCATCTAGAAGTCCCCCTGAGTCTAGAAGTCTAGAAGGACCACTGAAGTCCAACTCCAGTCAACATTCACATGCGCTTTCACACACTACGGGCAATTAGCCTAATCTTACCTTTAGACTCTTGTAATCTTAGTTTAAGGAAATATATGTAGGTTTGACTAGATTCAAGAATATTTCACATGCTAAAATGTCATACTGTTTTGGAGTACATCAAAATCTGGCCCTTGTCAAAGTCGATCCAATCGTGATGCTTACCCAATGTTGCTGCTTTTAACACATAAACTTCATCTTAATCCTTATTACTGTATATCCCATCCACTTAGCACGGGATATTGTAAATGGAGCTTCGATGAGAAGAGCCAAATTGTGATGGCTAGAGGACTGGATCAGAGCAAGTCCAAAACTGTAGTTTGTGTGGGATGTTCCTGGTCTGCGATGGTCAGGACATACCAAAAAGGATCCAAGGAAGGAAAACCAGTTTGACGGGGTCATTGGTGACCAAGGCTCACTGATTTATGTAGGGAGCAAAGGCTGGCCCGTGTTGTCCCACCCAATAGAAGACCTATTGTAGCTTAAACTGCTGAAAAAGTTAACGTTGTGTCTGACAGAAAGGTATCAGAACACACAGCGCATCTGTATTGGTGGTCAAAGGGGGGACCTACTCAATATTAAGCGGGTGGTCATAATATTTGTACAGTAGGTATGGCTGATTGGCAGATATATTGTGTTGTATACAGTATTAAAGCACTGCCAGTGTCCGGGTTCGATCCCCGGCCAGGCTCGATTCCCGTCTCTGTGTGCATGGAGTTTGCATGTTCTCCCCGTGCTTGGTGGGTTTCCTCCGGGTACTCCGGTTTCCTCCCACAGTCCAAAGACATGTTGGTTAGGCTAATTGGCGTTCCCAAATTGCCCATAGTGTGTGAGAATGAGTGAGTGTATGAGTGTGTGTTTGTGCCCTGCGATGGATTGGCACCCTGTCCAGGGTGTACCCTGCCATGTGCCCTAAGTCTCCTGAGATAGGCTCCAGGCCCCCGTAACCCTGAATACAGGATTAAGCGGTATAGATGATGAGTGAGTGAGTGAGTGTTAAAGCAAAATGTTCCTGCTGTTCTACACTACCAATATTGTGTACATTTTCCTTGTGCCACTTGGGGAGCTTTGGCCCTTTGGGGCCTGCCTCCAAAAGACCTTTGGGGTGTGCTGTGGTGTGTGGCACTAGAACGTTGGCCACGGACCTTCTGGGTGCTCTTTGGGTTGCAGGGTGGGGCCTCTGTGGATCGAACTTCTTTGTCCATCCTATGGGTGCTTGATTGGATTGGGATCTGGGGAGTGTGGATGCGAGGTCAGTAGCCTTGGGCTGTTTGCACTGGGTGTTCTGATACCTTTTGATTGTGGCTAGCATTTGGCCAGTTGCAGTGCTGCACTGGCTTTTATGTGGGATCGGACTAGATGTGCTCCTTACAAGCATAGATGAGCCTTGGTTGCTCATGATCCTCTCACCAGTTTACTGGTATATAATTTGTAATCAATGTTAATGTTTTAATGTTGTGTGGTGTTAAGTTTATTGCTGATTGGAGTACATTTCATAAGATTCACCAGCACATGATTAATGCGCATCAATGCTGTCTCGCTCTCTTACCTCGGGCGATTTTGATATCCAGGGCGGTGCGGATCAGGGACATCAGTGTGGAGGTAAAGTGAACGGACATATCCTCATCCACAGGCATGTTCATTAGTACCAGCCTCTGGGTGTTCACACAATTACAAATCAGATCACAGTTTGTAATTGCTTCCCAAACAAACAACTGTCTGAGCACAAGATCAGAGCTTCATCATGACAAATCATGATGTAGAAACATTTTATGAACACTGCAGGTTGTATCCTACCTTGTAGGCAACTTTAGCGGGGCACTTCTTTCCCAGGCCAAGAGGGGGCGACATGTGGGTCAACATCTCGTACATGGCAGTGTAATGAATGCGACCACTAAAAAAATACAAGAATGGCACTGAGATTTAATATCACAATAATTCACAATAAATTTTTTTTGTTAAATCTTTAATCTTTTTAGGCTTGATTGATTGACATGGGAATGTGCTTATATTAATGGCATCTTCTTAAAACTATGTTTTTAATGAACTATTTTGTAAGTTTGTACCACAACCCTACATTCCTTTCATATAATACGGTACATTCCCTCTAATCTTTCTTTCTTGTCTTTCACAGTTTGTACAACCGTGGCAGGAAAGATTATAAAAAGCTCCAAAATTGGGGTTCCAACTGTGCTGCTGCTGGTAAAATCCCATTTAGGAGCTTATCAGTTCCTTTTCACGCTGGTCTCGTTAAGTGCTCATGTCTTTTTCAAAGCATTTCCCCACAACTGCAGAGCGTGTGAACTCGCCCAGTGGGAGAACAGGTTAAAAGTGCATTTAAAAATAACAGGCAGATTTCAAGTAAAAGTTTAATTTGAAAATCGGTACTGCATTCCCTGACATATCGACATTTTAACAGGACCACCCACCTTCGCCTTCACGTTTGAAAAGGAAAAAGTATTGAGCATTAAAAATGTGCTGGCTGACACAATAGTCGGGCATAGTGCGGCGGATCTCAACCTTGTGTAAAATAATCACGCTGACATTGTAAAGGGATTATTAGCCGATGAATTGGGTCAGATTTGAAAGCAAGAAAACCACCATAATAACTGATATACAAAGACCAGGGACGTAAACATAACACTGCATGATATGGTATCTTAGAACCAGGAAATAGATTACATCATGCAGATACAGGTCAAGAGCCCAAGGTAATGTTCACATCCAACATCAGAATTCAGAAAAAAAATGTGATTTCACCAAGGCATGAATTTGGTGCTAGATGGGCTGGTTTGAGCGCTTCAGAGCCCGAAAATTTAGCAAGTGGAACGTCTGATCTTTGAAAACCGACGGATAACTTGCCGCCAACTTGCATCTGTCTGTGTGAACAGTATACACAATCATTCAGCAACACCATTTGCACGTTACAGGAACTCAACTGGGAGTTATTGCCACATCACCCATACAGTCCTGACCTCAGTCCAAGCCATTTCAGCATGTTTGGGACATTAAAGGAGTTCCTGGGAGGCCAGGGTTTCAGACATGAAGCAGGCAGTCCGATCATGGCTCTGGCGTACTAAGAAAACGTTCTTCCTTGATGGTATCCAAGCACTAGTGAAAATCTGGGAAGATGCATTAGTGTAGCAGCAAATTTTATAGAGAAATAAAGGCAGTTTTACTCTTATACTTGTCCTGTTTTGATTTGAATGCCCTTTGTAGTTATATGTTAGCTCTAGCATATGTTGTGATGTGGGAATTTGCTTCACGTTTTTTTTTTTTTAATTCAACTCTTGAAAGCATAGAAGTGAGAGACAAATACAAAAAAAATGGAGAATAATATCTTTGAAGAAAAAGGATGAATTGTGACTTCAAATCTAGATTTCTTTTAAAAACTACTTAGCTAGATGCATAGCAGAGTGAATGCTAGCATGTGTGCTAAATGCTAACAAATTTGAAACATTCCTGTTACTGATACAAACATATTTAATATGTGTAAGTGGGCTTTCCTGAAAAAGAATTTTGAAAAGAAAAGTGAGTGAAATTTTTAATTGGAATAAAAAATAAAATAAAAATAAAATAATGTTTTCAAAGTTGAATTAGCTCATGGCTTTTGTTGCAGATAGCTTGTTAAATTTTGCCCTTCAGTAGCTTTTGTGGCTGGATAAATAATCTACAAATCATGGCCACTTGATATTATTGTGACTTTAATGTCATTGGTGTTAGTTAGTGTATGTCATATAAGTTAGCTATTTTAGATCATCTGTGTTTGCTGCTTTCTGTCTTCAGTGTTAGCTATTTTACTATAATGTTTACTACATGTTGACTATATTGTGTTATTGGTGGTAACTATTGTGTATCATCACCTGTTTAATTTAATATGCCATCAGATTTCTTTTAAAAAACTACTTGGCTAGATGCGTTGCAGAGCGAATGCTAGCACGTGTGCTGAATGCTAACACATTTGAAATATGCCTGTTAAAGTAAAGTAAAGTAAAGCCTTTATTTTGTCACATATACATTACAGCACAGTCAAATTCCTTCTTCGCATATCCCAGCGTAACTGGGGTCAGAGCGCAGGGTCAGCCATGGTACAGCGCCTCTGGAGCAGTTAGGGTTAAGGGCCTTGCTCAAGGGCCCAACAATAGCAACCTGGCTGAGCTGGGAATCGAACCGCCGATCTTCCGATCAGTAACTCAGTGCCTTAGCCCTCTGAGCCACCACTGCCCTGATACAAACATATTTAATATGTGTAAGTTGGCTTATTTCTGGAACCTGAAAAGAATTTTAATCTGAAGTAAGATAGCTTGTTAAATGTTGCCCTTCAGCAGCCAGTGTGATTGGATAAATAATCTACAAATCATGGCCACTTTATATTGTTGGTGTAGAAATGATTTCTAATCGCCCCTGTTTGACGCTGTGTGGTCTTTTCCTTGTGATTGGAGCACTGTCAACTCATTAGTGGATGTCTGAAAGCTGTTTCTATCCGGGAGATCATTTCCCCCCCTGACTCAAGCTAGCATATGTCTGACCCTAGTTGCCAAATTTCTCCCAGTGACACTCCTCGGTCACACAGCAATTAGAATCCCTGTTTTTCCGTTACCCAAATATGTGTGCATCTCGTTTTTGGGCACTTTTTCTGACTCACCATGCTGCTCGGTCGTACTCCCCCCAGATCCGAACGAACTCGTCCAGATGGTGCGGCCCCAAGATGGACGAATCCCGTGTCAGATACTCAAAATTATCCATGATTACAGCTACAAAAAGATTTAGCATCTGAGGAAGGGAAGGAAATAATAATAATAATAATAATAATAATAATAATAATAATAATAATAATAATAATAATAATAATGTAATAGTCAATGTTTAATAATACTAAACACATAACTATATTTCACTTTCTCTAAGGTTTTCCTTCTAATATTCCTCACATCAAAGGCTGTAACTTCAAAGGCTAAACATAAGCATGGCTCTAAACGCTATGGAAATGAGCAGGATATAATACGTTCTTAATAATATCAATAGTTTATACAGTATAGGACCTTTGTATTTCATTTCACCATACATTCTATATTTCTATAGTGACAAATGCAATGTTATATATTTAATGTCATTGGTGTTTGTATGTTCACTGTACGTCATCTAAGTTAGCTATTTTAGATCGTCTGTGTTTGCTGCTTTCTGTCATCAGTGTTAGCTATTTTACTATCTTGCTGTTAGCTATATTGTGTTATTTATGGTAACTATTGTGTATCATCACTGTTTAATTTAATTGGTGTCATTTCCATGATTATTGTAAGCTATTTTATTTTTTTGGTGTAGTTGTTAGCCTGTCGCCTTGCATCTACAGGTCCCGGGTTCGATTCCTGCGTGCATGGAGTTTGTATGTTGCTCTGTGCTTGGTGGGTTTCCTCTCACAGTCCAAAGTGTGCGAATGCATAAATGAATGTTGACCGGAGGTGCTATAACAATTGCACAATTGTGAAGAAATACAATGGATAGCATTTGCCTTCACATTCGGACTACAGAGGTTACTGGATTGATGGATTTTATGTCATTAGTGTTATCAAGTTCATATAATTAGTATTACAGTAACTGTTTTTTATCATTAGTGTTAACTTTTTTTTGTCATTGGTTGCAGATACTTTATGTCATAGGCATTAGTTATTTTATGCCATCAGTGTAAATATTTTACATCAGTTGTGTGTGCTACTTTCTGTAACTGTAATAATGCCATTGGTGTTACCTATAGTATGTCAGTGGTGTTAGCTATTTTGCGTTTTAGGGCAAACTATTTTATGCCAATTTTAATTACATTAGGTCATCAGTGTTAGCTGTTTTACTATTTTTTATGTCATCTTTAAAAAAAAAAACATTTTGTGGATAAGTACTTCCAATGTAAAAGTTTATATTCTAGTTTTCAAATTGGTAATTAGGATGTGTTACTAGCGTCACAATCATCTTATTATTCATTGCTGGTGACAGATTTTGAATAAAAAAATAATAGGAAATGTGTCACTGCTATGACACAATGTGATCATTTTCAGTGTTGCGTAATTGCAACATGCCCCGCCCACTTTCCCACCCACTTTTCCATGGTGACGCAGTGTTGCCTGAGCTGTTTTTGAATATTGGAATCGGATTGGTTCTTAAATCTTATGAATTAGTCTGGCCTGTTTTTCAAAAGCACCACAACAGCACTTTTAAAAAAATTTTTTTTTAACGCTTTTACAGCTATGGACAATAAAATAAATTCTCCCAGAAATGTATTTAATGATAAAAATTTGAAGTGATATAATATACATTTGAGTGTCTTTAGCAATTTCAATACTCCTGTTGTTGTTTTTTTCAGTTCAAAATGCTTTATAAATGTTTTTTATCATCACTATTGTCATTGCATTAACTGTACATATGTTGATGAATAATGCACTCCAGGTGATTTAGATAAACAAGTCTGTTTATCATGAGTAACGGATAGAAAAAAAATAACAGATTTGTGTTAAGATTTTTACGCAATGACATGAAGCCACATGGCAAATGCAAGGGAAAAAGAAGTACAAAAAAAAAAAGAAAAAGCTTTGATATGTGTGTATGATGGTAAGATGCCACTTTCATCTAATAAAATGCAGAGTAGATTTATTGTTGAAAATCTGTACTTTGCAGCCTTTAATAATATTCTGTAGTGTATAGATGTAATAAATACGCTATATTTTGGAAACACTCCAGGCTTACCAGGAAGGAACTGAAGAAGATGAAGGAGACAAAGTAGAAATAAGCGAAATCAGTGCCACAGCCGCCTTCGTGATCTGGAGAGATGAAGGGTGGAGCGATGGAGGGGTCTGGCTCACACTCCTGACCAGCCAAACATGACAGCATGATCTCCTGCCATGACTCTCCTGTCGCACTCCTGCAAACAACACACACACACACACACGCTTATAGTCATGTTCAAAAGTTAGTGCCCCCCTCTTTTAATTCAATGTGTTTTTTGTGTACAAATATAATTTAAAAAAAATCTGATCATAACGGGTCTCAGTATTACTTAGGCAAATGCTTCAAGAACCTCAGACCAACAACATGACTATGACCTTTCAATAACTTTTTTTAATTGTACCATTATTATTATTATACACACAAGTACCCCTTACTGCTTCCACGGGATTTAAGATGGTAAGTTGCAGTCAAATGTTGCTAATCATCAACCCTTGATTAACTGATCATCAGCAGGTGTGTAGACCTCTATAAAATCGGAAGTTTTGGCGTTTTGCTGGTTTGAAGCATTCACATGTATGTTAACACAATGCCAAGAGGGAAAACAATGGTCTTAGAGATGCAACTGTTGGTTCACATCATCTGGAAAGGGTCATACAGTAAAACCCCTCATGACGGCACAATTAGATGAAGACTGAACATTTTCACAAACGTTTGATTCGAAGGGTTTGTAGGAGAAAGCCTTTTCCGTTTAAAATGAACATAGAAGAACGAATGTGGTTTGCAAAACTGCATCTGAACAAACCACAAGACGTCTGGAACAATGTCCTATGGGCAGATGTGGGCAACAAGAGGAGTTGTTTGGCCTTAATGCCCAGCAACATGTTTGTCAAAAGCTGAACAACACTTTCAGGCTCATACTCACTTTCACACCCGGCACTCTAGGGGTGATGATTTGGGCATTTTTTTTCTTGAAGCTACAGGACCTGGGCACCATGCAGCCATTGAGTCGACCATGAACTCCACTGTGTACCAGAGGATTCTAGAGGCAAATGTGAGGCCATCTGTCCGACAGCTTAAGCTTGGGCGAAATTGGGTCACGCAACAGGACAATGATCCAAAACACACCAGTAAATCTACATCAGAATGACTAAAAAAAAATTAAAAGGAATGGCCTAGTCAAAGTCAACCCAATTGACTTGGTACTTTAAGAGAGCTGTGCATTATCAAATACCCAAAAACCACAATGAACTGCGGCAATGTTGTAAAAAAGAATGGGCCAAGATTCATCCACAAGAATCATACAGGAAATGATTACCTCAATTTATAATACTGCTGCTAAATGTGGAACTAGAAGTTATTGAATCATGTGAGCGCTTAGTATTTTTTGTTAAATCCAGAACTGTGCAAAAGTCTTAGGCACCAAATTATCTGTAGTACAGATTTTGTTGTATAAGTTTATTATGCCTGCATTATTATGTACAAGACCATTCCCTACAAAGATACACTCAAATTAACGAATAAATAACATTACAGAAGAATATTTGCATGTAAAGAAAGCGACATATTACATGACAGACCAGGTGGAAAATATAAATCAATAATATCGACTCCTGGGTTTTGCATGAAAATAGAAAGGAGCGAGAGTGACGAAGTTACCAAAAGCCATCATTACCATCATTGCATATGCCTTTTGTTTAAATGTTCCCAAGACTTTTTTTTTTTTTACTGTAAATAAAACAGCTGTTAGGTTTTACTGAGCATGCTGGACAATATAAGTTCTTTTGGTAAGTTTTGGTAACCTAATACTAAGACCCTCTATGATCAAATGATTTTTATTATGTTTTTTCACCCAAAAAAAAACATATTAAAAGAGAGCGCGATAACTTTTACACCTGACTGCATGGAGTATATCCATAACCAGTTCTGAAAACATGACTATGACCTTTCAATTACATTTCGTTTAAACAGTGTTATCTCAACAGTCTAGGTAAACACCGATCCACCGCACTCACCTGAACAGCAGCATCAAAGCACCGAAAAATGTCTTGAAGTTGTTGTGCTGGTTTATATGGCTCTCATCGTTCAGCTTGATATTTCCAAACACCTACAGCGACACACAGGTATAAGCATGTGTATAAGCACGGCTCAGACAGACCGGATTCAAAACCAAAAAAAGGTTTTGGTAACACTTTATTTGAAGGATACCTGCGACGGGCCTTCATAAAACATTCATAAGCATTGCTGTAAATCTTTAATAAAGTAATAATCAAGAATTAATGTAAGGCTTATGTCAGAACTTGTGAGGTGACATTTCATGTAATGAAAGCTTAAAAAAGTGAGGAGAGAGGAACTCTCAATTTTTAATTAGTTTGAGACTGTTCCTACCTATAATTATTCATCCTTAACGTATTATTTTGTCCCCACCAACAGCACCCTCATGCTTTCAGATCTTCTGTGGAAATTGTGCGTTCTTTGGATTGCGTGCTTACTTTGTATAGAAGCATGTGATTTGATGTTTGTTACTTCATTTGCACTCCAAGTGAACCCCCATGCCTCTTAAAATAAGCAAGTTAAAAAAGAAACTGCAATTTTAACAGACATTTTTTTATGGGTATAGAAAAGGTATACTTAGTCATGTGACTAGGCCTATAATAATGTTTGAGAAAGAAACGATTGAAATATTCTACAAAGAACTTTTAAAAGACCTTTCAAATCAAAGTTCACAAAAGACAACGATTTCTTTTACATTTTTGCATACATTTGCAAGAATTCATGAATCATTGCTGCGTATCATGCACATTTTGAAAAACGTTTATATGTCTTGGTTGTACTTCTTTTATACCTTTAGTGTCTTATTTTATGAACACTCTGCAATCCTCATTGAGTATTAAATTCATAAAATAAGCCAAATCCATCTTTAAGGAGCTCACAGGTCACCCAAAGGCAAAGGGAAATCTCTCTCAAGGATTCTGGAGTGTACAACATTCAAAACTAGACAGGTACATTTTCTAAAGAAAATGTGAGCGGTGCTTGCAGTGGCAAAGCTCTGAGCTTTTATAATGACAGTCTACGGGATCAGTTGCTAAGGAGCTCTAAAGTGGTTGCTAGGGCGTGGCTTGACAGCGTCACAATGATTCTGAGAGACTGATTGGTTGCCTGAGTAAAACGAGCCCACCATCGAGTCTCTATGACAATGGGATCCACAGTTCCTATAGAGGTTACCATAGCAAGGAATGCAACTGTGAGCACTTCCAGTTTCAATGGGGAGTACCTTCAAATTATATGTCAATGGGGCAAATTTGGGCATCTGTTGCGCCCCAGGGGTAGAACTTATACCGTCTTGCGGGGTATGTTCTGACACAGCTTGCAAGCCTCTTCAAATCTGGCAAATTTCATATTTCTACAAAATTATTGCTCTGCGCTACTATGCGCCATAATTGGTCTCCATGTTAAGTCTATGGGACTTTTTGGGTGGTAAATTTACCCCCTACACCTAAGAAAAGTCATAGCACTCCATTCCTAAATAAGCCGCACAATTTGACACCTCATTCATGGGACTACGACAAACGGTACGGAAATAGTTACGCGCCAAAATTTGTACGGAATGAATGAATAAATAAATAAATAAATAAACAAACCAGCAAGAGAATACAAGTGATGCTTTGCTTTGCAAGCACCACTAACAAAAGTTAAAAAAGAAAGTTTGGCAAAAGAGAAAAAAATTATGAAAACTGGACTTATGACAGATGCATCTCTCCTGCAACTGGGTGACAAGTTATCCGTTGTTTTTCAAGTATCAGGCGTTCCACTTGTCGGATGTTCACAGGGAACGACTCTGAGGCATCCCCATTGGGATCATCGTTATATAGTTCCACAAAAACCATTTATTAACAGATCATAATTTGTTTCTTTATTTAATCAATTACTTTCCTCCGCCAACACATATCCTTTTGTGACTGGAGGACCTAAGTAATTGTAACTATCAGAGCTGGTGACCGACGGTTAGTGTAATTAACAGGGGTGGAAGTTGTTTTAAATTCTTACCGGTATAATGTAGCCAAAAAAGTCTTCTTTGCCTTTCGTCTATTCCCTCCATCTAACCCTGTCCTCTGCATCCTCTTTTCTCACATCAACTAACTTCATATCCTCTCTCACCACATCCTTAAATCTCCTCTTTGGTCTTCCTCTAGACCTCCTGTCTGGCAGTTCCAACCTCAGCATCCTTCTACTGATATGCTCACAATCTCTCCTCTGAACACATCCAAACCACCTCAATCTGGCCTCTCTGACTTTACCTACAAAACATCTAACATGGTTCGTCCCTCTGATGGACTCATTCTTGATTCTATCCATCCTTGTCACTCCCAAAGAGAACCTCAACATCTCCAGCTCTGCTACTTCCAACTCTGCCTCCTGTTTTTTCTTCAGTGACGCTGTCTCTAAGCCGCAAAGCATCGCTGGTCTCACCACCGTCTTGTACACTTTTTTTAAATTCTCGCTTTACTCTTTACAACACACCTGCCACATTTCTCCAACCTGCCTGCATACACCTCTTCACCTCCTTCACCTTCATTCCCCTGCTTTCCAGAACATACCTCCACCTCTCTAGAATTTCCTCCACCTGTGTCCTGCAAACATCATTGTCCATGGAGACTTCTGTCTAACTCTCTGATAACTCATCTGTCATCCTGTCATTACCAGAGCAAACAAGAAGGGGCTTAAAGTCGATCCTTGATGCAGACCGACATCCACCTTGAACTCTTCTGTCACACCTACAGCACATCTCACCACTGTCTTATAGCTCTCATACATGTCCTGCACCACTCTAGCATACTTCTCTGCCACTCCAGACTTCCTCATACAACACCACAGCTCCTCCCTCGGCACCCTGTCATACGCTTTCTCTAAATCCACAAAGATACAATGCAACTCTCTATTACCTTCTCTGTACTTCTCCATCAGCATCCTCAAAGCAAATACTGCATCTGTAGTACTCTCTCTAGGCATTAAACCATATTGCTGCTCACAAATGCTCACCTCCGCCCTTAATCTAGCTTCCACTACTCTGTCCCAAAGCTTCATCGTATGTCTCATCAGCTCTATTCCTCTGTAGTTGCCACAGCTCTGCACATCCCCCTTGTTCTCTGGGATCCTCTTATTTTCCGAGATCTTGTTAAACAGACTAGTCGAAAACCTCTACAGCCACCTCTCCTAAGCACTTCCATACCTCCACACGTATGTCATAAGGAGCAGATGCCTTTACACTATTCATCCTCTTTTCTTTCCACTTTTTCCTCACCTCACTCTTACTGATTTTTGCTACTTCCTGCTCCGCAACAGTCGCCTCTTCTACTCTTCGTTCTCTTTCATTTTCCTCATTCATCAACTCTTCAAAGTACTCCTTCCATCTTCCCATCACCTTCCTGGCATCTGTCAGTACATTTCCATCTTTATCTTTAATCACTCTAACATGCTGCACATCCTTCCCCACTCTATCTCCAATACAGATCAACCAGTACAGATCCACTTCTCCCTCCTTACTGTCCAACCTAGCATACAAGTCCTCATATGATCTTTGTTTGGCCTCTATCTTTACCTTACACTTCAGCAACCTGTACCCAAAAAAGTGAGGAGAATAAATGGAAAGCCAGTGCTGTAGGGTGTACAATCCCAAGAAGGGTTCTTGAGCAGGGGGTGGAGACTGATTTGGCATTAAGCCTTGCGTAAGAAGCTAGTTAGCTTTGTCGCCATAAATAAAAGATGGTCCAGAAGCAATTTTTTTTTAAAGATGACACAATGGTATCAGATGTGTCTTTTTGCTGAAAGTGCTTTCATGAATGGTTTTGAATATGAATTTTGGTTGCTGCTCTCTCCTTAGTACTGCAGACCATATCAACCTACTTTCACCCATGCTGTGACCAACAGTTAGTGGGACATGGAGTGATAAATATAGCTAAATTTCCCAGTGCTGTTATGTTATATATCACCACTCGTGGAATACCTCTCATCCTATCAGACTGCTTGGTTTTTAAACTAATTTACTTTTAAGCATTTGGCTCATCCAGAGCGACTTACATTTTTGTCTCATTATACATCTGAACAGTTGTGGGTTAAGGGCCCAACAGGGACAACTTGGTGGATCTTTAAAACCGTAGTCCAGGGCCTCCGAGTGGCGCAGTGGTTAAAGCACTCGCCCTATCATCCGGAGATCGCTAGTTCGAATCCCGGGTGGTGCTGTAACCTCTCGCAGCCGGAGGTCTAGAGAGAGCTGATTGGCCGAGCTCTCTCAGAGGGGAGGGATGAGAGGTACTTAGCTCCCACATTAATCACGGCTCTACAGCCAGTCAGGGGCGTCTGTGAGCTCGCGCAACGGAGGGAGCGGATAGCGCTGTCCTCCGAGTGTGTTACGCCGCCCCCAACGGTGCGCGAGCGAGCAGTTAGAAAAGATGCGGTCGGCTGGCGTCACGTGATAGTCTTCGGCTCTCCCGGCTGAGTGGTAGTAGTAGCCTTAATGTGGGAGCCCCCTAGTGACGGAGAGGAATTGGACACGACTAAATTAGGGAGAAAATCGGGGAAAAATCCAAAAAAAAAAAAAAAAACGTAGTCCAATGCCTTAACTGCTTGTGCGCCGGTTGTTGTGAGGCGGGGCTCAGTTTTCCTTAAATACATGCAAAGGAGGCTCCAAGGAAAAAAAGGTTGGGAATCACTGGTGTAGAATGTATGACGTACCTGCATGCCAATGATGGCGTAGATGAAGAAGAGCATAGCAATAAGCAGACACACGTATGGCAGAGCCTAAAATGAGAAATGTAATGAGTTTAATCTCTTATTTCCCTTAATTCTTACTCATTTATATCTACACATGCATTAATCTACAGGGTGTCCCCACATTTCTCCATACATATGGGACATTCACACGTCTTTCACACACCCTACTTTGACTGGAATGGAAAACTGTCTGGAAAATGAAGATTCCTTACATAACTAGGTGTTTGGGACACGCTGTACTAAAAAATTATTATTCATATCCCCCCCAAAAAACATACAGCTCTATATATAATTGTGTTCCGGATTCAGAGATTCTAGCAGAATATGGCTTTTACCTTAAAGGACTGAACGAAGGTCCAGAGGAGTATTCGGATGGTGTAGCCCTGTCGGAGCAGCTTAATGAGCCTGGCTGCCCGGAACAGCTTCAGAAAGCTCATATTAAATGTGTTGACGGACTACAAGAGAAAGAAGAGAGAATTCGTCGAGTGCCAGAGCTTGGTTAGATCCAACAATACTTTAGCTACAATAAAACGAATGAAAAAATTAAAGACACCGCAAAGATAAATGAATATAAAGTTTGAACAGAGATTTGATTTTTTTACCTGCAGGTCTACAACGATCTCGGTGATGCTGCCGAGGACAGTGATGAAGTCAAAGATGTTCCAAGTGTCTCGGAAATAATTCTGAAAAAAAAAAAAGAGAGAGAGAAAGTAGTAGATGACTGTTTAATGTGACCAATAAATGTCTTTAATTTAAAGTGGCCATTAAATTAGGGATTTCACATTAAATGCTCCATCAAACTCAAAATCTATGCTCATCAATACTGCTTAAATGGTACTTATTTGTATTTTTATAATTACCTTTTGCAATATTACTGATTTAGGTTAATTGAAGGAAAAGTTTCTGATTAACTCACCATGAAGCCAAAGGCCAAGATTTTGAGGATGCACTCCAAAGAGAAGAGCACGGTGAAGGCTGTGTTCAGGTGCTTCAGGACCATGTCGTAGGCAGCTGGAGCCGAGTGATACTGCAGCAACACACATCAATCATCAGAATAGCATCTGCTTTAAACCTTTGTTACTTGCTGGTCTACTGTAAGTAACATGAAGCTCTAAACCTCTCGCTCACTCATCGTCTGCACCGCTTAATACTGGGTACAGAGTCGTGGGGGGGGGGGGGGGGGGGTGATCCCAGGAGACTTAGGGTACGAGACAGGGTACACCCTGGACGGGGTGCAAATCCATTGTAGGGCACAAACATACACACATTAATTCACACACTATGCACAATTTGGGAATGCCAATTAGCCAAATCTGCATGTGTGCATGGCATGCAAATGCCATGCACACAAAGGCCGGAAACGAACCCAGAGCCTGGAGATGCAAGACGACAGTGCTTACCACTAACCAGCTTTTATCTATTTATTTATTTATCTTGATTTTTTTTTTCTTTTTAAAACCTGTCTTGACTACCACGATTCCTTAACCAGGCCCATGCTCGAATAACTAATACTAATATATAACAAGAACTATTATTCTTCCCCGTTGCCTCAAAGAATATAGAGGTGTGAAGAAAATCCTGCGTAACAAGAGTCTGAATACACAGAACTTTCCATATATGATTATTGATGCAACTTTTTGAAAAAGTGCGTTCTTAATCACTTTGTATGTTTTTGTTGTTGTTGTTGTTGTTGTTGTTGTTCCTATATAAAACCATTACTCAGATAGGCCGTTTAGCTATTGGGTTGATTTCCAATTTAAGACCATGTGATGTGGCCATGTTTCTTCATCGGAATAGAAATATACTTACCTTCATCATGAGGACCACAGTGTTGAGAGCGATCATGACCAGGACCGTGTACTCAAACGATGGCGAGACGACAAAGTGCCACAGTCGGTACTGGAGCGTCTGGCGGTTTTGGGGCATGTAGCGCGTAAACGGCTTTGCACTGATAGCAAAGTCTATGCAGGCTCTCTGAAACATTTAGCGAGGGAATGAGGGGAAAGAAAGGACACAACGAATAGTTCAGTGCAATATCATTTTTCAAGTATGTTTTATATTACACACGTTCCTTTGATATGTTTTTGTTCAAAGTAATTAAAACTGAAATGATTAAGTGTAGCGGTTGAGAGTGAAGGTTCTGACATATGGAGGAACACTACAGTGTTTTCTCAGCATTTCGGCACATGTGTCAGACCCAAACAAAAGAACACCAGCAAAGAACTGTAGTGCTCTGAAAAAGTATTTGCCCCCTACCTGATTTTTTTTTGCTTATTTTCAAATGAATGATTGAGATCATCAAATTTGGATGTCACATAAAGATAACCCAGGGAAATACAAAGTGCAGTTTTTAAACGATGATGTCATTTATTAAGGGAAAAAAGCTGTCCAAAGCTACCTGGTTTATGTGAAAAAAAGTAATTGCCACGCCTTGCTAAATCATGAATGAGCTGTGTTCATCTCCCAACGCCTGAATTCTAACACACCTGAGACTAATCACAGACCCGTATAAAGGAGACATACAGTACGAACACACCATCATTGCGGAGTACGCGCTCCCTGTGACTTGTTCCAGTCTCATTACCAAGCTTTTGAACTTTGTGTGAACAAGTATTCTTTGCACTACCAGTCTGACGCCATTTAACTCCATGGTCTGTCCTGATTTCCATTTCTTTCTACACTCTAAAACAATGCTGAAGGCGTTCATCCAAAATATGCAATAATCTCCTTTGAACAGTTGATATTGAGATACTGCCACTAATGCTCTGTAAAGCTCTAATCTGAGGGTAATTGGTGATTTTTAAGGCGGGTAACTCCAAATGAACGTCTCCTCTGCAGCAGAGGTACAGTAAGTTTTTGGTCTTGCGTTCTTGGGAAGATCTTCATGAGAGAGTTTCATCATAGTGCTTGATGGGATTTGCAAACACACTTGACACAATACTGTTCTTGCAAGCCATTCTTCAAATGTCCTAAAATAACAACTGACTGTTATTGTTTTTGTTGTTGCATAATTACCCAGTTCCATACGTGGAAATCTTCCTTATTGTTCTAGAATGTAGAAAACAACTAACTAAACAAAAGACATTGTCCAAACTTCTTGCTGCTACTGTACATGTCCACACACTGCCGTTTTACATTCATACACTTCGAACGCGTCGCTCTGTCATCAGATTGAGAACAATTAACGAATATGACTCATATACACAATTAGTCATCCAACACACTCATTACCCAAAGGCCCACACGCAGAGTTTTAGACTTAAACACTGCAGGAGCGTCTGGCCGACTGGTTTAGGACTGAAGCTCACCTCATTCTTCTCCAGGTTACACTCCTCCATCATTTTGTCCCCTTGCTCCTGGAACGTGATGATGATCAGGGCGACGAAGATGTTGACGAAGAAGAAGGGGAAAACTACGAAGTACACGACGTAGAAGATGGACATCTCCATGCGGTTGCCTCGGCTCGGGCCATGATCTTCCTCGGTCACGTCTACCGAGTGCTGGAGAACCCTATACATTCAGCACAAAGACTTTCTCACACAACACTCTACCAGTACTAAGCCCTCATAAGGCTACATAACACTTATATGACACCTAATATATTTTTTGACTTGTTCCTACAGGATACAAATAAACACTGCTGTACTATACTGTATAGAGAGTACAAACACCACTTGACTGAGATGTTGCCCATATCTTGGTGTAGTCTTGAAATAAGTCTCTCTAAATGCTTAGCTCTGTTTACGCCAATTATCATGTAGGAGTTATGACCATCTAATGAACACCAAGTAAACTGTCACCCACAATATTTGACTTTTTTTTTTTTTTTTTTGTTATATTAATTGTGATAGCAGATTATTCATCTTATTTGCTGGATCTGTGAAACTCGAAACATCTTGAGGGGTCAGGATGATGAGACCACAGTGGCAGAATGCCCAGAATGTTGCATTCTTCTGCTGTAAAGCTGATTTTGTGGCTAGGAGATGAGCACGAGCTAGAACTGGTGGGTGGAATGAACGCATACGTACTGTGGCCAGCCTTCTCCTGTGGACACGGTGAAGAGTGTGAGCAGCGCCCACATCACGTTATCATAGTGGAACTCGTGTCTCTTCCACTCTCGCCTCTTCACCTCCTTCCTGTCCCTCCCGTAATCGATGTAGTAGCCTCTGAAGACACACATGGCCATGATATTGTATCAATGTATTATGTATATGAGTAAACATACTATATATAGCATCTCTCTCTCTCTCTCTCTCTCTCTCTCTCTCTCTCTCTATATATATATATATATATATATATATATATATATATATATATTCTAGTTAATTATATTCATAGTCTGTGGTAATCACTCAGACTTACGTGTATTCTAAACATTCTGTACAATGTTGGAATAAAGAAATGCATGAATATCTCAAGCATTAACATTTAACAAATATTAAATTAAAATCTCTCAAACGGTACCAGCACTGCATGCACGTGGCTGGGTAGTATGGGGTGTGGAAACCCACTGACGACAGGGCTCGAACACAGATCCTCTGATGAACAACCTAGAGCACGCAACTTTGGCTTCTAGAAGCGTTTTATAAAGAAACTTGCTGGTGATGTTTCCTCAGTCATCTGAGTGTCCGTGTTAAACATGCCTTTATCACACCACAGCCGGGTAACTGTGCTGCGATTATGGGAAGCCATTAGGGTCAAATGATTAATTTGTGTTGTAATGCATTAAAATTTCTAGATAAATATATATATATATATATACAGTACTGTGCAAAAGTCTTAGGCGCCATATTATCTGTAGCACAAATTTTGTTATATAAGTTTATTATGTCTGCATTATTATGTACAAGACCATTCCCTACAAAGATACACTCAAATTAATGAATAAATAACATTACAGAAGAATTTTTTTCCATGCCTGTAAAGAAAGCGACATCTTACATGACAGATGGGGAAAAAAAAATCAATAATGGGTTTTGCATGCAAATATAAAGGAGCGAGTGTGACGAAGTTACCAAAAGAACTCATATTCTCCAGCACGCTCAGTAAAACCTCACAGCTGTTTCACTTAGAATACTGCACACATCTGTATCGAACACTACTGCTTATGTACACACGTGGACAAAATTGTTGGTACCCTTCGGTCAACGAAAGAAAAACTCACAATGGTCACAGAAATAACTTTAATCTGACAAAAGTAATAATAAAAAAAAATTCTATGAATGTTAACCAATGAAAGTCAGACATTGCTTTTCAACCATGCTTCAACAGAATTATTTAAAAACATTAACTCATGGAACAGGCCTGGACAAAAATGATGGTACCCCTAGAAAATACTGAAAATAATGTGACCAAAGGGACATGTTAATTCAAGGTGTGTCCACTAATTAGCATCACAGGTGTCTACAATCTTGTAATCAGTCAGTGGGCCTATATATAGGGCTCCAGGTAGTCACTGTGTTGTTTGGTGACATGGTATGTACCACACTCAACATGGACCAGAGGAAGCGAAGGAAAGAGTTGTCTCAGGAGATTCAAAAGAAAATTATAGACAAGCATGTTAAAGGTAAAGGCTATAAGACCATCTCCAAGCAGCTAGATGTTCCTGTGACTACAGTTGCACATATTATTCAGAAATTTAAGATCCATGTGACTGTAGCCGACCTCCCTGGACGTGGCCGCAGGAGGAAAATTGATGACAAATCAAAGAGACGGATAATCCGAATGGTAACAAAAGAGCCCAGAAAGACTTCTAAAGAGATCCAAGGTGAACTTCATGCTCAAGGAACATCAGTGTCAGATCGCACCATCCGTCGTTGTTTGAGCCAAAGTGGACTACATGGGAGACGACCAAGGAGGACACCATTGTTGAAAACAAATCATAAAAAAGCCAGACTGGAATATGCCAAACTACATGTTGACAAGCCACAAAGCTTCTGGGAGAATGTCCTATGGACAGATGAGACAAAAATGGAACTTTTTGCCAAGGCACATCAGCTCTATGTTCACAGACGGAAAAATGAAGCATATCAAGAAAAGAACACTGTCCCTACTGTGAAACATGGAGGAGGCTCTGTTATGTTCTGGGGCTGCTTTGCTGCATCTGGCACAGGGTGTCTTGAATCTGTGCAGGGTACAATGAAATCTCAAGACTATCAAGGGATTCTAGAGAGAAATGTGCTGGCCAGTGTCAGAAAGCTGGGTCTCAGTCGCAGGTCATGGGTCTTGCAACAGGACAATGACCCAAAACACACAGCTAAAAACACCCAAGAATGGCTAAGAGGAAAACATTGGACTATTCTAAAGTGGCCTTCTATGAGCCCTGACCTCAATCCTATTGAGCATCTTTGGAAGGAGCTGAAACATGCTGTCTGGAAAAGGCACCGTTCACACCGGAAACAACTGGAGCAGCTTGCTCATGAGGAGTGGGCCAAAATACCTGCAGAGAGGTGCAGAAGTCTCATTGACAGTTACAGGAATCGTTTGATTGCAGTGATTGCCTCAAAAAGTTGTGCAACAATCTATTAAGTTAGGGGTACCATCATTTTTGACCAGGCCTGTTCCATGAGTTCATTTTTTTTTTAATAATTCCGTTGAAGCATGGTTGAAAAGCAATGTCTGACTTTCATTGGTTAACATTCATAGAATTCTTATTTATTATTACTTTTGTCAGATTAAAGTTATTTCTGTGACCATTGTGAGTTTTTCTTTTATTGACCGAAGGGTACCAACAATTTTGCCCACGTGTGTAGTTAATATAAACTTATGTAACAAAATTTGTACTACAGATTTTATGGCGCCTAAGACATTTGCACAGTATTGTGTATATTCCATCCATCCATCCATCTGTAATCCAACTAGGGACCATGGAGGCCAATGGCGACCATTGTATTTATTCCCATTTGTACAACTATGGTCAAAATTCACACACTACAGGCAATTAGCCTACACCAAATAGCCTAATCTGCATGTATTTGGACTGTGGGAGGAAACTGGAGAACCCAGAGGAAACCCACTAGGCATAGGATGAACATACAGGCACACAGACCCAAGACAGGAAACAAACCCAGGACCTGGAGGTGCAAGGCGACACCGGTTAGCACTGTGTTTATGTTTATATATTATGTTCAACTCAATCCTTAAAAGCTAGATACAGTTTTATGCAAATCAATAGATTGTGTCATACAGGTGATATGAGCCAAAATATGCATTATCGTGATGAGTTAGTGTGTTAAGAGAGAAATAAAGAAAGAAAGAAAGAAAGAAAGAGAGAAAGAGAGTGTTTGTATGTGTGTGTGTGTGTGTGTGTGTGTGTGTGTGTGTGTGTATGTAGGATGAGTGCGTCTTTTACACACATAGATTTCTCTTACTATTTGAGCAGATGGATAGGAAGCGTTAGCCGGAAACGTTTTGACCGTCAGACCTTTTGTTCAGATCATTTGAAGATGATGCATTTTTACTGTCTGGTACGACTCTCATATTACAGTTTTAATGATATTTGCTTTTTCTTTTTTAAGCAACATCAACTATTTTTGTTGGATATTTGAAATAAGTCTATTAAGAGCATTTAGGAGAGTGCATGGTTTCTTACAATGTCTACAGTACATTCTGAGGTGTGTGATACCTCTAGCGTCATTTGGAATTATTATTTAAAGTGTTTACATACAGTAAGTGGTCATGGTTGTACGTAGGAAAATCTGACGGTCTAGACTTTGTAGGGACATTTACTTAAAGAACACAAGGAAAACGGCTTATTTTCTTTTCCACGAACGACAGATTTTAAAGAAAGAAACTGATAGAACCTGAAAAAAAAAAGATTTTTAATTGACTCACTCTTCGTCTATACCACTTTATCCTGTTTACAGGGTCACGGGGGCGGAGCCTATCCCAGGAGACTTAGGGCAGGAGGTGGGGTACACCCTGGACGGGGTGCCAATTCATCACACAGCACACACACTATGAGCAATTTGGGAATACCGATTAGCCTAATCTGCATGTCTTTGGATTTGGGGGAGGAAACCCACGAAGATGTGAGTGTGTGCGGTACTCACTGGCACTCTCTCTGTGTGCCCATGGAGCCGTCCGTACAGTAGAAAAACTTTCCTTTAAATAGCTGCACCGCGATGACGGCGAAGATGAACATGAAGAGCTTGTAGACGATCAAGATGTTGAAGACGTTCTTCAGGGACGTCACCACGCAATCGAACACGGCCTGTGCGCGCACACACACACACACACACACACACACACACACACACACACACACACACACACACACACACACACACACACACACACACACACACACATAAACAAAACCTTCACGACTCACTGGAACACACACTGGCTGTTTCGTTCAGCAAGACATAAACCTTAAGAACCGGATGCTGTATGAGTTGCAACAGGTGGAAGACATTTTCAGTTTCTGTACCAGTAGAAATCACACTGTGTACAACTTTATATGCAGCCAAACCCAATATTGTGCAGTTTTTCTTTTTTTTATATCAAATGTTTTTAGGCAGATTCAGAATTATTGGCACCCTTGATGAAATAAATATATCCAGTACAGTACAATGCGGATCACAGACGCATATTATAAACATGAACATATAGGGATGCTATCAACTAGAGTTTAATGCCATAAAATTGTATTTATTTGACTGATTATAATATATTATGTTTATGTTGACTATGATTATAACAACATCACTGATTATTTCATTTAAAATTCAAAGGGCTAAGCAATTAAGGCTTTGAGTTACTGAAGGGAGAGCGCATCCCAGGAGACTTAGGGCATGATGTGGGTACACACTAGAATTAGTATGATCTATTTTCTCTAGTTGTGCCAGTCATTTAGATTATATGGTATATTTAAGGTCAACAAACTTTTATTCAGTGGTTTTGTCAGTGCAAATATATTACACGACAGTCATCAAGCCCTTCTCTTGAAGTGGGATTTATACTAATCACCTATACCGCTTAATCCTGTATTCAGGGTCACGGGGCCTGGAGCCTATCCCAGGAGACTTAGGAGACACATGGCAGGGTACACCCTGGACAGGGTGCCAATCCATCGCAGGGCACAGACACACACACATACACTCACTCATTCACACACTACGGGCAATTTGGGAACGCCAATTAGGTTCCCAAACCTACATGTCTTTGGACTGTGGGAGGAAACCGGAGTACCTGGAGGAAACCCACCAAGCACGGGGAGAACATGCAAACTCCATGCACACAGAGACGGGAATCGAGCCTGGCCGGAGATCGAACCCGGACTCTGGCGGCGCAAGGCGACAGTGCTAACCACTACACCACCGTGCCGCCAGGATTTATACAGTATATATACAGTATATATATATACAGTATATATATATATATATATATATATATATATATATATATATATATATAATGTAATAAATCTTATCTTGTTAAACAAGTATATATATACTTGTTTAACAAGATAAGATTTATTACATTTTTGTTTAACAAGATAAGATTTATTACATTTTTTTGTTTGTCTTGCAAAACACTCATAGACCGAGTTACTCACAATCCAAGGTTCCACTGTGCATATGAAATGTGCACACACACATGTGTGTGCAGAGAGTTTGTGTGTGTGTGTGTGTGTGTGCATCTAATGGTTTTAAAATATATATGAATATTGCTGTGTCTGGTATTGATATTGACAACTCATTCCCCTAATTCATCCTCCAGGACTGTGAAAGTTCAAAGGTTGACATTGCAGTACCGTATGGATATGTGCTAGAGGGAAACAGATCTTATGATAAATGGTATAAAATGTGTTGCTGTTATTATGACTAGTATCAGTTTGTAAGTGTGCAGTTGAGAACAATTCGAACACATCCTGGTACCTTCAGCTTCGGGAGCCTTTTGATCGTCTTGAGAGGCCGGAGAACTCTCAGCACCCGCAGAGACTTAATAGTCTTGATGTCTCTGCCTTTGTTGTTCCTGTGATTGAGAAAACCCCCATTAGTCGGATTTCAAATGGACTGGAACTTCAAAGTCAGAAACTCGCAGACATACTGTAATCCTCCCTCAGTATGTAAGAACAAAAAAGGAAAGGTAACTACACAGTATAGGGTTATAGCTCAGAGATTTCATTTTTTATTATTTACTAATGCAATACTGGAAAGATTTTCTCTAGACGCCAATCATTTAGATTTATGCTATAATTAGTTTTTGCTTAAAAAATTAACGTACATGGATTCAATAGAGAACTAAAGGGAGATTCTGTGTTCTGTCATCCTGGTAAGCAACACTGCAGGACACACTTATTATCCAACACTGATATCCAGCCTGTTCCACTGATAAAAGGTTACAAGTATACCAGGGGGCGTTCAATTCAAACTGGGACTTGTGATGAAATTTCTCATGAATTGAAGCACGGCACTGTGAAGAGACTCTCAGCCGCAGTAAAACATTTTGCCCGTGCAAACGTTTTTTGAAGAAGTACATCCGCAAAAAATAAGATCCCGGCCGAGGTGGTTCAGAGCTCGCCGCAGTCATTCCCTTGAATATCAACTGATCCTTGAGAATCAACAGATGAAATGTTGGTAACCTGTAGAAGAAATACATCTGTCTGTGGGAACTGAACTTAACGCAGCTCCTGGGAGGCCGGCATTTCTGATTATGGCTTGAGTGTACTGAGAAAACGTTCTGTTGGATACCTGATGGTGTCCAAGCACTAGTGAAGCACTGGGATGAGTGCATTAGTGTAGCAGGGGGATTATATAGAGAGAAATTAAGGGAGTTTTCACTCTTATAACTGGGTTCTGTCATTCTGCACAATCAACCAAAAGTCCCGGTTTGACTTGAACACCCCTCATACTTTTAAATGCCAAAGTATATGGCATACTATTCATTATAATAGTGTTATAGGACACTGCATGCGTCCGTCGCTTTGGTTAATGAACGGTCATGTGAATCTCTCCTCAACTGTGTATGCGCCAGTTCTGGGTTAAGTCGTTGATTGGATTGTTTATTTATTCCCCGTTGTGTCTCAGTACCCTTGAGAAGTCTTGCCAATTGCATCATGCGGTTCTAAGCCTTGCTTTCTGACTCATGCCTTTATTATTATTATTATTATTATTATTATTATTATTGATTTTGGAATATCCTTATTTAATGCTGCTCGACTCTGTAAAGACCCCTGCTATGGTACGCAATAGGATTTTTGGATTTGTCCAAATTCATCCCACGCTAAGTCTAGCCACTTTTTTTTACGGTAACAGGGTACATATACTGTAGTAGTAGTCGTCAGCTAGAAATTATCTCTGGCATACTACACTGACATTCAAATTCACTCGTGGATCCAATTACCTTGGAATTACATCACACTGCTACACTAGCGCTCATTAATATTTATATTTGCACGGTCATACATTCAGACACCAAGAGCTGAAATGAAAACCACCGTTGTATCCATCACCGCATTTTTCTAGAGGGGGATGCCATAAAGATGTAGTGCATGCTGGGAAATTCAGCCGAGAACCTACATCATACGCAGATCTTTGACTCGGCTACTGGATGACACCCCATGATTTAATTTTCAACATAACATGACTTTGAATATATATTGTGTACGCGTCACGGCTTTGATAAACACCTCACAAGACCTCATGAAAGGTGTTTAAGTGACAAAACACTCCACAGACGCGGCACGCATGAACATTACTGACATAAATAATGCATCTGTTTAAACCATATGAATGAGAAGTGTGTGGCTTTACCCCATGACATTCCTGGCAGCCACAATGACACAGTCCACAGAGAGAACAGAGAGAGAGAGAGAGAGAGAGAGAGAGAGAGAGAGAGAGGGACGACAGAGAAAAAAACATTTACAGCAAGAACGAGGTTAAAAACAGAGAAACACTGCAGTGCCACATAAAACACTTTTTTTTCCGTCATCACCGGTTTACAACAAGCCGGCACTTCTTTAGGTACACCTGCTCGACTGCATGTTAACGCAAATGTCTAATCAGCCAATCACATGGCAGCAGCTCAATCCATTTAGTAATGTAGACATGGTCTAGACGATCTGCGTGGTTGTTGGTGGCAACAGGCTTCTGCTAGTCGTGCTGTAGTGGTGTGGGGGGATTTTCCTATATGTACCGACCTGAGCATCATTAAATGTTGCCGCATAATTACGTTAAGTATTGTTGCTGACCATGTCCATGACCACAGGATGTCACAAAGCTAAAATCATCTCAAACTGGTTTCTTAAATATGACAATGAGTTCATTGTATGACCAGAAATGATCTCCACCGTCACCAGATCTAAATCCAATGGGGATGTGTGGTGGAACGGGAGATTCACATCATGGATGTGTAGCCAACAAATCCATAGGAATCTATACGAAATGTGCATCAGAAGCACCCTGTTGAATCTGTGCCATGAAGAATTAAGGCAGTTCCAAAGGTCAAATGTACCTAATGAAGTGGCCGGTGAGGATCTGTTCTATAATATCAATAAGTACCTCCTAGTGATTGTAATTAATACCAAAGGGAAAGATTACAAGAAGTAAATTACGTACAAAATATGATGAAAGGCACTTAATGAATGAATAAATAAATAAATAAATAAATAAACAAACATACAGATTTGTGTTTTGTTGTTTTTACTAGCCAAAATTCCAACAAATTAGAAAATCCAGAAAAAATACATAATAAAATGTAGTTATAATCGCTTTTTATTATTAGTTCAGGTAACTAACCACGTGCGAACCCAGTCAGCTACAGGAGAATCACTCACGTAAGAGCGAAGGCGATGAGAGCTCCAACCACCACGATGAAGTCCAGGATGTTCCACAAGTCTCGGAAATATGAGCCGTCATGCAAAATGAGGCCCTGGTCGATCATCTAATAAATACGAAGGTGTAATAAAATAAAATAAAATATTTTCAGTATGACAAACATGAAATAAACAGAAACAATTAATAGAAAGTGTGAAAATTTTTGAAAGTACAGTATGAAAAAAAAAACTGATTATATACCTTTATGATCATTTCAAATGTGAACACTCCAGTAAAGACGTAATCGAAGTAACGAAGAACCTGCGGGATGAGAAAATCCAACAATGAAATCTGGTGATTTTTAATATTTGTTTTTGTTTGTTTGTGAAAAATTTCTAATTAATCTAAAAAAAAAAAGTTCATTAACAAATAAAAAAAAATGGGAAGAAAAATATATGGTTTATATGAATAAATGATTGGACAATAAAATTTTAATTGCATGTATTTTTTGAATCAGTATTAATGTATTAATGAATCATTTTGAAAAAATAATTAATATCAAAAAATCTGAAAAAAAAACTTGATGTCAAAATAAATGAATTACAAAAATTCCAGGTGACAATAAAATCATATAAAGATCACATGTGGAAAAATAAAATCACATGTGAAAAATGTAATCCCTATGTATCCTACAAGCATGGTTTAGGTTCCTGAAATATAAAAGGCTAAAAGGTTCGATTTCTTACCCGGTTGCGCTCAGAGTTGGTGCACACGGGGTCCTCTGCTGCCAGAGCGATACTGCTAGCCACGATCACAAGAAGGATGGTCATCTCGAAGTAGCGTAGTGTCACTATATAGTGGCAAATTCTGCGGATCCTACGATTTAGATTCGCAAGATTTACATTTCAAAATGCAGTTTTATTGTATGTTGGCTCCAAAATGATGTATAATATACTTTGGAATCGTCTGCAAGCTTACGGGTTTTTGCTTTTGAAAATGAACATGCTATCCGGTGCCTCAGGTTTGGTAAGCTTTGTTGGGGCGTCTTCATCCATGTCGTCGTCATCATCATCGTCATCATCCTCATCATCATCATCTCTGCTGGTCTTTTCTGAGTGACAGGCTTCCACATCCTTAAAACTGACTGCAATAGATCATACATCTCCATCATGGACAATAAGCTATCATATGGACATCCAGCTAACATATACGATGAAGCGTTAGAGCTAGTTAAGATAGGCTTCATAGTGTTCCAATAGAAATAGAGGTAGAAATTAATAAACACTGCACATCAATGTTATTAAATTGGTACTTGTTGAATTGTGGAATTAAATGGCTTTTTGCATGAGAATTTTAATCAAATACTAAATGTACATTACTAAAAGAGTAGAATAGTTAATGATAGTCAAGATAGACTTTACCAGTCATTGGCGTCAACTCTAAAAGTGGCTGCGCAGACATCTCTCTCATAATGCTAGCTTCCGAATCCCCCTGGTTTAAATAGCATGCATTGTTCTCGTTATCGATGGCTTCCCCTGAGAGGTAATTAAGCTCTGGAGCTTTTTCTCCCCGGTGCTGCGGGCAGGACTCGGCCTCGCCGTCTTCGTCCAGAGCCATGCAGGTGCACTGAAGACCAGTCTCACCCTCAGCCACCTCGGATCTCGCAGAAACCTCACACACACTGTCCCTGGAAAAGGACATCATAGGTTCGTCATCATCATCCAAGGATTTTAGAAGCCACAGAGGAACCACTTGCAAGTGTACTGCACATGACTGTTTTTCAATGACTTATACGATGCATATTGATCAATAATATTAAGTAATATGTATGACTAGCTTAGGAGAGCGGTTCCTCGAGTGGCTAAGGCTCTATGATGCTGATTTGGGAATCTGAGGACCTGGGCTCAAGCCCGTTCTACTGGTGGGTTGCTACACCCCACACTACCCAGACACTGCATGCAGTTCTAATCACAGTTACACAAATGGGAGGGTTGTGTCAGGAAGGGCATCCGGTGTAAAACCTGTACCAAGTACCTGTACCCCTTGACGGGAGCAGCCGAAAGATAGACTAGCTTGCTCTCTTGAACCAGTCTATATCAGATACAGCTCATATCTCTGTCCCTGCTTTCTCTGATCCTCAGTCTCCTTGCTGTGGGCGGGACTTTGCTGGCCTCCAAATTCCCCAGATCCCAATCCAATCAAGCATCCATAAAATTTACCGGACAAGTCCAATTCACGGAATCCCCACGCTGAAACCCACAGCACCTAATGGATCCAGCGCTAATGTGCTGGTGACAGATACCAAAGCACACCTGCAGGTCTTGTGTAGTCATGCCGCAAGGGTACAAAGCTGCTCACCAATACTGAGCGTAATGCTTTATAGTTATAGCAGATCTGTGCAAACCGGCTTAGTTTCTGCAGTAAACTCCTTACTACAGATAAAACAATCACATAAATTTATGAAGGAAACCCATCAGACTGGAGACTTCAAGCTACAGTTACAGGTCTTGATATATTTGTGTTAACACAAATGGTTACTAGACTTGTTTAAGCAAAATCAAAGATTTCTGCTTGTTAAGGAGAGATCCATTCTTACAACCTTTC
Source organism: Clarias fuscus (assembly GCA_030347435.1). NCBI lineage: Eukaryota > Metazoa > Chordata > Actinopteri > Siluriformes > Clariidae > Clarias > Clarias fuscus. The sequence continues at coordinate 32,532,270 of CM059205.1, forward strand.
CATAATCCAAACTTCTTCCCCCATGACTGCAAATAATCTCACTTTTCATCTGTCAATTTGTTGCCGAATGTCTTGTTAAGCTCTGGTCTCTGGTTTTTTCCCCCTCTATTGACCTTGTCTTTGCTTTCTTAGGTTCTTTGTGTTAGACCTTTGTTTGTCTCTTTTGGATATTGACTGTGGTTCCCCTGTGATGACTTTAAACTTGAAATACAAGTTACCAACTAGAGTTTCTAATGGTTTCCCTGTGTCTGTGTGGGTTCTCTAGTTTGGTCACACAACATTGTGTTTGGAAGTATGTGGACATAAAGTCCTGTCCAGAGCGCATCTAAAACCCTGACCAGGATAACCTGCATACTAAAGATGAATTATGCTGAACTCTAGACATGATACTCGACATTACACAACATCCAGAAAGTGTTGTACCTTTGTTCCAGGCTAGCTTGATGGGACATAAATTGTTCACCGTTGTCCGTCAGTAAGCTTTGTCTGGACTGCGAAGTCTCTCCGTCATCTCCTCCTTCCGGAACCTGTTCCTCATCTGCGTTTTTACTCTCCATCCTGGACTCACGATGCCTGTGCCTCCGGTGGCGGCCACCTTGAACGACACCTGCCGCTGCGGCGGCTCGGAACTTCCGTGCCACCCGGTGCCTCCTGTCCGTATTAGAGCGATGGACAGTGCCTGAAGATCTGTCCTCCATTCCTGAGCCCATTAGAGACACTGGCTCAGATTCAGGTGGTTCAGGTAGCGGGATTGAGATAGACATGGGTGGTTCTGGTAAAGGCATGATGACTGACATTGGTGACTCAGGCAGGTGTGCTGGACTGGCTTCAGCAGAAGGGACAAGGGTGTGTGTCTGGTGGTGGCCACTCATCGGTGTGCCCATAGGGTCCTCAGTGGGGCTGTCAAACAGAACCTCGCGACTCGCCATTTGACGGCGTCTGCGCAGCTGGTTGGCGCGCTGCTCCCACACAGACATCTTGATCTTGTTACGTCTGTCACGCCGGTTGGCAAAGGCATTAGGAGGCTGCTCTTCACTGGCTTTCGCCCCTGCTGTCTCATCCTCTGCCTCGGCTGGGTTAGGCCTGCCTCTATGAATGGCTCGTTTTCTGTAGAGATATGGTCTGCGCCTCCGTCTGCTTCCACAAAACACAGACTTAGTCACGAAAATAATGATTTTTTTTTTTTTTTCCCATACACAATCACAGTATCATTCACGGGGAGTGTGTGTGTGGCTTTGACCAAATCTGAGAAATTAGAACTTTCAAAAATAATGGTTATTGGTTCGGGTTGAAGAAATTCAGAGTTGCTGGAAAAGAAAAAAGGAGCATTCGAGGGGAGGAAAGAAAATGAAACAAAGAAGGGCCCTTGAAATATTTTTTTTTCTTTCTGGTAAATGAAAAGAACACAATTTCCAAACAGAAACAGTGTATGAGACAAAAAGATGAAGATGAAGATGAAGGATGGAGGTGGAACAGGTAAGAAAGGGGATAGAGAGACAGCGCTACTCACATTGATACGCATTCTTTTGTTGTCCATGTGACCAAATGAATGATTGGTTGGAAATAAGCCATTAGTGTACTTGTACAGCAGACAGACAAAACAGTCAGAGTGACAAAGACCAACTCAAGATCACTGAAGATGGACGAATTGATTGGCTAGAGAAGATTTTTCTTTGCTCATGAGGCTAAAGACATTGACGAGAAGCGTTCCACTTACTGTAATTTGCTCTAGAACAGAACAGGATACTTTAAATAGTATTTCCCTTCCCAAGCCAGCCATGCATCTGGTGTGTTCCTGAACCACCGGAGTACATGACATTTTTGGATGTCTACACAATTTATCGCAGAGTGCAAACATTTCCCAGTACAAACATACACACACACACACACACACACACACACACACACACACACACACACAAGTCGTCTTATTGGATTTCGGCTTCTGGATGGTCTCAGATCCTCAAAATACCTCAATGGTACAGCCAGACTGCACAACTTAATCCAAGCCAGAAGCCAAAAATCCAATAGGATCCCTGTTGAAGCAACGGTGCCTAAATGTCACTGCACTTTCTCTCACACAGAGTGCACTCCAGAACAGGTTCACTCTATATTATAGGGTTTTTTTTCTCCTTCCCCCACATTCCCTTGCTAATACTGCTTTCAAAAGCCCAAACTTCAGTGTCATGTTCTGAATGCCAGTGATTCTTGTTCCTCGTTCTTACCGAACTTCGGTTCTCGAATGGATGAACCTCTCAGCACTTTCTGCCAAATGCCGTGGGTTGCGTACAGTAGATTGAGAAAACTCAAGACATAAAAAAAAATCGAATTTCCCCCAGAGAAAAGCTTTCATGACTCGCTAATGCGGCGGACACATGGCTGTCTAGTCAGGCTTAGAGCCATTTCTTACGCAATAACATGATATATCTTGCAACAACTCGGCGAAGCTTTCGACATCATAAAAAGCTAGCGCTTTAGTGCCAGTGATGGTTTAGTCTTTGTCACTCCATAACCATAAACTGACAAGACAATACAATGGCAGCATCATAATATTTTGGCATTAAGTATTTCAAGCTGTGCTGAATGCACCAGGCAAAGGTTTCTACGGGAAGCATCAGCCAATTTTCCCACAGCTTTCATCATCCAAGATACACGTCAACATCATGTTTTTTTCCCACAACAATTTAATTTAATCAGGTTAGTGCAATTTTATTTTCTTCACATAACATTCTAGGGGTAACTTAAGCTACTGGTATATTGGACTTTAAGGTTTTAAAGTGATACTGGTCTTTCATTGAGAGGGAAGAGGCAAAAGGCCATGCGCGAGTGCAAGCGAGCAAGCATGCATCATTCCTGGCTCAGACAATCAGGATTTCCAGGTGCATACAGTTACTTCAAATGTAGTGCCTTTTAATCTGTTTGGGAACAACAAATAAAACTATAATTTAGATTTTTTTTTAAACTACGGTAATTGAAATACAAGTACACAATGTTAGTTCAGGCATAATTTACGCTAGCGGCATACAGTGGAACCTCGGATTGCGAGTAACGTTTTTTACGAGTGTTCCGCAAACCGAGCAAAGATTTTTAATACATTTTTAATTGTAAACCGAACAAGTATTAGTTTACGAGCGCCGAGTATCAGGTATCATGTATCACGCATGCGACTCTTATTTTGACACCAAGCGTCACTCTCTCACCTCCCCCCAACCCCCAACTGCAGATTTTTTTTTTTTAATCTGATAAAGTGCAGATTTACCTTTAAATTCCAGTGTTTTATTTTCATTTTATAGATTGTATTAATTATTTTTATGTATTTATTTTTTGGGGCTCTGGAACGAATAATTTGAGTTTTCATTATTTCTTATGCGAAATGATGATTTGGGTTACGAGTGTTTTGGAACACGAGTCCACTTCTGGAACGAATTATGCTCGTAATCCAAGGCTCCACTGTAATTGATAAAACTTAACTAACCTTAAACTAACTGCATTATTTCACTTTCTACATCAGCTATATTATTGTTAATTTTTTAAATTGTAATTCAGGGTGCAAGGAGGATCACAGGTTTATGCTACTGTGCTCAATCTAATACGCTGAAGTTTCCATGGAAACAATCTTAGGCTGAAAATAAAAATAATAATAATAAAATGGATATATATATATATACATATATATATATATATTTCCATTTTATTATATATATATATATATATATATATATATTCTGCTTTTTAGACAAGAAATACTTGTCAGTGTGAGTCAGTTGATTTTAGATGTAAAATTATAAAGGAGTCTCTGGTGTCAGTGCTCCAGAGAACTTCTGGGTTCTCAGTAATATATATACATACATTTACTGACATCATTGTATCTCTACTAATGTTGCTCTAATTATTGTAAAATATCTTTTTGTAATTCCTCGCCACTTTGAATATTTTTTGTTGTATATTTATATATTTTATACACAATTAAGTCAACAGATATTAATTGATGCTGGTTTAAATATTAAATAATGATAACTTTAATTTTAACTTACTGATCTTTGTTTCATCAATATCTAAAGGTCTAAAATTATATCCAGTACTGTGCAAAAGTCTTGAGTTCCACTATTCATTTCTTCATATTTTGTTCCAGAGAGCCAGACCTTCTTGTATTTTTAATGCAGTCTAGAGGAATAGTTCTCCAGGCTTCCTGAAGGACCTTTCGGCTCTCATTTTTGACAAGTTTTCGTCCCTGTACCTGAGCGGTTTCTGAGGAATATTTTCTTTGTTTGTTAAGTCACACAGTGACCTATGAATCATGCAAGTTAAAAAAAAAACAAAAAAAAAAACCCCCATCTAACTTAAGTCCTGAACCGGTGAGAAACCGGTGTAGATGATGACTGGTGATGCTGAATGCTGAGAGGTTGGAACAGATGAGAGGGGAAAAAAGGTCGCTGCTGAGGTTATCAGTTTTTAAATAGATTTTTAAAATTATTTTTTCTTTTTTCTTATTTAAGCTACAACAGTTCATTTCATTTAATATTGACAATATTGATGGTCACAAGACTTTTGTACAGTACTGTATTCATTTTACTAAATATTGTCTCCCGCCATACGGCTTTAATTCATAACAGATCATTGTGTACTTTCTTTTTTTTTTTCCTCAATGAAATAAACAAATAATTGTATTATTCTAGTTGCTGGAATTTATGATTCTCAAAGAAATGTTTTTAGATAACTTAATAGGTTAATTAAAAGGTGTTATTAACATATTACCCACTTAGTGTCCTAGCAAAACCTATATTATTTATATATTATTATTATTATTATTATTATTTTTTTTTTTCCCCGATTTCTCTCCCTAATTTAGTCATGTTCAATTCCTCCCCATCACTAGGGGGCTCCCACATTAAGGCTACTACTACCACTCAGTCTGGTGGGCCGAAGACTATCACGTGTTTCCTCCGAACCACGTGACGCCAACCGACCGTATCTTTTCGAACCGCTCGCTAACGCACCGTTGGGGGCGGAGTAACACACTCGGGTGACAGCGCTATCCGCTCCTTCTGCTTGCGTGAGCTCACTGATTGGCTGTAGAGCCGTGATTAATATGGGAGCACCAAATCCCTCCCCTCTGAGAGAGCTCGGCCAATCAGCTCTCTCTAGGCCTCGACTTTGAGAGGTCTTTATATATTATTAATATATATTTATATATTCTTTATATATATATATATATATATATATATATTTTTTTTTTTTTACTAAAAAATATTCTATATAATATAACTAAATATGCTTTAATGAAACAATTTGAACATGCAACTTAGGCAGTTTTTTATGACTTACTATACTTTCTATATATAGTCACTTTATACTGTATAGTCTATATATAGTCACTTAGTATGACTTTCTATATTTAATGTCTTGTAGTAGACCTGCAGTTGCGAAGAGACCAGTGACAATCGATATGAGGAATCACAGTGAGGCATTCGAAAGAATTCCATAAGACGAACTTTTGCAAACCAGCATACAGTAAAATAGTGTGTATGACACTCGAAAAACATGTGCTTATGCTTTTCACATGGAATAACCTTATACAATGGTAATAATCACTAAATTATTATAACCTAGAAAGTATTAATTTGAAGTAAACAATAATTAGATAGCAGAAAGCTCTAGACAAGTGTCGATTATGGCAATGGTCCATATGTTTCTTAGAAAAAAACTCTAATTGTAAGCAATCATGTTTTTAAACTTTTTAAATGGTTTTTAAAAAAATGACCCCAAAGTGTCCCTAATGCCAGCACATGTAGTGTTTTGAAGCATTTCAGTCTCGGGCCAGATTTGGCCCATCTTTAAGTTCTGGTCCGTATCATAACCATATATCTAGTCTAATTAAGATGAATCTTTACACAGCTATTTTATTTTCTGTCTGTGGGAAACACATTGCAACGTCATGATGTTGAGCAAACACACTCAATCATTGCTTTGCATTATTTTTCTCTTTACGTTTAGCATATAGCAAGGACCATTCTATAAGACTCATTCCAGCAGCGACAGACGGATGGCACATTAATAAATGATGCTAGGCCATATGTAGTGGGTTTGTAACAGTTTGATTACAGGAAAGAAAGTTTCTAATGGCACTACACCATCTTATCATGCGAATTCCTGCCAGTTGATTCATGTTCAGCTGTACTGTACGTGAAAATGACGCTATATCTAGTACGTACAGTACAAGGTGGAGGGGGCACAAACTTACTGACAGGACTGATAACACTTACTCAGAGAGGCCAAACTCCCGACCCTTGTACCGCTGATTGAAAAACTCCTCTTCCTCCTCTTCATCCTGGACACATTCAGATTGATTGGGTCATGTGTCAGCTGAGGTTTTCCTGTATTTAAATCTGGAACTACAGGATGTCCTTTACCTTTGTGAGCTCTTGTGCGTTGGCAAGATTATCCACAGCGATGGCCAAGAAGACATTCAGCAGTGTGTCTGGTCAAATTGTGGTCAAGGATTGGAGAACGTCATTGGAGTATGTCATGTTCTAAGTTAAACGCAAATGAAGATCTGCATTGACAATTCAACAAGGATAAACTTTGGGCTGTTTTTAAACTGGATTTGTTTCCGTGGAATACTGAAAAAGTCAATTCAGTTACACATCGTGATGTATTTGTGTAAAAGTTTGTTTATTGTGGTTAGCACTGTCGCCTTGCACCTCCAGGGTCCGGGTTCGATTCCCGGCCAAGTTCGATTCATGTCTCTGTCTGGATGGAGTTTGCATGTTCTCCCCGTGCTTGGTGGGTTTCCACCGGGTATTCTGGTTTCCTCCCACAGTCCAAAGACATGCAGATTAGCCTAATTGCCATTCATAAATTGTCCGTAGTGTGTGAGTGAGTGAATGTGTGTGTGTGTGCCCTGCAATGTACTGGCATTCTGTCCAGGGTGTGCCCCTGGGATATTCTGGGATAGGCTCCAGGCCAACCCGTGACCCTGAATACAGGATAAAGCGGTATAGATGAGTGGGTGTTTGCATTTGTTTGCAATGTGGCAAAATGTTGCTGTTGCAAAATCAGAAAAAAATAATATCAAAATCACAATACAAATCAAGTTGACACCTGAGTAGCATGATATGGCAGCGTGTGAATCGCATCCCTAGTAAACATGAGTTATTTGATGTTTCTTTAACAGTAGATAAAATACAATATCAGTGAAGCATGGTGGCGGGAGCACCATGTGGGGCATTTACTCTTAGTCTTTTGATTTCTTTAAAAAAAAAAAGTCCTTCTTACACAATTGCCTAGAAAGCTCATAGTCGTGCCATAGTTATTAATTAATTAATTAATGTATTAATTAATTAATTAATATATTTATTCATAAAGTAGGGGATTTATTGGGTGTTTGAAACTTGTATATTTTGTTCTTAGTCCTCATGATGCTGTTCTCTGTAAATACTATACAGCCTTCCGGAAACAAGTGTATTGTGAATATATCTGATGTTATATTTTGAAGCATGTTTAATGGACTATTTATTTCGAGACAGATCTGAAGGATACAGTTACCAATAAGCGTAAGCACGATGAAGTAGATGGAGGACCACATGCCGTACTGTACGCCCCCCTGAGAGCGAATCCCGTTATACATCACCTCGTTCCAGTCTTCACCAGTCAGAATCTGAGGTTAAATTAAAACGATTTAAAGTCTGATAAAAAAAAAAAAAGTGATGAGACATAAATGAACAAATATAGTACTGGAATACTGAAACCGCCTCCACTCGTCGCTGTGGTTTGGCACCTACCTGAAAGACTGTCATGATAGCAGCTGGAAATGTATCAAAGTTGGCAGGAGTGTAATCTTTAAAGATGAACCTGAAGAACAAACACATTGCAAATAATAAACAATGATTTTAGGTTAAAAATACTTCAAGAATGGTTCTATGTTGAAGAATGCTGTTTCCCTGTTAGCCATTGAGAATTATTCGAATAAAATGCAATTATTTGTGTGTATTTTTACCAGGAAATCAGACACTCCACATTCTACAGTCATGGAGTGTTTATACGGACACCTGAGACCTTCTTAAATGTTAATAAAAGTGCTGTTACTATGGTAACAGTAATGTATTCAAATTAATCACCTCGACTTCTGAACCAATCATAACTGAAAATTCAATAGCGCTGAAATTTATGCAGGGCTTAGAGGTTGAAGATTGAAATGTAATATAAACACCCCATACTTCATACACATAAGTATATTTAAGTGCTGGCAGGACATGAATCATTTTTTTTTCGCTTTGTCCACACTTATATAATATTACATAATGATATTAATTCCAAATGGCTCAATGGTGGTATTTACAATAAGGATGGTTATTGTTAATTCAGTACATTTGCAGCTGATACTCATAGACTCAACATCTGGATGTTACCTGCCACCAAACAGCTGCATCCCGAGCAGAGCGAACACCACAATGAACAGGAAGAGCAGGAAGAGGAGGCTGATGATGGACTTCATGGAGCTCATCAGGGACACAACCAGGTTTCTCAAAGAGGCCCAGTATCTGATTGGTTTAAAGTAAGTAAGGATATAGCCAGGAAAAAAAGGGTGACTCCTCATTCATAGAATAAGGCTCATGATAATGCTAAGTGCAAAAGTTTGCACCCCCATAGTTGCAGAATTGAAAATGTTCACAAAGGTAATGTGCATTAAAAAAATAAAACCTTTACAAAACATTTTTCAAACATTAAAAAGATAATGAAAAGAATACATTAAAATTAAAATTCTAAGTTAAAATGTTATGTCACATATAGAAACCATAATAAGATAGAAAAATATAAAATATACAATTTTGTTACAATAAATAAAATAAATTATAAAGTAGAAATTAATAATAATAATAATAATAATAATAATAATAATAATAATAATAATAATAAGACAGGATGAGGAAAGCACTCAGCTCTAACTTAACATTTATAAAATGTTGCAATTGTTGCTACTAATTTTTTCTCTTTTTTCATAAATTTCCTCTGCATTGCATTATTACTCCATTTGTTTGATCTTTGCTTATTTTTTTCTTTCATAAATACATTTTTGTTTCATGGTCAAATTCGAATATTTTTTTCATTTTCGTATGATTTTTGCCATGATTTCTTATGATCTCTTTATTTTTAAATGTAGTTTTTACAATGATATCTTATTATATTAGCTTTTTATATTAAATTTCTTTGCCGTGTAGACACGAGGGCACAAACCTTCGCACAGGACGGTATACTGACCCTCACAGACGTACCTGGTTATTTTAAAGATCCGCAACAGTCTCAAAGCTCTAAGCACGCTGATCCCGAACGATGTCCCAGGTCTAAAGAATCCCCAAACCACCTCAAAAATACTGCCGATGATGACCTGCGCAAAGGTACGAGACGAATAACATGACACACGTTCCCACTCGTACTCCGAGCCAAGACGGAACATAAGAAAAGGAATCTTGTACGCTGGAGTCACGACGTTCAGCTGACAGGCACAAAGTGATTCAGCGGCGGAAACGAGAAAAACTCTAAAGAGCCCACCTACCCCACAGTCGAAGCAGTTGAAGGAGGAGTGGAAGTAGAGGCGGAAGCCAAGACCGTACATCTTCAGAAACATCTCAGCCAGGAACAGGCCCAGAAACACGAACTCTGCATAGTCTGCGGAAGGTTTGAAAACGGTTTCAGGGCCATGGCTATGTAAACGCTCGTAAACCGTTGTGATTACTGCAGCTGGACATCCACCGGAATCCCATATTTCCGTGAATGAGGATGACATAAAACAAGGCAGGATTTTTTGGTTGTCAAAACATTCATTTGGCAACGTGACAGATGTTGCAACAACACTGATACTGGGCTGTTTTTTAAAATTTTAATTCATTTGGTAAACTGCACTTACATAACAATGAGCACCACTAACACCATATTACAGTAGAGTAGTTTGGTAGCTAAGATTCACCTCACCGTACTATTTCTGAAGGAAATGAATCAGACAGGTAACATAAGGAGAGGCGTTACAAGAGATACACGCACTGTGTGTGTGGGACGCTGTTGTGTTTGTCCCCATATCTGATCAGGATTCTATACCCCACTCATCGTCTATACCGCTTTATCCTGCATTCAGAGCCTATCCCAGGAGACAGGGTACACCGTGGACAGGGTGCCAATCCATCGTGTATAAATCTTGGAGTGTGTGTGTAAAGAAAAAAAAATATATATATATCTATATATATAGTACAGACCAAAAGTTTGGACACACCTTCTCATTCAAAGAGTTTGAATTTGTATTATGGCAAGAAAAAAGGAGCTAAGTAAAGAAAAACGAGCGGCCATCATTACTTTAAGAAATGAAGGTCAGTCGGTCCGAAAAATTGGGAAAACTTTGAAAGTGTCCCCAAGTGCAGTCCACAAAAACCATCAAGCGCTACAAAGAAACTGGCTGACATGCGGACCGCCCCAGGAAAGGAAGACCGAGAGTCACCTCTGCTGCGGAGGATAAGTTCATCCGAGTCACCAGCCTCAGAAATCGCAGGTTAACAGCAGCTCAGATCAGAGAGCAGGTCAGTGCCACACAGAGTTCTAGCAGCAGACACATCTCTAGAACAACTGTTAAGAGGAGACTGTGTGAATCAGGCCTTCATGCTAGAATATCTGCTAGGAAACCACTGCTAAGGACAGGCAACAAGCAGAAGAGACGCGTTTGGGCTAAAGAACACAATAAAGAACACAATAAAGAAAACTCGCTGAATGAGAAGGGGTGTGCAAACTTTTGGTCTGTACTGTATATATACATACACTGTGGGGCAAAAAAAAAATTCAGTCAGCCACCAATTGTACCTGTTCTCCCATACCTACAGTATGATGAACTTGCACAACTGGTGGCTGACTAAATACTTTTTTGCCCCACACACTATATATATATATATATATATATTTTCTTTCTTTCTTTTCTTTCTTTTATATCTCATAAGTTATTTTGATACCGACAGAAAAAAATCGCTCCTGAAAATTCAATCCACTTAAATCCACCTGCTAAATAAAAGCAGCATGCTCTTTGAGTTGCATGAGCTAAATCTACATAATGTATGTATTTAAAGTCATTTCCATTTAATGCCATTTATTTTACCTTCAGCTAAACATTTTTTTTTCAACTTCATTCATGCCATGATTGTTACACTTAACTACATAAGGAAAGTTTTGTTTTCGATAAGGAAGATTATTTTCCATTTCCTCTCCCAGGAGACTTGGGGGACGAGGCGGGGAAGAAGACCCTGGATTTTTGGGAACCTGCATGACTTGACCCGGCAATTTTGGGAACCTGCATGTCTTTGGACTGCGGGAGGAAACCGGAATACCGGAGGAAACCCACCAAGCACGGGGAGAACATGCAAACTCTATGCACACAGACCTGAGGAGGGAACCGACCCCAGACCCTGGAGGTGCAAGGCGACATTGCTAACCACTACATCACTGTGCCCCATAATTTATTGATTGTTGTTAACAATCAATATTTAGTATGAAATTCTTTATTATTTAGACTCTACCTTTATTTTTGCAAACAACATGTTGTCCTAATCCTCCTCACACCCCTGTACCATACCATATCAACAATCATATGCCCCTCCTTCCCACAAAACTGACTTCAACAGTACTGTCTTCTAGGTGTAACAGCCCTCATTTTTCTATCCTATGATATTACATATGGCCGGTAGAGATCACCAAGGGGAAGTAAATGATGAAATTCCTTCCAGGATTGGACCAGATTAGGAGCGAGCTCTTGTGATATCAAAACTGGCTGTACTAATGTCACAGTTGAGCAGCTAATCAGTTTTTCCATGACAATCACTAAGCATCTGAATATCAAAGCGATGCTAAGATCAGGAACCGAGCGTCCCTTTGATAGCAGGCTCGCTTTCAAGTCCTACATTTACCTGACCACGTCCTGGCCTTCATTTATATTCTGGCCTGAACCGATGACTCACAAAATGGTGGGAGTTTTATTTTGTGAATCACTTGGTAGCACCTCTTAGTTGAATATTTAATAAGAAAACAGACACGATCAAAAAAAGAAAAAGAAAAAAAAAAACAGCTGTCATGTCTATATGAAGGTAATATTCTTAAAAAAAAAAAAAAAAAAAAAAATTCTGGAATCCATAACCATTTAGCATGGATTTAAACATGGAAATGAATTATTTTACCTAATTTTTTACGTAATTATTTTATACTTTACAATATGCATGCAATATTATTATTATTATTATTATTATTATTATTATTATATTATTATTATTTTTTTTTTACAGCTGTCCACTTAACATGTATCAGTCAATCAGCATGTACAATATGTAATTCTGAAATAAATTCTCATATACAGTATATAATCATAGTATTTTTAAAAGATTTGGCTTTTACCCTTGACGATTGTTACAAAAACTGATGATTTTTATATGTGAAATTATGATTTTATAATTGCTTTTCTAACAAAACAAAACAAAACAAACAAACAAACAAACAAACAAACAAACAATATATATATATATATATATATATATATGTTTGTGACCGGAAATGAATTCCATAAAATGTACTTTTCAACATACAAGGTGTCTTCTAGTCAAATAGTGACTTGAACATGATGATGCACACTTTCACCAACACCACTTGCATGTTACAGGAACTCAGCTGGGAGTTACCGCCACATTCCCTGTACAGTCCTGACCGGCCATTTCAACATGTTTAGGCCATTAAGGGAGTTCCTGGGAGGCCAGGGTTTCAAACATGAAACTGTCAGTCCGATCACGGCTCTGATGTACTGAGAAAACTTTCTACCTTGATGGTTCCCAAGCCGTAGTGTAACACTGGTCTAAGTGCATTAGTGTAGCAGCGGATTATATAGAGACATAAAGCGAGTTTTTACTCTCATAACTGTGTTCTGATATTCTGCACAATCAAAAGTCTCAACCGTTCATATACACATCAAAAGTTTCCAAAAAATATTTGACTTTATATTAAAGAGATTATAATGAGAACATTATTATACAGGGTGAAACGTACAGTATGTGTGAAAAAGAGTTTTGTAAATCTGAAAAAAGCTATTTTACACACACACACACACACACACACACACACACACACACACACACACACACACACACACACACACACACACACACAGACACACGCACACACGCGCACACACACAGACACACACACACACACACACACACACACACACACACACACACACACACACACACACACACACACACACACACACACACACACACATACGTACATATCTGCCAAGAGGTTCCCTAAGCAGCCAAGGTGTTACATGCTTAATTCCATTAAAATTATTTATATCTGTAATTAAATATTTTAAAAAGTAAACTACTACACTCTATACATGTAAAATAAAAAATGCATTATAAAAAAAGATTTCTGATAAAAAGTAGATTTTTTTTTTCAAAAATATATTTAAATATGAATCTAAAAGTTGAATATTTTTATTTTACGTGGCCCATAATCTTCTCTAATAAAAATGAGGCTGCGGTCAAACCCGCTTCTTACACTGAAGCACGGTGAGCCACTCGGGCTGGTTGTGGTGCACGATGGCCACGCAGATGGTGTTCAGGCCCACGAGGCTGAGCACTATCCAGTAGAAGCTGTCCGTCTTGACCATACGACGGATGGAGAAGCGAAGCATGCGCTCTTTACGCCGGAGGTAGGCGGCAGGACCGCGTCTCACAGTGCGGATGTTCACCGGAGGCCTGGGCCCGCCTGGGAAACACACACACAACAAGTGTCATGTCAACGTCACGTTATAATGACGATATATATAATATATCACTCAAAAACAAGCAGAAACAAAACGCTTAGTCCTGGTTTGATCTGAAGGCCGCTTTGTATATATGAGGTGCGTTCGAGTCAAACCGGGACTAAGTGCTTCCTTATATATTTATATTTTTTTGATTAGTATAGCTACTTAAGTGCAGGCTTTCTAAGATCTTAATAAAAATGACTTAAATTTTTTGTAAAAAGTTTTGACTAAAAATGACAAAATTTGTTTTTATAAAAATGACTTAAATATGCTTTCAACCCGTGCAAAATATTGCTTTTGAACCTTAGCGTTATCCATATGAGTCATGTGACATTTTTTTTTATTCATTCATTGTCTATGCCGCTTTATACCGTCTTTCCCAGGAGATTTTGGACATGAGGCAGTGTACATCCTGGACAGGGAGCAAATTCATCGCAGAGAACACACACACACACACACACACACACACACACTACAGTACATGCACTCCGGGAACGCCAGTTAGCCTAACCTGCATGTCTTTGGACTGTGGGAGGAAACCTGAGTAGCTGGAGGAAACCCAGGACAGGAAGAACATGCAAACTCCATGCACACAGACCCCAAGGTGGGAATTAAATCCTCGACCCCGGACATCACCAGGGGGGGGTGGGGCCACAATGCTAATCACTAAGCCAGCATGCTGCCAGCGAGGTTTCAACAGGATGAAATACTGTGTTAATTAAGAAATGGTTTCATTTATTTTGAGTAATATTAACAAGGCGAGAATTGATCTCAGTCCTGGAGATGCGAGGCCACAGGGCTAACCACTACGCGACCGTGCTGCCCACCAAGTGACATTAAAATGACAAATGCAGTCTTAATGAAAGGTTGTTATTCAATACACCCTAACAAAGTGGTAAGTGTTATGTAGTCTTATTGTAAGGAAATAAAACCAATTTCAGTAAACACAGAAGTCTTGCAGAAAGAAACAGAGAAAGAATGTGAAAATCGGCTCAGAGAGAGAGAGAGAGAGAGGGAGAGAGAGAGAGAGAGAGAGCATATGGATGCAGTCAAAGTGGTGTCACTAACCAACTGTTGCGATTTCTGAATATTTGTCTTCTCCACGACGCCTTGCGTTCTTCTTGCTTGTGGCTCGCTTCAGCACTTCAGTAAAACGACAAACACAATAATTACTGCAGTGAAAAAGTGAACATCACAACCCAAGACTCCGAACCCAAAGGCAAATGGTTTTTATAAATGTCTTTTTCACACTCTCTTGATTCCGGCTCCTGCTGGGACCAGCTTGCAAACGTGTAAAACATAAGTGACTTTTTTTTCTTCTTTTTCTCTCTCTTTTCTCCGAAACACTGAACGCAGAGGCCAATCAAAGGCGCAGCACATCAGTGGGCATGTGAAAAACTGAAAAGGATCGTTGCTGTGGTTACTGACACGGCTGCAACGTGAGAGGGAACAGCTCCCGTGCGCTTTCAGTGCTGGGGCTCGGGCCGTGAGCTTCACAGCCATAACAGCTCGGGAGCGGCGAGTAATCCTGTGACCTCATGTACACCACCCTAATATTAAACAACTGTGGTGCTTTTATTTCATTCTTTTTTATGAATGGAAAAAAAAAAACCCCAGAAGGTGTAGATCATTTGCGTCACATTTTAGGAAGCCTTGTCTGATTGTGTATCTTGCTCTACTTGCAACCTTCTGACAAATACTTGAAATGTAATTCACCTCTTTTTACTATTAACAGTAAATTTAAAAGGAAAAAAAAAACATGTAAAAAAATCCAATATGTAAAGAATAACACACTAGGGGGCATGCTGTTACAGTATCATATTCAGCAAAATGATAGTGTGATGCATTATTCTGTAAATTTACAGTTACCAAGGAAAGATTTATTATTTCTCTATAACAAAATGTCCCGAAAATGTTTAGGAACTTTTATAAAAAAAATTTTTTTTATTCATTTAAAAATCATACCCTTGCACCCTTTATATTTATAATTAAATAAATAAGTAAATAAATGTAATTAATTATAATTATAATCTAATTATAATTAATGATAGTTAATAAATAATATAAATATAAATAATATAATATAAATAAATAATATAATAATTATATAAATATAATATAATATAATATAATATAATATAATATAATATAATATAAATATATTATATAATATAAATAAATGTAAAAATATTTATTTATTTATTTGTTTATTTATTTTAAATAGTATCTTTTATATAATAGGTTTATTTTAATATATACAGTATATATATATATATATATATATATATATGGAAAAAAAGATAAGAATTACATATATATATGTATATATAAATACGTAGCATTATAAGTATTTTAAATAAGTTATTTTTAAGGGAATTAACACACTCAACTAAACGTTTAATTTGCCTTGTAGACAGAACTAGTGTTAGATCTGCTGTGATAAAAAATATTTATTTGATTAAAATTAAACATTTAAAAAAAGTATTTAGAGGGTGTTTAAGTCAAACCGGGACTTTTCATTGTGCAGAATATCGCCAGACTGCTGTAATACGACTGCCTGCTTCATGTCCGACACCCTGGCCTTCCAGGAACTCCTTTAACGCCCCAAACATGTGGAAACAGATTGAAGGGAGGTCCAGGACTGTCTGCTGGTGTTGTTTGTGAGTGATTGTGTGTACAGTTCCCACAGACAGATGCGTCACCTCTGCAAGTCGTCGCTAAGTTATCCATCGATTTTCGAGGATCAGGCGTTCCACTGGGCTGAATGTTCACGGGTACGACTGCAGAGGGTTCTGAGTCACCTCGGCCAGGGATCGTTTAAAGCAGCTTGCACCGTTTAAATGTTATACGTTACCATATAGTCTCATCACCGCACTGTGCTTGAAGTCTTCTGTAAATGTCAGTTGGCTTCGTCACATTTCATCACAAGTCCCGGGTTGACATGAACGCCCCTCAGATAAGCACTAAAACTCCTTTTGACCAATCAGATTTGAGAATTCCACAGTGCTGTGGAATGGTATATTAAAGCAATAAGACACTGGAGAATGTGTGTTACAGTGATTTTAAGCAAAGTATATTATGAAGTTTCAACGTGAGAAACTCCTGTGTTACAGGCTAACGTGCGTACTGTATAACCCATGTGTACTGTGACTGTAAGTCTTAGACCGCAGTGCTTTGGAGTGTTAAGTGTTAATACATCCTTACTACATCCTCTGAATAGAGGAAAGCCAGGCAAACCTTTTAGAGAATAAATATAGAACAATTCAAAGGGTAAAATTAATAGCACTGTCAGGAAGATGTGTCTCAATGCAAACATAAATGTAGTAAAGCTTTTTACAGCACAGGAGTAATTTACCTGGAGATGCACACTTATGTCTATTTGTTTATCGGTTGTAAAATGTGTGTGTGTGTGTGTGTGTGTGTGTGTGTGTGTGTGTGTGTGTGTGTGTGTGAGTGTGTGAACAAAAAGGTGCATGAACACGCTGGAGGACGGAATAATAAAGCAGGACCTCGTACCCTCTAATGCAGATCTTCCGGAGTTTTTGTTCTCCTCGGCGAGCATCACTTCCTCTGCGGAGAGAAAGAGAAAAGAAATGACACACCGAGCACAAGCCGTTGGAAGAGCGAGCGGTGTCAAAGTGAAATGCCAAATAGCCTTGTGTTTGGAGGCCGTGATTCGAGACTGATTAAAGTTCCCTGCACCAGTATGGCGCTTAAAACTGATCCCTTGCACTGTAGAAAAACAATGACTACACAGAGAGGGTGTCTCACAAACACACTATACACACACACACACACACACACACACACACACACACACACACACACACACACTTGCACACTCCAGTCTGTGAGTCAGGCTCACCTCTCCGCTAACCCTTATCTGCGTGGGAGAGCGAGTTTGCCATGCAGCTCCTACAGAAGAGCAGAGGCTTCACAGAGCTGCTGTGCTTCCACACACGGCCGCTTACCTGCTCGCTCGGCTCAGGTGGGAGGCAGGATGGAGTCGTACCAAGGGTGGCGTGGGCAACTAAACGGGGAGGACTTTTAGCACAGCTGAGAGGTTCGCGCTGGAGTGGTGGCATATACCATGTGACTTACTTTCATGGCACTGATCGATCATTGGTTCATTGACTCATGACTGCGGCCCCCCAAGACTCTATCAAATATTGAACTACAGTACATGGATGATCTCTAGATTTGTCCCTAAAAGCTGCTCATTCCTAGACTCGTACTGTTGACTTTTCTGCTCATAATAACCAGACTTTCAGTCTGTAAAAAATATCTAAGACCAGATGGCTCGTGGATCAGGGTATCCTCCTGAACACATAATGGATCTAAACAGCAAATAAATGAAATAGGAAATATCGCACCTGCTCGGTCGATCCATGCCCTGTAGCCGTTAAGCTCCCTCTCCACCTGCTGCTGCCTTCTAAGCTTCATGAAGGCTCGCCGGTTCTCCACACGCTCCCTTTCTTTAGCAAATTCACTACGGGAAACGGGATGCACATCAAGCACCAGGACACATACAGTAGGATTTGAGACATTTTAAAAGCCCATGAGCTTTTTGCCTAGGGAGTAGCAGATTGATGAATCTATGAGTTTTCAGTCCCCTTTAACTTTTCTGTATTCTGTATTGTTGAATTAATTTCTAACCAGATCTGTTTTTAGCGCTGTCTGAACAAAACGCATCTTTCATACGTGGCCCTAGACCGGATACGTATCTGATATGTGGTCATGCGACTGGATTTTATGCAACCTTTTTTTTCTCTATGTGCATGTGGGAACTCGTCAATATCATCAGTCAGCACCAGCAGCACGGGGATTTCATAGCAGCGCTAGCCATAGCTGGCAAAACAGCTAAAGTGAGGTGCC
Source organism: Clarias fuscus (assembly GCA_030347435.1). NCBI lineage: Eukaryota > Metazoa > Chordata > Actinopteri > Siluriformes > Clariidae > Clarias > Clarias fuscus. The sequence continues at coordinate 32,550,970 of CM059205.1, forward strand.
TGGCTCTGTTTCTTCGTCCGGACCTCAACAGATACAGCCGAGTAATTGCTTGCTGACCTTCGGAGCAAAATCCAGAGTATATTTTTGCTGAAATCACATCCATTGTATGGAATGAATGACTCATGACGTGTTTTAACTCAGATGGCGTGAGCAAAGACATATCGACGTGCCTTTTCAGAGGACTGACGTACCGTCATTAGAGTCAGATGCGAGCTGGTAAAAAAAATAAATAAAAAATCAAAATTGGAACTGAGCAATGTAGCTTGCAAGCTTCTACGGGAATGTAGCCGTAGAAGCTTGAATTTCAATTGTTTGTCATTGGTCTGTGATTATTTCCAAAGGAGGCCAGACACTTAAATGGTTAAAGAAGGATTTTAATCAAACAACGAAGATGCCAAGGGGAACTAAAATCCACAACTCAGATGAAATTAACTGGTTGTAGAACAAACTCTGGGAAAAACTCTGAGAGTGGCGAGATACACAGATTAGCCAGAACACCACTGCAAGATGAACTGAACCTTGATTGTCAATTATATATGAGTACCCGGTGACATGATCATGGATCACATCTATACCTGTGGGACCCAATGGCTAGCTCAAAAGTCAATGCTGGATATGATAGAAAGGTATCAGAACACCTACATTAGTGCACCACAGCCTGTTGTGTACGGGGGCTTAGCAGGCTAACCTCGTTAGCAAGGTTATTGATCTGGCCGCCAGATTGCCCAGATCAGATCTCAATCCGACAGAGCATCCACGGAACAGCTCCCAAGAACAGCACCACTATTGTGAAACATGCTGGTGGTAGCACCACCTGGTTGCTTTTCTGATTTATTCATTCAGCTTTTCAGAATTATATATATACAGTGTGTGTATATAATTCTAAGGTCCTCATACATAATAGAAATACTAGAATACACTTTTAGCTAGATTTTTGGTAGTAAAAATGTTTTATTTATTTATTTATTTTTTTTTAAAGCTAGAGAAACAGGCGTATAATTTGTGAGGTTCTCACCCTGAAAGAACACCAAGCACCAGGTTTAGGACGAAGAAGGAGCCAATAATGATGAGGGGAATGAAGTACATCCAGTTCCACGTGGGGCCCAGGGCATCATTAGTCTGAGGACATATCACACAACAGATGTCTTATTAGCCTAGTTTTTTGACATTTTTTTTTTTTTTTTTTTGAAGAAAGTCCAACACAAAGCCACAGCAACCTTATACACAAGCGTATCTCTTAAATTGTTTATTGGACTATCAGACATCTGGTGCGATTTTCCTAAAACGGTGTGGGGTACAGTACATCAGTACAGTAGTTTGTGCTTTAAACATGAAAAGGAGTTAAAATTCAGTGTAATCAGAACAAAAAGATCCATCCACCCTCACACAGTGAGTCTGATGAACCTGTGTTGGTGTAGGTCTCCTGACAGCATAACAGCTCTTTCTCCCTCATAAACAAACATCATCAGTGCACTGAACTTCAGTAACATGATTCTTTTTATTACATAAAAATATTGATATGCTTCAAATCTAAGGGCTATTCACAGTGACAGACACACTATAGATTAGATTATTGGAATCATTAAAAACAAAATGTTTTTAGCAGGAAATTCTTGACTACTTTATATTTTAACCAACCATGTCTGGTTAAAAACGGTGCATTTATTCTAGTTTTATAAAAATGCCACATGGGGCCTTCATTAGTTAAAGGACATATCGGACAACAGAAGCATGATTAGCCTAGTTTCTGAATCTGACGGAACGTCCAAAACGGTAAATGCCAAAAACATACCAAGGTCAGACGAGATACACTTCGTCTCTGAGGGATTGAGAAAGACATGGATCTGGACTGTTTTCTGGTCTGGCACCTACAGTAGGTGGTGGAATGAACTTTCGACTAAAGACCCATCTGTTTCTTAGGGATTTTGGTCAACCTCATTCTTATTGATTGATAGATTCATTAATGGAACCTTCAAAGCACTTATGTAAGTCACTCTGGATAAGAACATTGGCCGAATGCCATGACTGTAGATGTCCAAGAAACACTGGTAAGGTTAATGCTAGGGGTTCAGGTTTGGGTGGATTTTTACCAACAGAATTTCCATTTGCCTATGCCGAATTATAGACAAACAAAGGAGTGAAGATAATCCAAAGTGGCTAAACAGTCCAAGATCCACAATCAGAATGTCCAACACAAAAAATAACAAATGGCTCAGCATCGCAAAAGTGATACAGCAGCCAAGACTTAAAAAAGCAAAGTGTACCTTCTGTGTAAAGCTGTGAATGAAGACATGAAGGAGAATTAGGTGAGATCAGTATCATGGAAATGGCTTAGTACTCAAGTGACGAGCCCATGACAAGCTGTAACTAGAGATTAGACACTGTGAGCATCTTGTCTTCTTACATTCCCCTAGATGATGTTAATTCTCCTATGCTCCTCTTATCTGTCTCTCTTCCTTTGATCCTAGATTGTTAAGTTCAAAATGATGAAAATAATACACAGTACAGACCAAAAGTTTGGACACACCTTCTCATTCAAAGAGTTTGAATTTGTATTATGGCAAAAAAAAAAACCAAGCAGCTAAGTGAAGAAAAATGAGTGTCCATCATTACTTTAAGAAATGAAGGTCAGTCAGTCCGAAAAATTGGGAAAACTTTGAAAGTGTCCCCAAGTGCAGTCACAAAAACCATCAAGCGCTACAAAGAAACTGGCTGACATGCGGACCGCCCCAGGAAAGGAAGACCGAGAGTCACCTCTGCTGCGGAGGATAAGTTCATCCGAGTCACCAGCCTCAGAAATCGCAGGTTAACAGCAGCTCAGATCAGAGAGCAGGTCAGTGCCACACAGAGTTCTAGCAGCAGACACATCTCTAGAACAACTGTTAAGAGGAGACTGTGTGAATCAGGCCTTCATGGTAGAATATCCGCTAGGAAACCACTGCTAAGGACAGGCAACAAGCAGAAGAGACGCGTTTGGGCTAAAGAACACAATAAAGAACACAATAAATAAAACTCGCTGAATGAGAAGGTGTGTCCAAACGTTTGGTCTGTACTGTACATATACATATATAACCTCATATAGAGTATAAGTGGTACAGGCAATGAATGGAAAGATGGATTCTGAGAACAGTCCATAGTTTATGGTCTGAAATGTTCAGACTATTCTGGCTTCTTTCAGGTTTAAAAATGGGATCCTAAATAAAAGTGGTTAATTTGTGTAAGTGATGTGAACATACATTGTAGAGAACAGCAGTCCAGCCCTCCATGGTGATACACTGGAACACGGTGAGCACTGCAAAGAGGATGTTGTCGAACTGAGTGATGCCATCGTTCGGGCCAATCCATGAGCCATTACAGTCGTACTTCTCCGGACACCTGCGCACGCCGCAGGCGAACTCCACTTCAGAGGAGTCCACTGTCTCGTTATCTAATGGCGATACAAACACCCAGCACCCGCCCCCCAAAAAATACATCTCACAACACAACAATGGAACGTTTTCTTAATTATACACCAAAGTGGTGCAATCTCACACCAGACTTCAGCCTCCATACTCCATCTCCATACTGAATTGCAGTTCTATTACTGTATGTGATGCGGATCCTAACCGAGGATGTCGTGTTGGGGAAGGCAGGTGTGGTGCAGCTTGCCGCTGTAGAACTCCAGGCCGATGATAGCAAACATCAGGATGGCGAAGAACAAGAGGAGGCCGATCTGCAGCAGAGGCACCATCGCCTTGATGATGGACTTCAGGACGATCTGCAAACCTGACGTTACAAGGCAAGTTAATTCCTCTTTCCTCTTACAAACCGTAAAGACAAATGATGCAATTCCGAAGCATCTCGAAGCATCAAATATTGATTAGATTTAGATTTAGATCAGACTTTTGGCTAGTACTCAAGTTACAATGACATTTTATAAATGATGTAATGTGTTCACGAAGGCACGAAGGCAATTACAGCCTGAAATTCAAAGACGCGTTTGGTGCGGCTGCTGATGAAGGTGGCTGGCTTATTATGAAGATCAATGATAAGATATTCAAAGGTGGGCTATTTATAGTGAGCAGGATATAATTGTTATTAATGAGAGAAACCAGAGAATGAGCTCAGAGAGAGAATTCCTCAGGATGCTCAGGATTCGTTGGATAACTAGCCTGAACCACATACTAGCTCGGGATTCATTTGGCCAGGTTCGGTATGCTCTAGAAGTTTGTAATGACGTAAACGTGGTTAACGCTACTGATTCCAATTGTACAGGTCACTACTTCAGGTAAAGACAATGTGTAATTACGTAGATTGTAATTGTACACGAGTGAAACTTTATACTGTAGGTAGACAGGCAGACCTAGGGTTTCGTTAGCCAAAATTCGATTGTGAAAAATGAGCTTTCCAAAATAGAGCAAAAATCTGGTTGCTGGCTATCTTTAAAGCAGTGCGGCTCTTTTTGTGCGCTGAGACTTCAATAAACCAAGACTACTTGATTTTCAGCAGCACATGAGCCACGTACTGATATTCCAGATGGAGCAGACAGGACTGCAGGACATCTTTAGGTCAATACAGACCAATCTTCAGGAGACCTAGAGAACTAGGAAGTCCTCAGAACCGATTAAGCCCAATCAGGGCCTCATTCTTAAAGATAACCAGAAGACTTAGTGAACATAGGGTATGTTGTGTTTTTAAAGACATTTTACATACAACCTGAGGGCTAGTCTGCATGTTCACTGGGATATCCTGATGAAAATGACACTTTAGTCTGACTAGCAAGTAGTTGCCAAAAAACACTGGCACAGGTGGTCAAATTGGCAGAACATACTGCAAGACACATTATTTTTCCCTTTCATTATAACCTGAGTAATCTAATTACTAAATGTGGACATAAGCTGCATATTAGAAATGGTCAGGAATAAAATATTTCAAAAATGTATTACTTATACATGGGTTAGGGCATTGGTGGCTCAGGTGGTAGCGTGAGATGAGTTTGCATCCCAGACAACACCCAAGAACCCAGCGAATGGATGCAGTGCATCCTTAGTGCTGGTCCCAAGCCTGGGAAGAATACTGTAGGAGTGTTGTGTCAGGAAGGGTGTAAAACTTGTGCCGAATTAAATGTGGATAGTATGGTCTGCTGGTCTAATGATTAATTAAACATTTAAAATCTCATGTTATTGCATGAGATTGCTCTCGAGCTATATATTTCGAATCTGTAAATGAAATTAATTCGAAATACTTACTGGGAATTCCTGAGACGAGTTTGAGAGGTCTCAGGACTCGCACTGCTCTCAGAGTCCTCAGGTCCACTGGGATGTTCATGTGCGCTCCAGCCGTGGCCAAGATCCTGCGTTCAGTGCAATAAATCACACACACACACACACACACACACACACACACAGATGCCTCATCACTGACCTATTTTCGAAGACTTCACACCAAAATCCGGAACACAGTTTGAAAAGACCAAAAAACAGAAGAAGAAAACAGAATGCGAAGCGTTCGTAAAGGGAAACTCCAGCAAAAAATACATGTAATATGAAAACATTTGCAAAATTTGGGGTTAGGTGGTGCTGTGTGTTAGTCAGTCTCCTAAGAAGATAGCAGATGGTTAAAATGCTAATGTCTAAGCAGGACATTGTTATTGCTATCACAGTTACAATGGCATTTAAAAAAATTCAGCACCCTCAAGGAGCTAACCAGGATAAAGTGTTTGCGTGTGAAATTAATTTATTATTTTTTTTTTTTTTACAAGATTTTGAATGAATAGATAATTAGAGGAGAATAACAGAATTTCTAGCATGATTTGAATACATACAGGACTCAGTATACAGGATACAGTAACGCTATATAAATGTGGAAATGGGGACCGTCGTTTTTTTTTTGAGGTGTCGCTAATAACAGGTTAGCGATAATTTCATGCACAAACACGACTCCCCATACAATTAGCATTTAATTTCCATTCACTCATGTGTCTCCCTCCTTTGCGTAAACACTTCGAGGACAGATCTTCCGTACAACCAGACAACAATTCAGCTAGACGTCCATCATATCTTTCATAACGCCGTGTTTGTGAGTACAGTGAGGAGAAGAGAAGCTGCTTCAGAGAGCAGCGAGGGAATGAGGTACTGTACAGCGGTAGAGAATGAGCGCATGCTGAGTGGGAGCAATAAGAAAAAGGCCGAGCGCGGGGGCGTCGAAGGGTGTTCAAGACTCTGAACGAGTAAAAATGCACCAGTCTCAAGGTTATGAATCCAACCGGAACATTGTGTGTGGTTGTTATTCAAGAAAATGGCTGTGCTGTACACTGAGGCCACGAGTCACCAACAGATCAAAGCCACAGATTCCGTTATATAAACCGCAAGACACTGGATAAAATACAAAAAATTGAAAGCAAAAATTTTTATTTTAAAACATACTTCCCATAACTAATATTTTCACCCCTATACTTATTGTCATATAAGGAGTTTAAAAAGACTTTGTCATTGTACCAGATGCAAAAATCTATACATATAATAAACGTGTAAAGCTGGCGTTTCAGGATACAAATAACCTGGGTGGACGTAAGATGACTAATAGAACACATCAAGATGGTTTTTGATTTTTTTTTCTGTCTGTTTGTCTGTTTGTTTGTGCACGCATTATGTAAAAAACTACTGAACTAATTATAATGGGGTTTTCACAGGTGTATTTGGCCGAGCTTGAGGTAACATACAGACTTTGTTTCATCGCAATCGGCCCACGGGGAGAGAAGATACGCAACTTTTAAATTTAAATGGAAAACACCCTGATATCATAAAAAATCGGCCTTGAAAAAAATAAGTAGTTCATCTGAAAATTCCACAGATGGCGCTGAACGTTTTTAAATGTGTGCTTATGAGTGTGAAATTCAATTACACGCAAACGAAGTCGCGGGCACATAATTACTAACCCTAGTAAATAAATAAATAAATAAAAAGGGCACGTGGAGGCTTTTAGGTCAGAAGCAACTGGGAAAAGACATTCAGGAACTTTTCCTTAATAATACAAGGAACGTTCACGTTAAACCAGGACTTGTGTTGAAGTTTGAGTTGAAGATCGACATATACAGATGACTTCAAGCACAGTATGGTGATGAGACTCTTAGAAGGGTGCAAATGTTTTAAAGAAGGCCAAGGTGGTTCAGAGCCCAAAGTACACATTCCTTTATACATTCAGTGAGTGGAACGGCAGATCCTTAAGAATTGATGGATAACTTATCGCCAACTTGTGAAGGAGACACATCTGTGCACACAGTCATTCACGAACACCACTGGCATGTTACAGGAACTCGGCGGGGAGTTATTGCCACATCCCCATTAAAGGGGGACCTCGCTCCATTAAAGGAGTTCCTGGGAGGTCAGTGTTTCAGACAAGCAGTCTGATAATGGCTCCGGTGGACTGAGAAAACTTTCCACCTTGATAGGACGCAAGCCCAAAAACGCTGAAACGCTGAGATAAGTGCATTAGTGTAGCAGGGGATTATATAGAGAAATAAACAGATTTTTCCTCCTTTTAAAACAATGTTCTGTTAATCTGCATGGTCAAAAGTCCTGGTTTGACTTGAACACCCCTCGCAACACAATACTCTGTACCGTACGTAAAGAGTGGTAAGGCTGCTCACAGAGCTAATATAGCAGCAAATAAAATCTATGACAAATGCTTGTAGATTCTTCTGAGAGCAATTCAAACACCATCGACTCAATCCCACTGAGTATTCCTGGGGATAACTCTCAGACTTATACTGTATGGTTTCCTTTAACACGATCTCTGCCACTGCATAATGTTTGATGAATCCTCCCCTGGGGAAAATAACAGTACAGAGGATCTGATTCACTGTAAAAAAAAATATACAAATGGGATCTTAATAACGCTTGGAAAAACGATGCTGATTCACTAAATGGGTCTATGGAGAATTGTATTTGTAATAAATATAGACAATCTGCGGCGTCTGTACCTGAAAGCTGTACAAAACGACTGCATTTGGTATATTGGTGTTTTTTATAACCAAACCCTGACTGATACTGCTTCAAAATTATTTAAAATGATCCTAGCTTACGCTAAAACTAAATTCAGATTTTTAAAGCAGTGGGGATGAATACATTTACAATCTAGAATCAATCTATTTTCACATTCTACTGATCCTTTGTGAGATGAACTGAACATTGATCACCAACTATACACCATTAAACTGGTAACAGGTCCCATGGATCACCTATGTTTGTGGGAACCAAATGCCTGCTTGTCCGGTTCAACCCCCACAGAAAAGGTAATGCAGCACAAATACCCACCAAAAGGCAATGCTTACCCTAATAGAAAGGCACCAGAATGCACAGTATACCTCAGCCCAAGGCCACCAACTGGAAAGAGGCCAAGGCCACCAAACCGGCCTCCAAAACTCTCCAGATCTCAATCCAATCAAGCGTCCATGGGATGCACCGGACAGTCCAATTCTTGGAGGCCCCCTCCCTTCCTGGTGCCAGAAACCACAGGACACCCATAGAGCCCTGGACAGCCAGGGGTCAGTGGTCAGTGGCTCCGGATTGAATGCTATGACTGAACGGTATATCTACATCAAATGACGAAGAATTGATTCTCAGAATAACTCTCTCTCATTTGATGTAGATACTCAGATTCATCTCGTATTCACTTGATTGATATCGTCAGATTCAGCCCAGACCTTTGCTAGAGAAAAGTTCTACCTCAAGTGGATCCTCAGACTCTACTTTGACACACTTGAGTTAGAACATCAGATGCGACACTGACTCAACCAGCCAAGATCCAAAGAATCCCAAAGATTTGATGCTGCCTCATTTGATCTAGATCCTTGGATTGAACTCTGTCTAATGGTTCTGGATTTGCAGATTTGCCTCATTTGATCTAGACCCTCATGTTTGGCTGTAGTCCATTTTATCCAGATATTTGTATTTGATCGCTTGAGCTATATCATTAGGATTGGACTTTGTTCCACTTGATGTAGATCCTTAAATTTTACTCTGACTCTAGGTCCTCAGATTCATCAGCACCTTACCTGATTTGGATCCTGAAAGTCGAATCTGCCTCACTTGATTGAGATCCTTGTATTTGACCCTTCCGTACTTGTATGGTGTTTTGGATAAAAAAAAAAAAAAAAACATCTGATAAATGAATCACTCCAAACTAAATAAAAATGTAGTAATGATTTCCTACATAGGTGCAAGTCAATTCAAGAACCATGGCAACAGGCTGAACATTTAATGACCAGACGTTCATTGTTGGTGAAGAGAAGATGTTGTTTTTGATTTATTTTGCTGGTCCACCTACATCTGTCCACAAAATCTGTCCACTTTCCTTCCAAGCCACATTAGATTTGATTTGGATCTGAGCATAATATGTGTCTTTCTTATATCATCGAAAAAAGACACTTTTAGTCTAGACACCCAAATTAACGTCTGACACAGACTTAATTTTTACATTTTGCTGTGCATATGTGCTCACACGAAAGGATTTCATGCTATAAGCTGTACCAGCAATGATTCACAAACTAGGAAGAATATTTACTTTTTTCATTACCATTTTCATTAGGAATAGCACTCAATAAGAACATTTTGTCTTTTTTAAAAATGTGTCCTTCTCAGAAAAAAAAAACAGTTTTGAATAGATCTTGATATACCTACTGTAGATAGAACAGCACACAAAGACCGAGGCTGATTAAAAAAAAAAAAAACTGAATTTAGGCAGACATTGCAAAGACACCTGGAACATGCTGATCACAATCACTGCAGTAAAGCAAAAGAAGTGAAAGGATAATAGACTGCACGGTTTAATGGAGTTGACATGCTAATTTTAATCACCGTGTGACAGCTTATTTGTACAGTGATGTCTAAAACACAAACACCATGGAAACCATATTTTAAGCTTCTCTTAACCTTGCATGAGTACAGAGTAGAACATAGGCTCTATGTTTTCATAGACAGACTTGTGTCTTATTCATGTCTGGGACCCCGACATCGTCATCAGCCTACCCCCTTTAAATAACCTGGACTCGATGCTCAGTATTGGTTAGGTTGCTATAAATAAAACTATACTCAAGTCTGTCAAGTTGGTGCATGTATCCATTGGGTTATACTTGACGTTGTATGTATCCATTGGCTCCTATTGGTTTCTACTGCACAATGCATGCATCAAATGGTTTCCACTGGACAATGATCGTCTCCAACGGTTTCTTTTGGAAAATGCATGTATCCACTTGTTTACTTTGGACACTTCATATATCCATAGGCTTACACTGCAAACATTTTTATATCCATTGGTTCCTATCGGACAAAATATATATCCAGAGACTTCCATTGGAAAATAAATGTAGCCATTGGTTTCCTTTGGATACCTATTGGCGTCCATCAGAAAATGCATATATCCAATGGTTCCTATTGGACGATACAAAAATCAATTGGATACCATTGGAAAATGCATGCATCCGTTGGGTTTCATTGGACATTGCCTATGGCAGGCAGATATGAATGGGGCGGGGGGGGGGGGGGGGGGGGGGGGGGGGGGGGAAGTGATACATTTACAGCACTTGCCAGAAGGTCTTATCCAGTGCACCTCACAGATTCACTGAGCAGTTGAGGGCTCACAGCCTTGCTTAAGGGTCTAAAAAGGGGTAGGTTGGTGCTGAGATTTCACAACCTTGTTATCTAGACTTGGAAATATGATCAGTGTTAATATAAAAAATGTTGCCTAAGCTGTCTGCAAAGACAAAGTTTGTCAATCAAATCGTTACATTATTAAAGATTAACAGGTAATTGGTATTTGATTTCGATTTATTTGGATCTTGTCTCTTTAGGGTTAATGATTGTTGGTGCATCAAACCTGACAATGTATCTCCATAGATATCAAAATACCATCTTAACTGACTTATATGACAGCAAGACATCAAATGAAGCAGTTTTACATGGGTATATTTAATGTTAATCCAATGTTTTACTTTGTAAAATAAAAAAATGGTGTCAAATTAAAATAAATATGCCAACAACTCTGGGTTCCCTGACAAACACATCACACATCACGTCTTCCTTCGCGTTATGCCCTGCTGCAGGAAATCTTGCTATTGTACAATTTGCACTATCATGATGTATTTCAAACCTGACACAGAGCTCAGCACCACATTCCAACCCGATGATTTCAGCACACATTGTTAAGACGCTTTCTTTCAGACTTTGTCGAAGGCTTCAAATTAATGATCACGGCGCGAACATGCATGCCACCCTCGTCCTGAATGGAAGTTTTATTTATTTATTTATTTATTTATTTATTTAGCCTTTTGTCATGAAGTTGTCTAACTATGCGGCATCTCTTTCAGAATATCGAAAAGGGGGAAAAAAATTGCACCTGACACGTCCAAGCTTTGAATTCCTAACATGAACAGAATTTGCCCTCACCCACACACGTACACCTACGTGCCTGCACAGCAACGAGCTGTTAGAGGCCAAGGCGAAATCAGAAGGGGGGGTTGAGGAAGGGATGGCCGTATCAACACCGAGCTGTGAATCATCAACATAACTCTAGCAGTTGCAGAGCATTTGAAAGATTTCCAATTGATTCATTTATTTATTTATTTATTTATTTAACATGTAAAAATTTTGAGCCTGTAATTCCAGACTAATGAGCGCTACATTTTTTTTTTTTTTTTTTTTTTTTACGATTTCTTTTAATGACATGACAAACAGAGGTTGGAAATCACCTAATTATATAGTGAGCTTGGTTTGGCTGGGACTCTGACGTATCGGAAGTGCACTGGGCTACCAAGAAAAGGACCAAAGCTTTACCAAAAAATTTAATCTTACACGCTTAAGGGATCTTGAGCTTGCCTGTGTGGAGGAAATCCCAATCCTGGCTTGCATTTTTTCCATGTAAAACCAGGTTATGATGGTCTTACCCATCAACAAAGAACTAAAATTGATCTCAGTTAATCTCAGAATAATAATAAAAAATAGAAAAAACTACGGTGGCCGTGAAGTGTAAAACAAATTAACAAAACCGAAAACATAATAACATTCAAAGACAAAACAACTAATTCAAAACCAAATTAACAAAACCCAAAACAAAATAACTAATTCAAGACCAAATTAACAAATCCGAAAACAAAATAACCAAACCCGAAACTAATTGTTAATTTGGTTTTGAATTTGTTATTTTGTTTTGGGTTTTGTTCATTTGAATTGCACTTCTCGGCCAGTCAGATACGAACCGGAAAAGGTAGGTATAGTTTGCAAATTAAATTCTTACCGCTGATTGGACGAGACACCTGTCACTCAAGATAAACAGGAAGTAGGAAATTGTGTCTCTAACTTTGTTTCTTGTGTGTTCTGCTTCATTTTAAAACCATTTTTCGGTCCGCAAAACTAAGGAAATAATTACATTTTTCATTAGAAAACAAGGAAATGGAATTTATCCAAAGTTACTTTGAGGACGGACATTCTTATGCCGTGATTTTGGATATGCTGATGACATATCACCGTATAAAGATTAGTTTGCGAACTGCTGTGTCTCTTTTAAAAGCAAAAGATTTTTTCCACAAGAACTGCAAAAATTTGTCAGAACGCCATATTTGAAACCACAATAAGGACAGTACATGTTTGCACATTCATATACACACGAATCTACCGCCGCTACAGTACTTCCTGTATATCTTGAGAGACGGGTGTCTCGTCCAATCAGGGGAAGGAATTTCATTCGCAAACTATACCTACCTTTTCCGGTTCGTTTCTGAACGGCCGAGAGGTGCAAACCAAATGAACAAAACCGAAAACAAAATAACAAATTCAAAATCAAAATAGCAAAAACAAAAACAAAATAACAAACTAAAAATCAAAATAGCAAAACCGGAAACAAAATAACAAAACGCAAAACAAAATAACAAATTAGTTTTGGGTTTTGTTATTTTGTTTTGGGTTTTGCTATTTTGATTTTTGAATTTGTTATTTTGACTTGGGTTTTGTTATTTTGTTTTTGAATGTTTTATTTTGTTTTGGGTTTTGTTATTGTGGTTTTTCATTTGTTATTTTGTTTTCATTTTGTTAACTTGTTTCGCACTTCTCGGCCACCGTAAAAAACCCTCCTTATGTTAACTGATACCCTTTATTAATAAATAATACAGTCATTCAAATCATCACCAGCTGCATCACATCATGTTTTCCTCGTGTTTAATATTTTAGATATGGGCTCCCATGCTGCTGTCTGAGTAATGAGGCCTATCTTCAGACTCGCAGGCTGCCATGACTGTCAAAGATTGCACTTTTGGTCATTTCACGACTCACGGCTCGACACAAACAATAACACTTTTTAGTGCTACTTAGTGCTGAGACTTTTTATTTATTTCGGCTGACTGTGAAACACTTAGTCAGACATGCAAAAATGACTCAGATCTCCACCTTCGGCACGATCGCGGAAAAGAAAGTCAGCTCTTTTACTCAATTCCAGCTAGAGACTTTATGGAAAATGAATGAATCATGACCAGGTATTTCACTTAATACCTACTCAAGGGGAGTGTTCGCTGGGCTGTGCTACACATGCAGGAATAAAGCTTGCATCCAGCATCTCTGCTGGATGCAATATCTGGTGATAAAAGCTTAGTCCGATAGGAGTCAGCTGACAGATGGGTGGCCAAATTTTCTTTCATAACCGTCACTACAGCTCTGGAGCTTCACCAGAACAACACCCTGGCAGAGATCGCAGTTTACTGCAAGGCCAGACACACATGTGTCACTCCAAGAGACAATTTAGTATAGTAAATCTTCCTAGAGGCGGCACAGTGACATAGTTGTTAGCACTGTCACCTTGCAACTCCAGGGTCTGCATGGAGTTTGCATGTTCTCCCTAGGTGGCTTTCCTCTGGGTGCTCCGGTTTCCTCCAGCAGTGCAAAGATTAGGTTAATTGGTGTTCCCAAATTACCCATAGTTTGTGAATGAGTGTGTAAGTGTGTATATGTGAACCCAATCGCATCATGCCCTAAGTCTCCTGGGATAGGCGTCAGTCCTCCCATGACCACGCGTACAGGATGAAGTGGTATAGAAGATGAGTGAGATAATGAAATCTTTGAGAGACTGGAAACCTATACGGACATGGAAGTTCAAGCTCAGACTTATAGAAGGGACCTTGGAGCTACGAAGTGCTAACATTACTCACTACACCACCACGCAGCCCTATATACCGTTATACAGTCTTGAGTCACAGTACGGCTTAACAGACTAAGAACATTTAGCTCTGAAACCGCTCAGGGACAGCGACTGGACTGAAAATGAGAGCCAAAAACGTGGCAAAAATGAGAGAAGTCTGGAGAACTATTCCTCAACATGCAAGAAAGTGGAAGCAAAATATTAAGACTGACAAAAAATTGCATCTCTCAAGAGTTCTCTGAATAGCTTCAACAGTTGAGTTTGCCGTTCTGATGTTTGATCTGGTTTGTATGCCACGATACTGGAGGAGCAAAATGGACAATTTTCTGTGTGTAGGCTATGAATAAAATAGAAAAAAAAAACACTTAATTTATTACAGAATTAAATTAAATGCATCTTGAATCAGTCAGTTGATTTTCTGGGAGTTTGAACCCCACAAAACATGCAAGTAAGTGCGTTTACTCTAAACTGGCTCTTGGTGTTCAGTGGTTAAGGCATTGGGCTATGGTTCGGAAAGTCCCAGGTTCAAATCCCATTATTACCAAGTTGGGCGCTTGAGCAAAGCCCTTAACCCTCAACTACTCGCATGTATAATGAAATACAGATCTAAGTTGCTCTGGATAAGAGCGACACTTTTGCAAATGCCTAAGGTGTGAACGCTCGATGGACTGCAGTCTACTCTAGGGTGCAATTACAATTCAGTCCCAGTATTCCTGGGATAGATCCTGGACTCATCTCCAATCTGACCAGGAAAAAAATGCTAACTTCAGCGAAATGAAGAACCACGGCACTTAGTGGAATGGTAAGGAAACTTCATTAGACTTCTTTAGAAGTGAGAGTCAAAGCTCTAATCCAAAAAAAAAATCATTTCAGGTCTTGAAAATAAGTCGTTTTTTCAAAAACACCCCAATTTCATCATGTGAAGGGCTTTCCAGGCTTCAGCACGTATTGTACTTTAACTGTCACATGACTGCCTAATTTAATACAAATGCCAGAGGCTCAGCACGACAGAAACGTCTGTGCCCACATTTCAGCCCTTCGTTGACATTCTGTCATTCACCACAGTCTAAATTCAATCTTGCCAGAAAACCCGGCTTACCTTTTTTTCGTTTGCTGAGGAAGCCCTGACTTATTCAAGCAGCGTTCACCATTTTTAGCACTTTACACTCTCAAGCAGGAGTAATACAAAGACACGAAGCATGGCATTCAGCCCATTCGGCCCAGGGGGCAACGCTAACCTCCGACAGGGGGGGCCACTTACGAAAAAACGCAAGTGCTGCCAATAAAAGAGTGTTATACAGAAAGGAATATTATGGTGTATTAAATATAAACTTTCTCCACACGCGTTCCCCTTAGACTTCAGCGCAAAAGAATATCAAATTAGCTCGGCGTGTCTCTGCAGATTTGCTAGAGGCGATTCATTAATTCCAGATGAAATGACAGCCGCGAGCCGTGGTCCACTGGCCTTGTTTCCGGTCCCGGCGGACCGGGATGACACATGTGTAGTTTTCTTTTAAGTCTGACTTACTTTTTTTCTGTGTTTAAGGAGGCCGTGCGTGTGTTGGCTGAAAGTGTGTCAGCTGCGTACCGGGGGGGGGGGGGGGTGGGGGGGGGTAACTGGGTTACATTGCAAGGGATTGTGGGATTGTACTGTTAAGGGGCAAGTGTGATATAACAGGTTCGAGCTCTACAGTGAAGAACACCTTTAGCATCCAACTCTAGACAATTGGACAATTGGAGGAGTTTCAGGGCTCCTAACACTGTCCGTAATGTACAGTAACCCTTTTCCTACGCCAACTGATGCACAGTGACTTTTTATTTTTAACAAGTGTGTTATTATATCGAGGCCACAGGTTATTATATTGAGGCCGTGACTTAATATGCTGTGGGACGCTCATGGCTTCCAGTTTATTATTTGGTGGAAACGGGCAAAAAAAATGTGTATTTGCTTTGAGAATTCACTTGATATCAAGATTCGCTATAGCCATTTCATAACACCAGTGACATCCAGTACGTCTTTCAATACTGTTGTTGTCGGTCTTTCGGCTGCTTCCGCCGAGGGGTCGCCCTAGCGGATCATCTTTGCACAGGTTTTACTCCGGGTGCTCTTCCTGAAGTAGCCCTCCTATTTTAGTCTAATATTATCAATCATCTCCATGCTTAGGTTTCTCCACACTCTACTCACTTCTTTGTCTCTCACTAAGTTAAAAATACTGCACTTATAATAGCTCTTAAAAAACACTCGCTTATCCTGTTCTGGGTCATGGGAGCCTATCCCAGGGGATTCAGGGCACTAGGTGGGGTACACCTGAGACGGAATGCCAATCCATTGCAGGGTACACAAGTACACGCCGACTCACACAATCCAGAGAAATTTGGAAATGCCAATTAGCCGAGCCTGCATGTCTTTGGCTTGTGGAAGGAAACTGAGGAAACCCACCAAGCATGGGGATCAAACCCTTGACCCAGGAGGTGCGAGGTCACAATGCCGCCTCCTAAATTTATTAATTTATCTGCACTCATTATAAAAGTATAACCTTAACATGACATAATGGCTGGACAATTAATGAGGCTAGAAAAAGCCTCAATGCTACCAGTTGATGGAGGTTCAAGTTGACCTCATAACAAACTGTAAACCAAACTAGACAACCAGGTTTTTGCATTTTACGAAGAAAGTTTTCAAGACTTTAGGGCAGTGTGGGTACTGTACATGCCACCCACGGTACGTAATCCCTTAACGAAATAAACTTATATAAGTATTGGACGAAACCTACTGCAAAAGCCTAACATCATAGCATCATGAGGTCTGAGGTCATGAAGTTAGACGTCTTTGTCGGCGGTTGGAATTTTCAAAGGGAAAGCTTTTCGCCAATTTTCTTGTCTTCACATAATGCATTAGTCAAGCCACAGATATAAGATTATTATGATGCTTTCAGAGTTGAATTTAATTACAACGTCATGACTAATTGCAAGCTACTGTATGGTCATCATTACATTCAAGTCGAACTGCTTTATTTATTCCCTCTTAAGCCTGACTGACGAAAAAAAATAAAGCTACCAGAGTAAAAAAAAAAAAACAACAAAAAAAAAAACAATGTGACTGTAACGTGTGTCTCTTATGTGCCATTTCTACCTCGAAACCTTTAGACTAGAGTGTGGGAGCAGAGCAGCTTCTGAAGCCAACGTCTTGGCTGAGTTTCACTTCATCTCGTCTGCTGACTGGCTGACGTCATAAGACCTTTGCCAAAATTCTGTTTGGAAGGATGAAGCCTCTCATTCTCATCGGCACTGGAAAGCTCTAAAAGCCTCAATAAGGAGGATTTCAGGACTATATCTCTCACAAACAGACACATACACACACACACACAAAAGGAATATGGGTCATTAGAATGAAAAGGTGTCTTCCTTAAATTAAATGGAGATTAAACCGAGAGCCGTTTCAACTATGCATGAAGGAATTTAAACAACAATCAGTCTAGACATCATTTGCTCAGATTTGAAACATTAAGTAGATAAATCACAGTTAACTAAACATGACATCTTCTTGTCCATTCTGACGTGGGGTTGTATTTTGCGACAGCGATACGTGTAAGGAAGCATCAATCTATACAACAATTGAACTCCACTTGGTGGCCTAGTGGTTCGCACTGCCGCCTTGCACCTCCAGGGTCGGGGTTCGATTCCCGCCTCGGGTCTGTGTGCATGTTCTCCCTGTACAGTACTTGTTGGGTTTCCTCCAAGTACTCCAGTTTCCTCCACACAGTCCAAGATTAGGCTAACTGCCGTTTCCAAATTTCCCATAGTGTGTGTGTGGCCTGCATTGGATTGGCACCATGCCTTGTGCCCTAAGTCTCCTGGGATAGGCTTCAGGCCTCCAGCAACCATGTATACACGATACAGCGGTATAGACGGTGAACTCTATTTTATGCAAACAAAGCTACGGACTTTACATAAGCTCCCACAATCATTAGCATGAGCTGTTAACTCCTGCATATGACTCTTCAATTCACATTGTTAATGACTCAAATGTCTCAATCTCAGTTTAGAAAGCTGAACTTAATTCCCTGTAAACGACTATAAAAACAACTTTCTAACCTGGAATCACTTCAGACTTTGGAACGCTGCAAAACCTACGCGTAGCGACGCCCCCGCTAAGAAACTCCGCACCAGCTGACAGCGTTACTCACTGCCACTTTCTAACTGATAAGCGGCAAACGGCCTTAAGGGAAGGACCGCACTGAGAAACTCTCGAATAATAAAACTCAGGAAGATAGCAAGATGTGAAACTTCCAGTAAGCAACAACATGCCCGCCAACTGGAAGCTCATTTTCACATCCACAAGGAGTGATTATGATTAATCATGATTAATGATCATGGTAGATAGTGGCTTACCAACAAGTCCTCACCTACCAACCTTGTTAGCCTTGTATATTTATGTTCCTTACTGGTTGAGGAACATAATATGAAATGATTGGTTGGATATCAAGACAAACTGGGTACATGATAGAAACCTATATAGACTTTCATCAACTTACTTCAAAAGCTGGTGGCTGGAATAAGGACTGGTTTTGCCGAGCTTTGCCGAACTCAACAACTTTAGATGAGAGGCAAGGCAAGTCAACATGCTATGATATTTGACTGTACAGCATAGTGTCATTTTTCTCCCCGAGTTTTAGACGTATTTTGTTTCATTCTGTTCAATATTCCACGTTTGTGAGCCGAGTGTCAAAATTTTTTCCAGGCCAACCGCATCACATGAAGTAGAGAGAATACCTCAAACTGTCCCAAAATACATGAGAAAAAAGAGACATAGCTTTCCTCAGCTTTTGCATGAAAAACAAGGTCACTGGTGTGTGCAGTGTAAACCCTGGCAACGAGAAATACCGAGAAGTGTTTAAGGGCATTCGTTTTGTCAAATCATTTAAGTTTTGAAACGCATTTATAAAAAAAAATATTGTAATTTTACGTTGTGGAATGTATGCAAAATGGACTAAGCAGGAACAATTACTATTTGAAGTCACTGCTGTTTCTACTTAGGTTACGTTTCTGTACCTTATGTACATTTATGGTATTTGGTCATAACGACGCCGTTATCCAAACAAAAAAACACCTCATTACACATATGAGCACTTGAGAGTTCAACAGTGGCAACCTCATGGTGCTGGTGTTTGAACCTGGGACCTTCTGATCAATAGTCCAAAGCCTTAACCGCTGAGCTATACCTGCCCCCTTATTACAACACATTGACGCTTTTTACATACATTCAAGCAGCCAAGATACACCCTCTCTGGAGGAGATAGGATTAAGAGACCCTGTGCAATCTCAGCAGTGTCGGAGCTTAAACCCCTGACCTTCTGGGTGATAACCTTAAGCATTGGGGTTTCTTAGTTATGCACAACTTTACTCTTCACCATCAAGCTTCAGATGTTTGCAGTTGCACTTACTACCTGAGAAAAAAAAGATGGGTAGGTTATGAGGTAACCAATGAGATTGGGATTTGGAGGATAAAAATTAAAGTTGATTCAGCTTACACATATTAGTGTAATGAGTGATAACCTTAGATAAGTACAACACAGAAACGATAATGCGATACAACTGATTTTTAAAGATCTTTTAAAGAAATTCATTTTGGGCTAACAGCATACGTTTCTGAAGTACAGACCTTGCTCACTCCATAACCCCCTTTCCTTCTCCTGATCTTTGCAGTGTGTCCTACAGCACTACAATACAACTGGTTCTCTAAACCGTAGACTTACACAGTGTCTTTAACCGCGTGGACATATCAGATTTTCTTCAGATGAAACAAGATCTTGTCGGACGCATAATATTTTTCATGAAGTGTGATTCTTTCCCCAATAGACAACTATTGCAGTTCATATTTTTGGTCTCTACTGTATGTGCTGTGATAATAACTCTATGGATCTAAATCAGCACCTTCTTGAATAGTTGAGCAAATCAGTGGAAAATATGTAACTTCAAGGTTGTAATTATTATTTCAATGGAAATTAGAAACATTTTTGTTGTGTAAATGATGCGTTTTCGCTCAGCCTCCACCTATGACCGAGCCATACCCCGCAAATAAAGAGCTGTTTCATCACATGAAAAAAGTTTCCCTAATCAAGAAAGTATTGTCCAGTTGAGCACACAGTCGGACCTACATGCCCAGGTTACACCTTTCAGAATCCGGGATCGGACCGAAATAAAGAACAGACGAGATTATCCAGGAATCGTTTTTGGTAAGAATCCAGTCTTACTCAGAGCTCCGGCAGCTTGTCCTGTCGCATAGCTACCAGCAAATCAGTCTGATGATACCGCTTTTATATAAGCCTGAACGAAAAACGAGGGGAGGGTTGTGATGTCGGTGTGAAAGTACGCAGTACGCAGTCTTAATGCTTGCATTTCTCTGCACAGACCGAAGCTCTGCACAAGTAGGAGGAATATGAACATGAACAAGAACATAGGTTTGGTGTGAGGTTTTTCATATTGCTGGCTGCGTTAATTAATAGGTGGGAAAGCTAACATTTTAAAATATACCAGGGGTGTTCAAGTCAAAATGGGATTTTGGATTGCGGTGAATAATAGGAGACAGTTATGAGAGTAAGAACTCCCTTTTATTTCTCTATATAATGGTCAAAAGATTTATGCCTGCTTCACGTCTGAAACCCTGGCCTCCCAGGAACTCCTTTAAAAGCCCAAACATGTGGAAACGGCTTGGAGCGAGCTCAGGACTGTACAGGGGATGTGCTAATAACTCGCAGCTGAGGTCCTGCAAGCGGTGTTTGTGAATAATTGTGTGTACAGTTCCCATAGACAGATGTGTCTCTTTTACAATTTGGCGACGAAATATCTGTCGGTTTAGAAGGATCAGGCGTTCCGCTTGCCGAATGTTCACAGGAACGACTGCAGTGTGCTTTGAGACACAAGTCCCGGTTTGACTTGAACGCCCGTGTAATATATACCATTAGATGATGATTAGAGGTGTTAGGGGTAACATTGGATTGATGGGGCGGGGCTTAGCTCTAATAGCACATGTACATACTGGATACTCTGGAAAATTTCACTGACGGTGAGAGAGAAATATCACTTACCCGCTCAGCACAACAATAAAGTCCATGACGTTCCAGCCATTTCTCAGGTACGAGCCCTTGTGGAAAACGAACCCAAGAGCTAGCAGCTTGATCCCAGCTTCGAAACAGAAGATCCCAATAAAATAGGGCTCTGTCTTCTCCTGTTGGCATATAGACACATAGAAATGAAGTGAATGACTCTATGAGCAAATCATTCAAAAGAAAGAAGTTCACAAGATTTCATTGACTTCTTTCTCTCCGACCTCGCGCGGTGCTCTCGGGTTATTTAGCTAGGAGACGGGCTTTTTCTTTTTGTATAACGGCACGGTGTCTAGACAGTAGGTGAGCTTGTTTCATCCTTTATGTTTAATTTCAATGTCTTTATTAAGTCGGAAAAGAAGAGGAAACGAGCACTGCGTCGTTACCATGGTTAAGCCAAGAGCAGAGACACAGGGATGAGTGAGAGGTGAGATTGTTTCCTGTTTCTGAACCACCATAAAAATAAAAAGACTAGGATCTGCTATTAATATGACATTTTTCTTATTATGTTGACTAGTGCTACGTCCATCGATTTGCAGTATCTGCCCATGAATCATAAGCACACACTGAGCGCAAGGGCTGTGGGCGTTGCAGATATGACGTGTGATTATATATTAAGTGAACACATCCTCCACTTTTTTTTTTACTTCTTTTTTTTTTTTTTTGCGGAGAGATCATATTCATAGTATAATTCATATCTCACCTGGAAATTATGAGTAAATACTGTAGGTCTTTACTGTAGAAACTATATATATATATATATATATATATATATATTTAAAAACACACTTACACTGTCATACATAGTAAAAAGCTTGTTACTGTAGAAACTCGACATGAAATGACTCAGTATTTACTGTTTTTTTTTTACAGTACAGTGTACACATTGTTCAAGAAAAGCTACTTTTTTATATAAATAGTGTATATATAGTATAAATAGTGTATAGTATAAATAGTTTATATATAGTATAAATAGTGTATATATGTGTATATATAGTATAAATAGTGTATAGTATAAATATTTTATATATAGTATAAATAGTGTATATATATAGTATAAATAGTGTATAGTATAAATAGTTTATATATAGTATAAATAGTGTATATATAGTATAAATAGTGTATAGTATAAATAGTTTATATATAGTATAAATAGTGTATAGTATAAATAGTTTATATATAGTATAAATAGTGTATATATATTATAAATAGTGTATAGTATAAATAGTGTATATATAGTATAAATAGTGTATAGTATAAATAGTTTATATATAGTATAAATAGTGTATATATATAGGATAAATAGTGTATATATAGGATAAATAGTGTATATATAGTATAAATAGTGTACAGTATAAATAGTTTATATATAGTATAAGTAGTGTATATATATATATATATATAGGATAAATAGTGTATATATAGTATAAATAGTGTATATATATATATAGTTTAAGTAGTGTATATATAGTATAAATAGTGTATAGTATAAATAGTTTATATATAGTATAAATAGTTGATAAATAGTATAAATAGTGTGTATAGTATAAATAGTGTATAGGGGTGTGTTACAACAATGCCAAGAGGGAAAACATAAGCAATGGTCTTAGAGAGGAAATTGTTACTGCACATAAATGACAATTATACAGTAAGAAAAATTATTCACCAGTGGAAAGCATTCAATCTGTCAAGGAGTGGATGTCCCAGCACATTTACTCCAAGATCAGACCGTGCAATGCTCAGAGAAATAAAAATAAAAAAAACCCTACATCACAGACACTACAGGCCTTGCTGAGCATGTTACATGTTAAAGCCCATGACAGCACAATTAGAAAAAGACTGAACGAGTACAGTTTGTTCAGAAGGGTTGACTGTGGTTCTGTGCTCTGTAAAGTAAGACTGAGGTTCACCAAGCTACATCTGAACAAAGCATAAAACTTCGTGAACTTGGGCGAAATTCAGTCATGCCACAGGTCAATGGTATAAATCTACCAGTAAATCAGAATGGCTGAAAAAATAAGATTTTGGAATAGGCATCTTGATTGAAAAAGAAAAATGGACCAAAATTCCTCCACAATGAAGTGATAAATGATCTGATGAAGTCATACAGGGAGCGATTGCTTTGTTCTTGCTCCTAAAGGTGGATCTACATGCCACTGAATCATAGGCGCCAGCTATTGCCCATGTCATTGGTTTTTCTTTTTGGTGTAATTTTTGTTATGTTGTTGTTCGTCAGAGGTTGTATTTTACTATAGCATGCACAAAAACACACACAGTCACACATACACACATATATAAAAATCTTTTACCAGTCTTTTGGCCATTGGCGTCTTGTCCTCACCAGGAAGATGCTGCTCCAGGGCCAGGACGACGCAGTTGGCGATGATGGTAGCCAGGATCATGTACTCAAATGGAGTAACAGTGCGGTTAAGGTTCACAGAAAACTTTCACAAGATAGAGGACAATTAATGAATAATAATAATAATAATAATAATAATAATAATAATAATAATAATAATAAAAAGCACAGGAACTTGTGTCTTAATCTTAACCTGACACATGATCTTCAATGGTGTCCAGAGTTACTTTTTTTGGTTTCTTTATCAGTATGTGGTTAACAGTTTCCTACACTACCCACACTGCCATCTGACTACTAGCGTTGCTTTATCTGTACCTATTGTAAAGCAAGTGATGCAGCGGCTCTTCAGTGGTTTGGTCCATCCAGCTCTCTCGCTTTCACTTCTGTACACTGTGCCCAAACAGTTTTGTTTCCAAAAGTTACAACTTTGATGCTAAAACCAGCACAAACACCATCATCCTTATCATTCTGGTGAGTCTCTGCTCTAACTCTAAACATAAAAATGCATTGCGTTCTGGACTTTTGAGTCCACATTAGGATGATGCAAAATAGTCTACTGGGAAAAAAGAATGTATGAGAAAATAAAAGCTCTGGATCTTTTTTAGGAGCAAAATTTGACTCAGAAGCAAATTATCAGATCAGTTCTTGTGATGTCAGTGTAGAACACAGCTATCATCTTCTTACAGGAACAATGAAAATACAGCTAATCAACCAGGTATGACCAGAATCACACCCCCTTACATCCCATCACAACCCATCACATCACATCACATCCCACCACAAGCCATCACCTCCCATCACATTCCATTCCATCACATCACATCCTATCCCATCACATCACAATCACTGCCCATGACACCACATCCCATCACAACCCATCACATCTCATCACATCTCATCCCATCCCATTCCATAAAATTTCATCACATCACATTCCATCATATCCCATCACGTCACATCACATCACATCAGATCACATCCCATCAGATCACATCCCATCACATTCTATCACATCACATCACAGCATATTACATCACACCCAATCACATCACATCACATCCCATAACATTCTATCACATACTGTAACATCACATTACACCATATCACATCACATCTCATCCCATCACATCACATCACATCACATCACAAACCACATCACAAATCTCCCATAATTGAAATAAACCTGATTCACCCCAAAAGCAAGACAGTAAAAAAATTTACTTCAGGGAAATCTGATGCTAATATGTGATTCTCACAATGATTTCCATTAGCTAGCCATTCACTAAAACTGCATGTGCATCGCGGTGGTAAATTACAGTGCCATCCATACTAATAGCTTTGACTCTAAATTATGTTCAATGTGCCTTGTGATGAGTGTTTTGAAAACCATTTGCACAGTGGTTATTCTGTGTAGGCGGCTGTACTGAAAAAAAGAGAAAAAGAGAGAGAGAGAGAGAGAAAACCTCACATTCACACCGTATGCTGTGGTTAAAAGCCTCTTTGTAACTTGCACAAGAACACAGAGAATGAAGTCTAAAGTAAATTACAATTCTTCACCATACAATTCATGTAAATTATACTTCAGGCTTTCAAATGTTCTCGGTGCATCGTCCGCGTGGGTTTCCTCTGGGTTCTCTGGTTTCCACCCACCTCCCAAAAACACATACTACTCATACTAAATTGCCTTTAGGGGTGAATGAGTGTGTGTGTGTGTGTGTGTGTGTGTGTGTGTGTGTGTGTGTGTGTGTGTGTGTGTGTGTGTGTGTCTGGGTCCAACACCTCCCTGACCAACAAGTGGTTAATGAAGCTGAATGAAAGAATAAATGGATGAATGAAGATTCCTAAAAATAGACAAAAGACAAGGATACAAATGTCAGCATGTGCCCAAGGACGCTTAACCGTCCTCTCATTATTTCTTCCTTTCTCACCACCATCACAAACAATGCCATTAGACCACAATGGACGGCGTGATGAAGCTGTGGGACTCTCAGTGATTCACGCTGAACAGACCGCGTCCACGCAACGACGAGGCGCTATAAATAGTCTCGGGCCACCGCGAACTTCCCACATTCGCTTAATCTCCGACCGGCTTCGCGTGGAACACCTTCAGGGAGGTTCGAAACAAGCACCTCATTAAAACACCTCAGGTGAACGCAGACACTCAGACTTTTGCAGTGTTCTTCACGGCCGAGCGTATGAAAAAAAAAGGACAGGAGAGACAGACAGATTAAACGGCGGGGAGTGACACGCGGCAGACAGACGCGCCATGGCGCTGTCGCAGTTTCACCGGCACAGAAACACAGAGCTTTAGAAAAAAACACTGACATACTGTCATTCCAAACAGAAAAACATCCAACCCCAAAACAACAAAAAACAATTATTCAGAGAAGCTTAATGCAGGTTATGTTTGTTACCCTTGTAACTATACGGATTTTTACTGTAGTTACCGAAAACATCATAGAAAAACTGAATCGTATGCTCAAGGATAATTCATTAGGGTGACATGAAGCCGGTTTACCAAACCCCACCAGCATTAATTATACGCCAATAACAGCTTGTGTCCACTTAAATCTATAGCCGTCTATTCTACTCTTACAGTCGCTTAAAGGGACATCCTGTATGTCCTCATAACCCTTACTGGTGGTGTCCAACCCAAGAGCAACCTGTCGACATCCCTCGTGACAAACCTGATCAACTGATTCTCAGCAAGCCAACCACTGACAGTCTGTTGATGTTGAATCGATGATCTATATTTCCATGAAGGGAACCACAGACCATATGCACACGGAGCAAAGTATTTCTCACCATCTGGAAATGCAGCGTAAATGACCCCATTAACGTTCGCAAAAAGGGATGTTCTATATGTTTTATTCCAGTTTTTTGAACATCACCCAGCCTGGTTTCTTGTAGCAGATCCTTCGAGAATTTCACTTAATTCCATCCACCCATCTATCTGTCTGAATGATCGTATCCTACGTGGACGGTCCTAATAACGTGTTACCAATCATTCTCTTTTCATCAAATGTCTTGATTCTGTAAAACTGCTTTGAGATCATGACCATTGTTAAAAGTGCTATATAAAAAATCTGAATTAAATTACATTTATTGGAATCTCTCTCTCTCTCTCTCTCTAACTGTGCACCCCTAAATACCCCAAACATCAGTTTCCTAAACAGAACACCAGGAAGCCCACAATGATCTCTTTGTTCACCGACCAAGAGTAAAGTAAGTGTATCTGTCACATGTTAAACCCTAATGATTCCATTAGCGTTAGAAAGTCTCTGTTGGTGCATCATTTAAAAGAGGCCTCGTCAACTATTGCGACTGTGAGTTTGGTGCAGCTCTGAATGTCATTTAATTAATCAGAATTTTGGCCTGGAAATTTGCTCTAGCTCTAAGATTGATGTTTTATGCCAACAAGATGCACAAACAACTGGGACTCGGTGACGAGGCCCCCCTTTCCCGTGCCTAAATAATATGCAAATCGGGTATGATTTACACATTTTTAGGGAAAGTGTCTTTTAAAATGAAGCTTCCAGATAAAATCCTGATGGTTTTAACACAGAGTCAGGGAGGCGTGTACTGTAAGTCGGGGAAATTAATCAGAAATTTGGTGTCCTGCAGTATTCAGGGTTTCTTCTCCAGGAAGACCTTGACTGGAGTGAGCGCTTTGTATAGAAGCTATGTTTAGCATATGTTGTTGTTGTTGTTACTATTATTATCTGACCTTCCAGGGGTGTCAGTTCAAACATTCAAGATTGAAGTTTTTTATTTTTCTTTTCTTGGTCTTTGTCCTTTGTGTCCCAGGGGTCTCTACATCAGACCATTCGATTCAAGAGATCCGACAGAGGTTTTATGACGGATGCCCTTTCTGTCACAATCCTCCTATTTTTGGACCGGCCTTGGAACCAAGGACCTAATAGAGGGGGCGAGGGGGCTTGGACCCCTGACCCTCAACCCACAAGCTCAACCGCCTGAGCCACCACGACAGCTAAAACCAGCAGGATTTATTTCGTTCAAAATGTCAGGGGAAATACATGAGCTTCCTTCGTCGTGAACGACTTTATACAGACAGTGCTATGTGTATCTTTGAGCTGACCGTTAAAAAAAAAAAAAAATTGTCCACTCCACAACCACATCATATCACAATCAATTTTCTATTCATGGATAAAACATAATCTTGCATTTCAAGTACATCGTGTTTTTTAAGGTATAAACAATTTCAAATACATCATCAATGATCCAATATAAACCCTAAATGTCTGATTAAAGTGCCTTGCATGTATTATGTATATTCTATTTTCTATTTTCTAAGACATCTAATTAATGCGATATAAGGCGTAGACCACAGTGACAAACGCTTTTACACCCAAATGCTTTTATACCATTGTGATGTCTGTTTTCGGATAGCGAACAAGCACTCCTACATCCTACTCTTGGAGTCTTAGTGGTGGACTAACCTTTATAGCTGTGTTTTCACGTTTCTCACCTTATTCCTGAATGCCTTATTCCTATTTCTCTCCTCTATCCTAACACACATGACCTAACCTAACCCAAACCCTTCACAAGACCAACTGAGTGTGTTTTATAGTGAGGACAACACATTACCGGGCTTCTCCCTGGCTTAATAAGATGACTGCGCTGTCCATAGTGCTGACATCAATCATCATGGTAGAAAAAATAAATAAAAAAATAAATAAATAAACGTATTTCCTCCATTTCCAGGCGGTTCAAACACAATAGTTTTTCTTAGCACTCAAAGATGTTCATAAATGCCATCAAAGCAGAGTTAGCCACAACACAGCAGACCTGTTCTAAACATATTAAATATGAAGTGTACTCAGTGGCCACTAGATACACCCACCTTGAGGCTACAACCACTTATTGGCCATGTAAATGGTAGACCTACCATAAAGGTCACTTCATAGGTGTACAATTACGGACTGAGGCTTTGCACGGCTTGTCAATCATTCTCCAACCTGCCCGTCAATGGAAATCTACGTTTCTTTGACCAGATGTTATTTAAGCAACACTGATACTAAGCAACATCAAGACAGATGCGTTTATTAGAAATGAATGATGATGGTGTTATGGTGGTGTCTTTTCATTGGTCCATCTGTGGATGGGATCACGGACTGTCTAGGGGAACATATGGGCTACAGCCAGTAATTAAAATGACATGATCTAAGGGCCAATTTGTCTAGGGGGATCTAATGCATTTACCATTTGTGATACATGCTCAGAAATTAAGGTTCCATAACTGTTTTTTGTGTTTTTGCCTGGGGTTGGGTGGTAGGATTAAGGGTGCATTTTTGGTACTTATAATAGCCTTTTAACTGGGAAGGTGAATGTGGTCTGCCTTAAATTTGATTTTAAAGTTTTAAATGTACATCAGCTATCTCATCGTCTCATCATCTATACTGCTTTATACAGGTTAAATGGGTTAATTTTTCCCTAATCTACATTTTTTTTTATATTAATGAATTAACAAAATTAAAACCCTTCCCAACAGAGGTTTGACTGATGGTACTAAGTAACCCAAGTGCAAGGATCTATCAAGTGACGTAAACTTCAAAGCACTTTTGTAAGTCGCTCTGGTTAAGAACATCTGCCTAATGCCTAAACAGGGTCGCGGAGGGCCTGAAGCCTATCTATCCCAGGAGACTTAGGGCATGAGGCGAGGTACACCCTGAATGGGATGCCAATCCATCGCAGGGTACACACACACACATACAGTACACACACTCACTCAGACACTCATTCACACACTACGGGCAATTTAGCCCAACCTGCATGTCTTTAGGAGGAAACCAGAGTACCCGAAGGAATCCCACCAAGCACAGTTAGAACATGCACACAGGAACACACGAAGTGAGAATCAAACATGGATCCTGGAGGTACAAGGCGACAGAGCTGATCACTAAGCCACCAATGCCGCCATACATTGTCGGGGTCCAGTTACATGATCTGAAGGGTGTACTAAAGGTACTCATACGCATTACTCATTCACTTATTGTCTATACCGCTTTACACCGTATACAGGGTCACGGAGGGCCCGGAGCCTATCCCAGGCATGAGGCGGGGTACATCCTGGACGGGGTGCCAATCCATCGCATCACAGGGCATCACACGCATTCACACACTACGGGCAGTTAGCCTGACCTGCATGTCTTTAGGAGGGAAATGGAGTATGCAGAGGAAACACACCAAACACGGGGAGAACGTGAAAAGAAAAACGAGGCTGAGAATAGAACAGAACTACTCATACACAATAACAGAACCCATCCGCATTCACGCTTCATACGAACTTCCATAATTCTTTTGTTTGTCTGCAGCTGTTTTGCGACAGTGATAAAATGTAATGTAATGGAATTGAATTGAATTGAATTGAAGGTGCAAGGAGACAGAGCCAGCCACTGCGCCACTGTGCCAAAGTTACTGTACATCAGTGGTGTCCAGCTAAGGGGTACTAAAGGTACTTGGTGGTACGACCAAGGAAAAGTGATTATTTGAGTATTTTTATTATTATTATTATTATTATTATTATTATTATCCTGAGGATGATGTATGTGGATCAAAGTTTAGGTATAAGCAGACTTAACACACTCACACACACACACACACGCACACACACCTGAGGGAAGGGTGTAAGAGAGTAAAGGATATGGCCATTCGATGAACCTCCGCGCGTACTTCCTCACCGGGTTATTCTCGGCGAAGATGAACAGCGACCTGTTGGCGGTGAGACAGTTCCGGCTGCCCGGTGGTGGAGGCTTCGCGCGCCGCGCTTTGATGCTCTTCGGCGCCTCGCCGGCCGGAGCGTCGGCGCGCGCGCCCGAGTCTGCTCCCGCGCCCGCGCCCGCGCCCGAGCCCGTCGCCGTGCCCGAACCCGAACCCGTCCCGTTCGGCGCGTTCTGTCCGGAGCGGGCCATGCCGACCGGAGCGAGTGTAAGCAACGGAGCGCGACGCCGCTCTCACTCCATGCCACGCGCATCCACTTGTGAGAAGCGAGGTCGGATCGGTGCTCGTGCCGCTGCCGCCGCCGCCGCCGCTGCTACTTACATTCCAGGAACTTTTCTCTCCTTAAAAGTTGAGAGGTCCAGGTGCATCTCCTCTTTTTTTTTTTTTTTCCTTCTTCTTCCCTGTTGCGCGCAATAACAATAACCGGCAAAATAAAGCTTAAAAGGAAAAAGAAATTGGTCTCATCGTGTCATGCACGCATGCAAAACAAACAAACAAACAAACAAACAAATATATATATAATAATAATAATAACGGCTTTCCGTTTCCAGTTGCATCGCACGAAAGCTCTTGTGAAGTAAAACCAGATTTGGTGGGGAGAAGAAAAAAAAAATCCTGCACGTTGGTCTCTCTCACTCTCCCGGCGCAAAAAGCATCGGCTTCATCATCAGCATCATCATCATCATCATCATCGGCATCATCAGCATCATCAGCACCAGCGCAGAAAGACTCAGGAAGGCGAGGAGGAAAGGCTGGAACAGTGGCGGAACAGTTGCCATCCTCCACCCACCCCCTCCCCTCCGGATCCACTACCGTCTCCCACGTACTTTTTAGAGGAGCAGTTTATCTCTTTTCGCCCTCCAGGCAGATCGGGCCGCGGGAAAATCGGTTACCATGGCAATCTGTGTTACACTCATCCTTGCACTCAGTACTGTAGTGAGTGAGTGAGTGAGTGAGTGAGTGTGTGTGCGTGCATGCGTGCATCATGCTCTTTACATGTAACAATTTTTTTTTATTTAAATGGTATGTGGAAGGAAGCGCTCATGTCTCCCTGCATGCAGGTCTGTGTAACATGAATAGATGATCAGAGAGAGATGAAAGGAAAAGATTTATTTGATCTCTGATTATAGAACTGGTGGTTCTTAATGGATATCAACCTTGCAGGCGGCTTCTTAAACTTCTCAGCATTTGACCAGAAATGTAAGAAGATAAAAGAAAGAAACAAAGAAAGAAACAAAAAACAAAAGAACAACAACAAAAAAAAAAACATGATTTTGGAAGATGTTGAGTTTGTCATTGTCCTAGTAAGAGATCCTCACCTTCTAGTATTATGTGAATATTAAGGCTAACCTCCTTTTATTAAGGGCTCTGGTTCGATTTTCACTTTGGGGACTTGTTCTCCCAGTTCTTGGTGGGTTTCCTCTGGGTACTCCGGTTTCCTCCCACAGTGCAAAGACATGCAGATTAGGCTAACTGGTGTTCCCAAATTCCTGTGTAATGTTGATCCTGCCATGCTTGTAAAAATGGAAATAAATACAACGGTAATCACCATTGGCCTCAACGGTCCTGAGTTGGACTCAAGGATGGATGTGAGTCTTAACAACTCTGTTAAATAAACGTGAAATAATAAATAAAGCTGGCTGTGGAAAAACACATATCCATGTACACTTGGCATAATAATGTGTGCTTTACACCAATCATTCATTCTATTTTTTTTTTTTTTATATTTTATTTTTGTAGACGATGTGTGGAGGACAATAGACCTTGCCACAAAGTGAAAATCTGAATGTAGATTTAGAAACACTGACTCGCAAAGGAAGAAGAAGAAAAAAAAAAACTCCTTGAGTTGAGATGAGGGAGAAACCTTAAGAGGACTTAAAAGGTGAATCCATTCTCTTCTGAGTGACACTGAATAGTGAGATTATAAATCGTTAGTCATTTTATTTTAAAATTCCGTCATATAAAATGAGTGGCATGGTGGCGTAGTGGTTAGCACTAGTCTCCTTGCATCTCCAGGGTCGAGGGTTCGATTCCCGTCTGTGTGCATGGAGTTTGCATGTTCCCCCTGTGCGTAGTGGGTTTCCTCCGGGTACTCCGGTTTCATCCCACAGTCCAAAGACATGCAGGTTAGCTTAATTGGTGCTCCCGAATTTCCCGTAGTGTGTGTGTCTGAGTGAATCAGTGAGTGAGTGAGTGGTATGGATACCATACCACTTTAGCATATGGAGGTTAGCACTGTTGCCTCACATTTTTACGGTTGGGGGTTTGACTCTTGCAAGCAGTTTGTGTTCATGAAGTCAGACTGAATTACCCATCCAGTATGATTGGGTGTGTGCTGCAGGTTTAAAACAAGGTTAAATTTGAGGGTATTGTCACTAAGAGTACTTGGATGTGTACAGGAGTGTGTGCTTATTGTGATTACAGCAGCAGCTTATATGACTACGTTTGCAGTATCCAGTAAAGGACATACTGTACAACTTGGGTAGAACTTCACATGTCTCATCTAATGCATGTGCATCATTTTAAATCATTTTTAATAACTACCAAGGCATTGGGCTAAAACGTGTTCCGACATTTCACACATTCGAATTTCTGCATCTGTTTTACACAACCTGTCCCCCAACCCAATAGGCCGAACAACCGGGGCCGCCTTTTTTAACGAGACGCGAGGCTGCGTCGCCGTAATTGTCCATCGTTTCAGTGGGATGCGTTTCTGAGCTCTCCGAATAATAATGTGTCAAAAATGTTTAAACACATGAAAAGGAGATAGAGCGACGGAACAAAGACGAGTGACACATGGCAGCCTGATGTGCAACAGCGCTGTCACAGTTTCAATACCATGGAAACACAGATTGCACAAGATTAAACCCGAAGGTTGTAATTTTCCTACACAGTCAGACTAAATTAAGTTTTTCTGCCACTAATTTATCTTTGTAGATAAATCGAGTTTGTTTATGCCATATTATCCAAGTAATGGGGAGCGATGATTAATACTCAGATGTCTCTCCAATCCACATTCATTACTCATTTATTTCCCTTCTGCATTCATAGCCACAGATTAAACAAAAACCTAAAAAAAAAAAAAAATCAAAACAATGCATTATACAGAAAAAAAAAATCTTTACAATTTTGTTCTAGCTCAAATATAAGTGAACACTTCCTCATACAATGCATGCTTACACATTGGTCCACATTGGTTCCACAAGATTTACATCACATCACGCATTTGCGTTTCACTACCAGGCTCTAACTGTATATGAGTCATCTTCATATTTTTGTGTCACTGAATGAAAAAAAAAAAGAAGACAAATCAAACAAATCAAGCTTGTTGGAATGTGTGTCCAGGCTTTAGGTATTTGGCGACCTACAGTACCTCCCTGCGACTCACTCACACACTCCCTCACAGTGGTATTTTCTATACCACTGATTCTGTACAGGGACGGGGGAGGCCTGGAGCCTCTCCCAAGGGCCTTGGGTACACCCTGACTGGGGTGCCAATCCATCTTGGGGACACAAGCACTCATTAGCATAACCCTGTCTTTGGATCATGGAAGGAAACCGGGGTACCTGGAGGCATGGGGAGAACATGCAGAACCGTAGAGCCTGGAGGTGCAATTACAAGCCATTTGTTTATTATTATGCAATAGATAGTAATAGAAAAAGCAGCACTCAAAGGATATAAAGAGGTGTATTTCATGCTTTCAGATTGCAAAGCAAGACAGACAAGGTTAACAGATGCTGTATATCTATTCATAACGTATAAGCAGTCTGAGGAGACTAAAGGCCAACTGGCTTCAATATGGTTAAGCTGTATTCTTATCATCATCAAAAACTGGTGGTTCCCATCATATTGTATGTGCAGCTCAACTGCAGACTTTGGGCTCTGATCCCAATTTGCTTCCAAAATGAGATTTATGCAGATAAGAGTTTAATTCCCATTCAACATCATCTACCAGACTAGGAAAGCTAACACCTATGGCTAGATATGAATAGACTATGCAGAAATATCCCCAGTGTTGATATAATGCTTTCAGAGTTCATATTAGTCCAACTGGACCTACTGTATATATATATATATATAAACTGTAAGGCATTAATACAACACTTATAATGTTATTCCTACACTGGGAACACTGCTGTGTACATTCTTTGAAAATGTTTCAACCTTTGAAGGTCATTTGGTTTGTCTCTTTGGATGGAACCGTGGAACCTTAATGGTTCAACATAGATCTTGATAATGGGTTATTAACTTCTGGGAGATGATTATAAGCTCGCATTGAGAATGACCAGAAATCCTGGTGTAGTGTGAAACTAAGGCAGATCCTGTGTAGATCTTTACAACATACCTGAACATTTGAACAAGTGTGCTTGAATCTGAGAATCTGAGTACAGGCATAATTTTTTTTTAGTACAAAAATCCTACTATTGGTTTCTCTCAAGGTTTCGTCCCTATACAGATGTGCACTCCCCCCCCCCCCCCCCTCCCCCTTGACACTGTAGCCCCCAGCTAGTCAGTAGAGACCGTAATAGAGGTCTAAAGCCGAATTCTAGAACTCTGCTTTGTGGCAAACTCTAAACATTACAGCATCTTAAAACTAAAATTGAATTGAGTTGGTTTTCAGTCTACAGTATATTGAGATGGCCAGGGGCTTTCTGTTACCAGTTATTGACTATGACTTGATTGATAACTATAATAAATTCACTATGGCGTCATACTTCATTTGGGTGCTCATAAAAAAAAAAAATCCCACATCTTGTCATACAGCCGGGAGAAGTGTACTGACATATTGGATTGCATTGCAGAGCAGCATCACAACTATTCATAATGACAGTTTCATGAATATTTCCTATCCAGGTCACTGTGCAAATATAATATGTCAAAAATAGATCATGAAATAGTTCTTAAGACTGCTCTGCTTTTGGAGAGAAAGTGAGGTGCGAGGAGGGGCTCTAACTCTGCGCACTAATTGAAGGAGGCAACAAAAACGTTTAACCGTTTTGCAGAGGAAAAATGAGCAGGCTACTGATTTGAAGGATTCATCATTGCTTATCAGTTATATATACTGAATATATTATAATAGAATATGAATATATCACCATAATTATTCCCTCACAGCTGTTGAATTTGGGTCTGGAATGCCAAATTGCTCAGATCTTGCTGACAAAAATGTTGGTCATCAAATTCAGGATCAATCCAGGAAAAGCAATGGCACGAACCTGACAAACATCAGAGTAACATGTAGTCTGTGGTGTGCAAAAGTCTACCCCCCCCCCCGCCCCTCGTTCCCTGTACAGGAATCCCTACCCCACAAGACTTCACCAATCCAACGCAGAGAAAACTTACTATGGGCAATTTGGGAACACCAATCAGCATGTCTTTGGCCTGTGGGAGGAAACTGGAGAACCCAGAGAAAACCCAACAAGCACAGGCAGAACATATGCACATATACCCTGAACATGGTAATCAAACCCTAGAGGTGGGAGGCCACAGTGCTACCTACGACGCCACCGTGCTGCCTTCATTTCTTTATATCTAATTAAACGAAATGATGGAGGGTACAAAAAATGGGAACAAATGTTTTCCTGCAACAGGCTGTAAAATGTCTAAAGGCAGAATTTTTAAATTGGTTTGAGTAACAACTCAAAGAAAAAGAAAAATCCTTGGTTGGATACAGAGGCTGCAGCAAAAACAGGCCTTCAGGAAGTCTGGAGAGAAAAGATAACTTTTCTTTTAGACTTTAAGTTTTTGAGAAATTTAAGGAAGTCTGGCTTTTTGGAAGTGAAATATAAAGAAATGAGGAGTGGATCAAGAGTGTATATCATTCAGGAGCATGTAGGATCCTGAAAAGTCTATATACATTATATTATAGTCTATATATATATATATATATATATATATATATATATATATATATATATATATATATATGTCAATGTGATGTTCCTCTGGGTCCTCATGTTAGGATCGTCTTTGTCTACATAAATATTAAAGCAGAACATCTTCCTAATATGAAAGGTGGGAATTTTCCATTACACCATCGCATGTGACAGTAAATGTATTAGCACAGACTTTACAGCATTTACATTGTTATGTAGCTTATTTAGACACATATGGGCTGCTGAAAATATCTCGATTCACACCCCAAAGGGATGAAACGGGCGGGAAAAAGTGATAGAATTTTCATCTACTGTTTCCACAAGAAAGGTTCATTTTGCTACTAAGTATTAAATAAATAATCCAAGGTTAATTAAATGTTCAGGGCAGAAGCAGTTGGCCTCCTCCTGGAGTTTCACATTCGTGCAGTTAGTTTTAAGACACATTCATCATCTAGTGTAGTAAAATATTTAGATGGGTGTATGAGTGTGTGTGTGTGTGTGTGTGTGTGTGTGTGTTATTGGTGCAAAAGAAGGCATGCGATATGTCAATCCAGTTAATGAAGGCTCTAATTATGCCACTCGTACCCGCTCATTTACATACGCCTCATTGGTGTAATATGTTTACAAATGTGCTGACAGTAAAGGAGGAAAAAATATTAGAGAAAAACACAAGCTCAGGCAAGCTAGGTAAATGGAACTGCATCTGAAATTCACTCTAACTGGATGGGTGTTTTTGTTGTAGCCACCACTGGGTGCTTATTTCTTTTAGTTTGCATTCTAGCTGCCGCTTTTCCTGTTTCCTATTGGACGTATAGGATGTGATGTTGAACAAGCACTTTCAGAAACGCGTACTGTATGGAACTGTACCGTTCTGTTTTCAAACACATTCGCTCTCCACATACGGCCGTGCCATGTGTTATATGTGCATTTATATACAGTATAGACACACATGTATATATGTTCTTGCATAACCTTGTGCACTAAAATCAAAAGATGCAATCCAAACCGTTTTTTTTTTGGTTCTTTATTCCTTCTTTTCCTACAAACATTTTGATCTCAACTGTTGTTTCCATGACAACTAAACCCACTCGAATTTGTGCAAAATAGAGTTGCTGTACAATAGAGCGAGCTCTCCCACAGAAAAGCTGCTCCATCCCGAGGGCAGATTTTGATCCAGTGTGTGGAGTCAGGCTTTCAATCCTGCTCCTACTGGACTGAATGGAACCACAGAGCAACATGGCCACCGGAGAAACAACCCTGAGCTCACGCTCTTTTTTTCTCAGCAGTAATCTCAGCGAGGTTCATCAAGTGGGTGAAGAGCAGCTTGAGCATCCTTGAGGCTCTTAAACATTTAAGCAGTATCCTGAGACATTGGCGTGTTCTGGTTTTTTAGCTACTGTATGTGGTGGTTAATGCGGGGTGAGAGCGGCACAGCGAGCAGATTACCCAGAGGCCATTGGAGAAGAAGACCTCGAGAGGCCTGGACTAAAAAACGTTTGCATTTTCACGAGAGCGGGTTGGCTCCCAGAGAAACCGCCATTGCACAGGGAACAGAAATGTATAGAACCATCTAATAATACTGTATATATGGGGCAAGTGGAACTGAGGAACATTCGATTTTGTTCCTTGTTGCAAATTATCTTGGCTTTATAGTATAGGAGATGGAGATCTCCAAGAGCTTAAAAGTTGTAGCACCTTTAATACCCACCAGAGTACCTTGAAGCTCCTATGATACAATTGACTAGGTAACCAAATGAAAGCCTGGCATGTAGTGTTATCCAAGACGATAGCCAGCAAAGCTTTTTACTAAGAAACATCACATTCAGGCTTAGAATTTGAAGAAGTGCAATAACCCAAAGTGTCTCCTTTTGGAGGAATTTTGCATCTAGTAGATTGTCTGGATAAAAATAATAATAAAAATTTAATTATTGACCTGTATCAAGCAAAGAAACAACTAAGGAGATTTGAAATTTCTGGAATTGGCTGAACCCTTGCGCCTGAAGGATAGTATTGAACCTTCAAGTTTATGGAAGAAATGCAGTCAGTAAGAACAAAATCATGAACAGAGATCACTTGGTTTGTGAGGTTGCATTTGTGAAAGTAAGACCACACACACACACACACACACACACACACACACACACACACACACACACACACACACACACACACAATGCAAAGAGACCTCACAGGATTGGGAGTAAACAGCTACTATATCTGCCCAAAAGAAACCATGGAAACCAAGCAAAGAAAACAACTACGGAGAATTTAAATGACTGGAACTGGGTGAAGGCCACTTCAACACATGGAATGATTACATTTTGTGGAAGAAAATGTGTTTGGAAAAAAATAATGAATGGGGATTACTTAAACACTTGGTGACATTGAATGGTAAACAAAAATCAAGAGTAAAAACTGTAGCTATGTTTAATAGTGAAAGTAACAGCTGAATGTACTGTATGACCACGTTATCACATCTATGGAGGTTTACAGTAGAGGATTTTTGAACGTTTTCAATATATATATTCAGTATACAGTATATCTTTCCAGCACTCCAATCACAGTAGGCAATACATCCATCTACATGGTTTTGGACAGCTCCACACAAGCTGCACCCTTTTTAGTAGTTTAGTTTTTGTTCACCAACAGGGGGAGATCATCATCTTTGTCTTCTATACCGCTTATCCTGTATAAAGGCTCACGGCGGGCCTGGAGACTATCCCAGAGACTTTGTGCATGCAGGTAAAAGTACACCTCCAGTTTGACCAAAAACGAGTTGGAAGTACCGCGTTCATCGATTCCGGTGCCGCGGGCAACTTCTTTGACTCTTCTTATGTCAAAAGACTGGGGGTAAAGACCGAGGCATTATCCCAGCCCGTAACTATTACATCAGTTGATGGTCGGCCCCTTCCTCCAGTCCCATCACCTTCCGAACTCAGCCTATCAACCTCGTCATCAATCAACATCAGGAACAGAACTAGCTCTACATCACCTCCATTCCGTCACCACCTATCATCCTGGGACACCCATGGCTACTGCGTCACGACCCACTCATCTCCTGGACCCAAAATCGGATCCTACAGTGGGGACCGACCTGCAACGAACTATGCCTACGGGCCGAGGCTGGGACGTGCTCTAGGGAGACCGAGGTCCCCGATGTCGACACAGATAACATCCCACGAGACTACCGGGACCTGGCTGAAGTTTTCTGCAAGAAACGTGCCACACATCTACGTCCACATCGCCCCTACGACCTGGTGATCGACCTTCAGCCAGGCTCCATCCCACCCGCGGCCACCTCTACTCCCTATCCAAAAACGAGATGCAGGCGATGGAGGAGTATGTTTCCAGCGGACTTTGCCATGGTACCATCCGGCCATCCTCCTCACCTGCAAGTAAAGTAAAGCCTTTATTTTGTCACATATACATTACAGCACAGTGAAATTCCTTCTTCGCATATCCCAGCGTAACTGTGGTCAGAGCACAGGGTCAGCCATGGTACAGCGCCCCTGGAGCAGTTAGGGTTAAGGGCCTTGCTCAAGGGCCCAACAATGGCAACCTGGCTGAGCTG
The DNA here is from genome assembly GCA_030347435.1 of Clarias fuscus. Lineage (NCBI taxonomy): Eukaryota > Metazoa > Chordata > Actinopteri > Siluriformes > Clariidae > Clarias > Clarias fuscus. The sequence continues at coordinate 32,590,784 of CM059205.1, forward strand.
GGAATCGAACCGCCGATCTTCCGATCAGTAACTCAGTGCCTTAGCCCACTGAGCCACCACTGCCACCGCGGGGTTCTTTTTTTGTGAAGAAACGCGATGGTAGTCTACGTCCCTGTGTCGATTACCGGGGACTCAACAACATCACAATAAAGAACCGACACCCGTTGCCTCTTACCAACTCTGCCCTGGATGCCCTCTCTGGTGCCACCATTTTTACTAAGTTGGACCTCCGGAGCGCCTTCAACTTGGTGCGCGTCAGAGAGGGCAATGAGTGGAAGACGGCCTTCATCACCCCTACGGGACACTACGAAAGTCTGGTCATTCCCTTTGGTCTCTGCAACGCACCCGCTGTATTCCAACAATTTATCAACGATGTTCTCAGAGACATGTTAGGCCGCTGGGTGTGAGTGACGACATCCTCATCTACTCCCGAACCATCAACAAACACGTCCAGCACGTCAGGGCGGTCCTAAAGAGACTCCTCACCCACCAACTGTACTGTAAGTTGGAAAAGTGCGCTTTTCACGAGCGCTCCACCACGTTCCTGGGTTTTGTCATCTCGTCTCAGGGTGTGGCCATGGACCCGCAGAAACTGGAAGTTGTGAGTCATTGGCCCCTACCCAAGACTCTCAAACAACTCCAGCAATTTCTCGGGTTTGCTAACTTCTATCGTTGCTTTATCCGGGACTACAGTACAGTTGCAGCCCCGTTAACCGCTCTGACTCGCCCATCTCACCCCTTCCATCTCACCTCCACCGCCATCTCCGCCTTCCACGAACTCTGTCACCGCTTCACCACTGCTCCCATCCTCCTTCACCCGGATGCTGACAAACCATTCGTTGTGGAGGTGGACGCTTCGGATGTGGGCGCCGGGGCTGTTCTCTCCCAGCGAGGTCCAGACCAAAAACTGTACCCCTGCAGTTTTTTCGCCCAGAAATTTGACTCCACTCAGCAGCGATACGGAGTATGGGACCGTGAGCTGCTGGCCATAAATTGGGCCTTGGAGGAATGGCGACACTGGCTCCAGGGCGCCAGAGAGCCGTTCATCGTCTGGACCGACCATCAGAACCTCATCACTATCCGCACATTGAAACAACACAACCCCAGACAGGCACGGTGGGCATTATTTTTCGAAAATTATAACTTCCACCTGTCATACCACCCGGGGTCCAAGAACAAAGGCTGATGCCCTATCACGCCAACACGAAGAAGACGTCCCCCGGGCGGACCCCACGCCTGTCCTACCACCCACCAAGATTCTTGCACCACTTAACTGGGACTTGGAAACGAGGGTTCGCCAGGCATAGACTGCGGAGACCGAACCAGCAGGTGTGCCGCCTGGTCGTCTCTATGTACCCAACTCCGTCAAGACCGACGTTCTCCAATGGGGACATTCCTCCCCAATTTCTGGACACCCCGGAAGGCGACGCACGCTACTCTTCATTCAACGCGCCTTCTGGTGGCCGAATATGAGGAGGGACGTCGACCAGTTCGTCCAGGCGTGCCCAGTGTGTGCCAGGTCCAAGGACAGCAAACAGCCATCGCCAGGGGAACTTCAACCACTCCCGGTTCCCCGCCGGCCCTGGACACACATTGCCGTTGATTTCATCACGGGCCTGCCGGTTTCCGAAGGAAAAGACACCATCCTCACCATCGTCGACCAGTTCTCCAAAGCTGTACACCTGGTGGCCCTCCCCGGTCTCCCATCAGCCAAAAGGACAGCTGAGCTGATATTAGAGCACGTAGTTCGTCTGCATGTCCAAAGGACATCGTCTCGGAGAGAGGGCCCCAGTTCACGTCCCGGTTCTGGAAGGCCTTCTGCCGTCTGATCGACTCCACCTGCAGTCTATCCTCCGCCTACCACCCACAGACTAACGGTCAGATGGAGCGGACTAACCAACAACTGGAGCGTTACCTGAGATGCTTTATTGCTGATCGCCAGTGCTCCTGGGCCGCTACCTCCTTTGGGCTGAGCTGTCTCACAACCTCCATATGTCCTCTGCCACCAACCTCAGCCCGTTCGAGGTATGCTACGGTTTCCAACCTCCGATGTTCGACCATCAAGAACCGGAGGTTGAAGTACCGTTGGCCCAACAGTTGGTTTGCCAGTGTCGACGGCTCTGGAGACGAGCAAACAACGCCATCCGACTTGCTAACAACCGCTACACCATTCAACATCGCCGTCGACATCCACCGGGACGAATGTACCAAGTAGGTGACAAGGTATGGTTATCAACAAGAAACCTACACCTGCAGACAGAATCACGAAAACTATCACCAAGATTCATTGGACCATACCGCGTCAACCTCCGGATTAACCCTGTCACCTATCGGCTCCAGCTGCCTGCGGCGCTCCGGATCCACCCGGTATTCCACACATCTCAACTTAAACCCTTCACCACTTCACCCATTGGATTCCGGCATGGTTCATTCTCGACCCTGAGCTCATCCAGGACTACCGTCATCGGGTATCCTCCACCGCAGGACCGTCGGGTGTCGGTCCTGAACGGGGGGGTACTGTCATGCGCACTCCTGACACGACCGGCACGAGGACCCGGAAGTAGTACGGTCGCGACTTAGGAAGCATAAAAGGAGACAAGATGGCGCTTTACACTCGCTCAGTCATTGAGTTTTGCCCATGCTATTGCCGACGCTTTCGCTCGTCTAAACGTAAGTACTTACTTTCTTGGGTTATCGCTTCCGATTGGGTGTGTATATTTAGAACGCGGGTTTATTTGTGTAAACTCTTGCTTTCGCTTCGGGAGAGTTCTAATAATAACCAGCGTGATTATCCTGCCTGCTCGCGCTACTTCCGAGTTTACCATCCACGCTACAGGGCTAACTGCTAGTCTTCTGGTTCATCTCCGGTTAGTTCGTGACAGTGCACAAGGCATGGTACACCCTGAACAGGGTGTCTATCCATCACACACACACTATGGGAACACCAGTTAGCTCAATCTTCATGTCTTTGGATTGTGGGAGGCAACTCCAGTGTGGTGGCATCAAACCCTTGACCCTGGATGTGCGAGGTGACAGTGCTGACCACTACACCATTGTGCCACCCAGGGAGATATATTTATAATGTATTTTATTGTAGCTATTTTGATCATTGTATTCAGTCTCTTACTCATTCTCTATGCCACCTACCCTGTACAGGAGCACAGGAGGCCAATGGTACGCGGGGCACTAGGCAGGGTACATCCTGGATGGTGCAAAAGCACAAATGCTCACACACTTACTCACACACTACGGGGCAACACCAGTCAGCCTAATCTCCATGTCTTTGGACTGTGGGAGAAAACTGGAGTACTCAGAGGAAACCTAACATGTGTGAGGAGAACAGGCAAACTTTTGTCAAAATATACACTTAAGATTGAGTATATAGGTCAGTATTCTTAAATAAAAAATCACCTCAGTCCATTTTTTTTTGTTTGTTCATAAATTCTTAACAATAGCAGTAAATAGTAAAGCTATTTACTATTTAAAATTTTTCCTTTTTGGATATCCGAATGGGAATGAACTGAAACAGTTCAGCCCACTGTATGGACTGTAGGGTCAGGTCTGCTTGTTCCATCGGTGGTGGAAGTTATTTCACCTTCAACTTACCATATCACTTGACAGGTTAAAAGTTACTGCTGTACCAGAATAATTCTTTTATACAGCAAATGTCTTTGAGACTGGTTTATACAGTACCTGCTTATAACTAATTAAAGAAATAGCTAAAGAAATAAAAGCCTTTGAGAGCATTTAGTCACAGTTTAGTCTCAGGGACTTTTAATACAATTAACTGTATGCATGTTGTGAAGCAATTAATCTGTGAGCCTTGCATTTTGGGCATGCAGTAGCAATGGCATGATAAGTTATATTAACTCTGGATACCTTTAAAAAAATGTTTTAACTAAAAGCGACAGTACCAGTCAAAAATTTGGACACAGCTTGTAATCCGATGGTGGTTCCTGATTGTTATTTCTTTCTACACAGTAAAGCCATGCTGACGGTGTCCAAAATATGCGAGTTGATATTGAGGTGTGTCTGCTTCTTATGCTGTGTAAAGCCTTCATGTTGTTGTTGGTCTTTCAGCTGCTTTTGTCGAGGGGTTTTGCTAATGCACTTGACACAATACTGTTCTCAAAAGAACTGCTCCAGAATAGTATCTTAAAATAACAACTGACTGTTATTGTTGTTGTAAATGAATTTACCAATACGATAAGGGTTATTTCACAGTTTTGAAAAAAATCTAGCATTGTTCTGGATTGTATTGTTCTGGATTGTATTTTCTACACTCAGTATTGAATTAGAAGGTGTGTCCAAACCTTTGACCGGCACTGTAATTTCAGTTAAACTTAAAGATGAAATGATAAATAAGCTTGTCATCATTTGTCTGGAACTATGCTTCATATCTGGGGAAGCAACTGGTGAAGTCGATTTCAAGACTAGGATCTTCATCCATGCCCAGGAAACATTAACCAAACATTAGGAAAGAGTGAACTAGAGGTAGAGGTTAGCACTGTCGCCTTGCACCTCCAGGGTCCGGGTTCGTTTCGATTCCCGTCTCAGTGTGCATGGAGTTTGCATGTTCTCCCTGTGCTTGGTGGGTTTCCTCAGGGTACTCCTCTGGGTGTCCTCACACAGTCCAAAGACATGTAGGTTAGGTTAATTGGCGTTCCCAAATTGGCCGTAGTGTGTGAATGAGTGTGTGAGTGTATACCCTGTGATGGATTGGCACCCTATCCAGGTGCCCTAAGTCTCCTGGGATAGGCTCCAGGCCCCTCGCGACCCTGAATACAGGATTATTCCAAACAGTTTGGAGCAGCATATTGAGACACTCCACCAAGACAAGCTGGAATGTTGTTATTATTGTACTCTTTAGTGCTTACCTGATAGCCTAGCTAGCTAATCGCCCAAACGTGAGAGAGACCTTTTTTTCTTTTTCTTTTTTTTTTGCCGAAATTGGATTAAAATATAAATTAGTGGAAAGCTTTGAAGTAAATTTTTAGAAAAGTCGAGAAAAAAAGGAAAAGATAAAGGGATTTCTTGAAATTAATTACGTTGCGCGGTGCTTGAAAGCTTTCTTTTAGAAGCACAGCTTCCGGCAGAAGTCAGCAGGCCTATAAACCCCTCTCAGCCATGATCGCCGCAAGTCTGAAGGACGCTTATGTAATTTCTGATGGATTTTCACCTCAGCTTTGATGAGAGTGGTTTTGGTATTTTTCTTTTTGCTTTGTTACCTGGCAACAGACTCTGTTCTCTCAGCTTCTCTCGATCAGGTTCAAGCCTAAATCAAGCCTTACATAAAACATGCATCGTGCATGCCGTGATGTTTTCATCATTTTTCATTTTTTTTTGGAATTTTTACATTTTTTAAAAAAGAAATAAAGACTGCAAAGAGTTAAATTCGGGGTCATTTCCAGCACATTTCCAAGCCAAATGAATTCTCTTTTACATTAGCATGTCGTGTGCGAAAAGCATTCGAACGCACTTGGCTTGCCTTGGCAGTGAATTGATTTTCTCTGTTTCTTCCCACCCACATGCCCCTATACTCTTATGCTCATTCTCTGAAAGCACTCATAGCTCCTGGTCTGCATTCATAATTGCTTCCTGTGCTCGAGTGGCTCAGTGTTTGGCCAGGCTATAGCACGATATATAGGAGAAGCATAAAAAAAAAAAAAGATAGAGAGACACATATATATTCAAGATGTCAGGATCTGTCAAGGTAATGGCAGCTGGGGGTGGGAGACTTCACTAGAAAAAAAAATCACACCTCATGTTCACACGAGAAAGCGTGTAAAGATGATGTGCTGCAGTTACCCTGAATAGTGAAGACGCTCAACAGTTTCAGATAGAGCAGTCATTCCCAGGCATGTTCGTTCATATTCCCTCAGGGTGGCATGTTTCCTTATGCGATGCGATCCACACTTAACAAGACCGTAAAGGAAACATAGGGAACTAGTTGCTTTAGGTGTGTTACAGCAGGAAATCACACTAACATGTGCAAGGGGTGTAAGAGTAAATCTGCTTCATTTTGGTTTAGCATCACACAACTCTGTCATTGATTATTTCCCTCTAACAGCATACCAGATTTGCAAGTCGCGTGAGTTCAGTACAGTAGAGTGACTCTGATGGATCAGAACCAGGTCACTCCATCTAATCCCATCTAATCACGGGAGTGTCATTTATGGTGAGCTGCTCTCATTTCTGGTAAAAAAAAAAAAAAAAAAAAATTCATTATAGTGCATCCAAGGATGTGATTAGTTTTGGCAGAAGACCTAGATTTTTAGATTTTGACAGGTCTCTATTTTCAGCTCTTCTCCAACAGATGTCACCAAATCCTCAACTTTTCATCTTGACACCCCCACACACACACCACTCTGATCCCTACTCATTTCCCCCAAAATATGACTGTAAAAGGGGAAAAGTATTGTTTGAAGTAAAAAAAGTACCAAAAACAGAAAGTATAATTACATGAACTAAAAAAAAATGGCATCTGTGGATAATGGGTAGCATGGTGGATAGTGGATATGGATGGATATGGATAGGATGGAGGGATAATGGATGTACAACATATATATAGATAACTGAACAGTTGACTGGATAGGTAGATGGGTTAATGGATGTGTTTTAAATAAATAAATGGAATGATGAATGGACACGGGTGGATGACTGGATGAATTGATAGACAGAGAGATGATTTGATGGATGAACAATGAATAGATGATGGCTTAATGGATGGATGTCTTATTGGTGAATGCATTGATGGATGGATGAGTGGTGGATGTATGCACAAAAGTGGATATCTGAATGATAAATGGAATAATAGATGGATGATTAATGGATGGATGAATGGACATATAAGCAGATAAATGTATGAATGTATGGATAATGAATGGATAAAGAAGTAAATGGCTGGATGGATGGATGGATGGACAACTGGTTTAGTAGGCTTATGGAAATACTATGTATGAATAATTATTGTAGATGAAAGGATGGAGAGATACAGTAAGTAGATGAATGTATTAATGGCACATAAGCAGGTGGATGAATGATGAATGGATGGATAATTGTATGGATAGACGGATGGATGATAGATGAGTGGATGGATTGATGGATGGAATGGACTGAAATTTTACGTTCCTTATCATTCAGTCATTGACCGTTTAACTTTTTTTTTTGCTTGTAGAACTAATAAGTATTTTCCACTTCATACTATATATCCTCACACATACTGTTAAAATGTATTAAGATTATTGTTTTACCATAGAAAATCCAAACCTAGTTCTAGCTCTAGTTCTAAACCTGCAGTAGTTTCGCGAGACAGCTGAAGCTTCCTGTCACGCACACAGTGAACTTTTGAAAACCTTCTCATGTTCTCACCATGCCTGCGTTTCTTCCAGTTTGATATGTGTTAATGCTGCAAGGTATGAATCAGTGTGTGCAAGGACTGGCAGGAATCCAGGAAGTATTTCCACCTCATGCTCAGTTTTCCTTATAATGGTTTTGGATCCAACATGATTCTAAACACAATGCACTTAAAATCACTGAATAAAACTACTTAAGAATGAATGTCATGGAGGCATGCCAAAGACGGTTTATAGCTAGTGCGTCAATCTAACCTCACAGAAAAACAACACATAAATCAGTTAGTTATCGATCAAGCAATCCTACAAGTGTAAAACATTAATTGATATGACACAAAGTGAAATTTGAACCCAGTGTTTCGCAACTTTATGCTCAAAAGCATGAGCAAAGGAAGCAAATAAGAAACGACCATTCGTCATGGCGTTTTTGGTCATCATTAGATGTCCAAGAACGCGTTCCCTGATTAAGAATTGAATCACTATACTGAACATATCAGGAAGACTATCCTGGATGAAAATACTATTCTACAAATTAAGAATAAGAGTAAATCACTTGCTTTTGCACTACAGATGTAAACAGCTGTCCTCTGGCCCACATATGGAAATGAATACCAGCTCAAATCCGTAATGAAGAATTCTGTAATGCAGACACACGTCTACTGGCACCAAGACCACCCTAAATCAGTTCTGGAATATCCTTGGAAATTTTTCCAAATAGAAACATGAATGAAAGTAATTTATATAATTGTTTATAAAATTTTAATAAGAGTAATTTTCTCTGGCACAGTAGTGTTAGTGTTTACTGTTGGCAATTTAAATTGCATATAAGGATGGAAGTTGTGTAAGGTTATAATAAAAACCTTGGTCCCAATGTGCTGTATTGGTTTATTACATTGTGCAGCATAAAGGGTTTTGAGAAGTCTTGGAAACTCCCTCCTGGGCACATTTTCACAGATGGGAATCTCCCAGCAGGGAAAGTGTGAGCATGATCTTCTGGAATGGTATTACCCCAGCTCAGAAAGGTCTATTATCAACTTCCAGTATCAATCACCACTCAAATACTGTTAGAAGTTTTCTGTAAAACTTACACTTTGTATCTAGTGTAGCCTACCAACAAGGGTCCACTAAGAGTCTCTTTTCCCAGGTCTCATGGTGTCAAGGTGCCAAGGTCAACCTCTTTTCATCTTTCCTGGTGGTTTTTTGATGCTCGCTTATAGGAAGGATGTGACCGGTTTGTCTTCTCTGTTGCTTGAGAATCTCCTCATGTGCTGTGGCCTGGTTGGTTTGCTGCCACAGCTGCTTGCTGCTGACAGAATAGGCTCAGCAGAGCTGAAGGATCCTTCTCAGGTAGGCGTTGAGGAAAATCTAGACTCGGTTTATGATATCCACATGTTCCAGCACCACACAGCAAGACTGACACGATGTTGTTTGTTGTTGCAATAAATGAACCATAAACTTTAGATTTTTTTTTTAGAGATTAACGTCCATCAAATTAGAAAGCACTGTTCTATAAATAGTAATAATAATAATAATAATAATAATAATAATAATGGTGGCACGGTGGTGTAGAGGTTAACACTCACTGTCGCCTTGCATGTCCGGGATCGATTCTCGGCCAGGTTCGATTCCCGTCTCTGTGTGCATGGAGTTTGCATTTTATCCCCGCAATCAAGCGGTATAGATGATGAGTGAGTGAGTGAGTGAGTGAGTAATAATAATAATAATAATAACAAGTGGCATAGTGGTGTACCTCCAGAGTTGCGGATTCGATTCCCACCTTGGGTGTGTGTGAGTTTGCAAGTTCTCCCCATGCTTAGTGGGTTTCATACAGGTACTCTGGTTAGATTAGGTTAATTGGCATTCCCAAATTGACCCTTATGTGTGTGCCCTGCGATGGACCTCACCCTGTGGCAAGGATAGGCTCCAGCCCCCCCCCGTAACACTGTGGAAGATAATTTATTATTATTATTATTATTATTATTATTATTATTATTATACAGGAACTTATCATAATAATAATAATAATAATAATTCACTCACTCCTTGTCTACAAAGCTTTATCCTGTAAAGTCGTGGGGGGCCTGGAGCCTATCCCAGGAGGCATGAGGTGGTGTACACCCTGGATGGGATGCCAATCCATCACAGGACACACACACACATACACACATATACACATACACTATGGAAAATTTGGGAACACCAGTTAGCCTGATTGTGGGACTGTGGGAGGAAACTGGAGTACCCAGAGAAAACTCACCAAGCACGGTAAAAACATGCAAACTCCACACACACACACACACACCCATACACACACACACACACACCTTGAGGCGGGAATCGAACACAGACCCTGGAGGTGCAGGGTGACAGTGATAACCACCAAGTCAGTGTGCCGTCCACGCAGTGTTTTATTAATACTTATTGTAAAATCAATCAATCAATCAATCAATCAATCAACAAATTACATTGTATTAATCAAATAATAAAATAGAAAAAGGGAAAACAAATTTAAATTTTATTGATTTATTTGTAGTTATTATAATGTACATTTCAAGTTTATTTAATGAAACACCGAGAACTTCTGTGATTTTTTAAAATAACCGCCTTCTTGTTGCGTGTATAGTTGCCTGGTTTCGCTCCGGAGCTAGAGACGCGCGCGCGCGCGCGCACCCGCTCGCACGTGCACCCGCGCGGCGAAGAGGAAGCGCGCGTGCACGCGCACGGCCGGGGGAAACCCTCTCTTCCAGCAAAGTGCAGCGAACTCTGAGATCTCGGCGCTGAAAGTTCACACTCAGAGTCCGGTAGTTTAGAGGGCGGCTCTCATGGCTCGGACATGAGCGGACCCCCGCGGCAGTGCCACAGACACACGGAGAATAAGAATAATAACAATAATAAGAATAATAATCATGATGATGACGGCCCGGTGCAGGAGCACAGCGTTACACTGCGCCGCGCGCGCGCTTGTCCCGTGCCTGATCTGCGTGCTTTTGGGCGCGCGAGTCTCGGGCACCACCGCGGTCCAGGGCGGGTTCAGCCTGACGCCGCCGTACTTTAACCTGGCCGAGGGCGCGAGCATCTCCGCCACCGCTACGTGTGGCGAGGAGGACAACGGCAACCCGAGGACGGACCTCTACTGCAAACTGGTCGGGGGTCCGACGGTGGGATTAACCAGCCAGACTATACAGGTAACACATACACACACGTGTACCTGCGCTGTTCCCGAGTCTGATGTGAAGACCACCAGGAATATCACTGCTGGACTTTCAGTGCTGGAACTTTTTCAATTGTCTGTAATAATAATAAATCACAGGACTGCATGGTGGATTAGTGGTTACTTCCATGGTCGAGGGTTCGATTCCCACCTTCTGTGTGCATGGAGTTTGCTTGTACTTGGTGGGTTTTTCCTCCCACAGGCCAAAGATTAGCCTAATTTCCCCAAAGTGTGCTAATGAGTGTGTGTGTGTGTGTGAACCCTGTGATGGATTGACACCACGCCTCATGCGCCAAGTCACCTGGGATAGACTCCAGGCCTACATTTGCCCTTTATACAGGATAAAGCGCTATAGACAATGACGATGATGAGGTTCAAAGCCTGTTTTCGGGTTCCTGTCTTTGTAGAGTTCACAATGCATGCTCTTAACGGTATTGTTTCCTCTGTGTTCTCCGGTTTCCTCCCATCTCCTAAAACATACCAGTAGTTAAATCGTCCACTTTCCATTTCTGTGTGCATGGAGTTTGCATGTTCTCCCCGTGTTTGGTGGGTTTCCTCCGGGTACTCCTGTTTCCTCCCACCGTCCAAATGCAGATTAGGATAATTGGCTTTACTAAATTGACCGTAGTGTGTGAACAAGTGTGTGTGTGTGTGTACCCCCCTAAGTCTCCTGGGATAGGCTCCAGGCCCTCCCGTGACCCTGAATACAGGATTAAGTGGTATAGACGATGAGTGAGTGAAGGAGGGAGGTTCGAGCTCGGGCTAAAGTGCATGCACCTACAGTATTGTTTCCACCTGGGTTTTCCTCTGCATTCTCTGGTTTCCTCCTATCTCCTAAAACATGGCAATAGTGCAATTGACTTTCTTGAAGTGGAAGTTATTATGCAATAAAATAATATATGAATATAAATCTATGCATCATTTCTTACGTGCATCGAATTTGATCATTGTAGAATGGGTGTGTGCAAAATAAACAAACATTTTTTGGTACTTTGGGTCATGGCTGCTCAACTCGGATCACTAAACTAGAAAGTTGTTAAATAGCTAAGAAAATGTTCTATTAATAAAAGATTAAGTAATGAACACTAACGAGATGCCCTGCATGTGTTAGTCTGGTCCTGGGGGGAACCCCCTGTCCGGCATGTTTACATGTTTCATTTCCCTGATCTCACACACCCCATTCAATGCAATTAGCTAATCAGTAATTAGTTATCATGCAGTGATGTAATATGATATCGGCTGTCCTCTGAATGCCCTCTTGGTTAAAGTATCTCCCTTGATGTGTATGACTGTGTGAATGGAAATCTGAATGTGTGGGTGGTGCCATGTACTGGACCAGTGTCCAAATCCAGGGTGTATTCCCAACTCATGCCCAGTGATACCTAGAATAGGCTCTATATACAACTGCTGTAACCCTGACCAAGATAAAGTGGATAATGTTGCACCTGTGTTCACAACGTCTTCAATAAACAGATATTATTTTCCAGGTAACTTTCTGTCAAACTAGAGTGTCGAATCCAACAGACTGATTATTTAGATAAGATCAGTCTGTTTACAGCCGGTCTGATTCCTCTGGAGAGGTAACCTCGTTGATCACTAATCCATCGTCAGTGCGTTTACAGAGAGAATGTAGATTAGCCGAATATAGCTCTTAAACTTGTTTTATCATGTCCAGGTAGGGTGATTTCCTTCTGCGTTATTGCAATTCGACCCGCATGCCCGTATGCTCTGTTTTGTTCGTGGAAGGTAGAATTTCACGAAAATGGACCATTTTCATCTTAAGCCTTTAAGCTTGACATTGATTGATTAAAAACGGCATGAAAAAAGCTAGTGTTTTTATTTTTTATTTTCAGCTAGCTTGCTAAGCAGTAACAGATCATTAATGGTTAAAGTTGTGAATTATTATTATAAATGAAAAATCCTATTTCAGGATGATCTTTGAACAAACCTTATGCTCATGTAATGAGTTTATGGGTTAGTTTTTCTTTTTTTTAAATCTTTATCCTGCTAATATTGCTGTGCCTGTATTATAAAAAATGATATTACACAAATGTACAATATGCAGGATAACATGTAAATCACAGGATTATGCAAATCAAAGAATTTTAAACCCTTTTCCATATTGAAGCCATGCTCTTTAGCCATTCACAGTTTTTGTTTAAAGATCCCATATTGTAATATTTCTGTCATTAGTCCACACAGCTCACAGAGCTCCGCCAAAGTGTGTATGTATTAATGCTCCAGCTGAAATACCCATCAGATAAGGCATTTTTCATACCTCGCACTCCCTTTATTTCACCCCTCGTCCAAACGCACCATTTCAGTGTCTACACACGTGGACAAAATTGTTGGTACCCTTCGGTCAATGAAAGAAAAACTCACAATGGTCACAGAAATAACTTTAATCTGACAAAAGTAATAATAAATAAGAATTCTATGAATGTTAACCAATGAAAGTCAGACACTGCTTTTCAACCATGCTTCAACGGAATTATTAAAAAAAAAATGAACTCATGGAACAGGCCTGGACAAAAATGATGGTACCCCTAACTTAATAGTTTGTTGCACAACCTTTTGAGGCAATCACTGCAATCAAACGATTCCTGTAACTGTCAATGAGACTTCCTGCACCTCTCTGCAGGTATTTTGGCCCACTCCTCATGAGCAAGCTGCTCCAGTTGTTTCCGGTTTGAAGGGTGCCTTTTCCAGACAGCATGTTTCAGCTCCTTCCAAAGATGCTCAATAGGCATTGAGGTCAGGGCTCATAGAAGGCCACTTTAGAATCGTCCAATGTTTTCCTCTTAGCCATTCTTGGGTGTTTTTAGCTGTGTGTTTTGGGTAATTGTCCTGTTGCAAGACCCATGACCTGCGACTGAGACCCAGCTTTCTGACACTGGCCAGCACATTTCTCTCTAGAATCCCTTGATAGTCTTGAGATTTCATTGTACCCTGCACAGATTCAAGACACCCTGTGCCAGATGCAGCATAGCAGCCCCAGAACATAACAGAGCCTCCTCCATGTTTCACAGTAGGGACAGTGTTCTTTTCTTGATATGCTTCAAGTATAATTAGCAAAATTTGCCTTGGCAAAAAGTTCAATCTGTCCATAGGACATTCTCCCAGAAGCTTTGTGTCTTGTCAACATGTAGTTTGGCATATTCCAGGCTGGCTTTTTTATAATTTGTTTTCAACAATGGTGTCCTCCTTGGTCGTCTCCCATGTAGTCCACTTTGACTCAAACAACGACGGATGGTGCGATCTGACACTGATGTTCCTTGAGCATGAACTTCACCTTGGATCTCTTTAGAAGTCTTTCTGGGCTCTTTTGTAGGTTGGCTACAGTCACATGGATCTTAAATTTCTGAATAATATGTGCAACTGTAGTCACAGGAACATCTAGCTGCTTGAAATGGTCTTATATCCTTTACCTTTAACATGCTTGTCTATAATTTTCTTTCGAATCTCCTGAGACAACTCTTTCCTTCGCTTCCTCTGGTCCATGTTGAGTGTGGTACATACCATGTCACCAAACAACACAGTGACTACCTGGAGCCCTATATATAGGCTCACTGACTGCTTACAAGATTGTAGACACCTGTGATGCTAATTAGTGGACGCACCTTGAATTAACATGCCCCTTTGGTCACATTATTTTCAGTATTTTCTAGGGGTACCATCATTTTTGTCCAGGCCTGTTCCATGAGTTAATGTTTTTAAATAATTCTGTTGAAGCATGGTTGAAAAGCAATGTCTGACTTTCATTGGTTAACATTCATAGAATTTTTTAAAATTATTACTTTTGTCAGATTAAAGTTATGTGACCATTGTGAGTTTTTCTTTCATTGACCGAAGGGTACCAACAATTTTGTCCACGTGTGTATGTAAATGAGCTACAGCGGAGACACACTCACCAGAGAACGGCAGAACTGAGGAACAAGCCAGGGGATCTTCTTATATGTGGTCAGATTAGAGGGGAACTTTAATTAGAGGCCTATCCGAATGTCAACACATGACTAAAAAAAATGTTTGTTGCATAATAGGTCCCCTTTAAAGAACTCCGAGGGGCGTTTAACTCAAACTGGGTCTTATAATGAAATTTCTTGTGAATAAAGATTTAAAGCAAGTAGAACATCTGATCCTTGAAAATCGACGGATAACTTGTTACTAACTTGTGGATCTTGGTTGGGAGTTTTAGCCACACCCCCCATACATTCCTGACCTCGCGCCAAGCCATTTCCACATGTATGGGCCATTAAAGGAGTTCCTGTGAGGCCTGTGTTTCAAATATGAAGCAGACTGTCTGATCATGGTTACGGCGTACTGACAAAACTTTCCACTTTTCATGGTATCATAAGTCTTTACTCTCATGATTGTGTTCTACTATTCTAGACAATCAAAAGTCTCGGTTTGACTCGAACACCCCTCGTACAAACGTTTCATCAGTAGCACACGTATATCTTGCTTATTATTATGAAAAAAAGAAAATACCAAGTGAGATTGTTGTTTCATTATTGTGGGTCATTAAAAGTCGATTTAAGAAAACAGGTCTTGAAGTTTGCAAGACATTTTTAGACGTTCAAATAAAACATTATTCAGACATGAGGCAACATTAACACTTAGCCAGCCAAGACTGGTAGTGAAAATATGTGCACACACATCCCTCTCTCACACACATAGACTCACACCAATCTTGCAAATTTTGCTTCTAAATGATCTGCCAATAGAATAAAACATTTTCACCCGTTAGTTTAGAATAAATGTTTTTTAAATTTTTTATATGTAATATTTAATAATATTTTATTCAAGATGGTTTAAATTCCTTGGAAAAAAACCCAAACTTTTTTTTGCAGTACAGAGGAAGAGAAATGTTCTGCAGATCACGGCCTTCTTTGCTTAAACATACAGTTCCCTTTGCTTAACAAATTGGTGCCTTTGTGACTACATCAGTAAGTGAATTAATTAGGTTTTACCCTGATACTAAGCATGTACGTTTAGTGGCTAAAATCTGCTTGCAATTAAAAAAAAAACAGGAAAACGGAGACATGGCATACAGTAAGTCCCCAACATACAAACAATTTCCGAGAGAGGCCTTGAGAGCATGTTCGTAAGTCCAATCTGTTCGTAAGTCCAACAAACATTGTCTAGGTACTAGGATACCGACACAATTGGCTATACACAGAATAAACATAACATGTTCCATAATTTTGTGCTTATTATTTAGAATTGTGCCGATGGTTAAACAATTCATGTTAAAAGAATGAGTAATGTTCTATTGTTATTGCTCAGCACTTATGGCACAGTACCAGCTTCATCGCCGCCTACTTTTACGCTTGCTTCTGGACGCCCTGGGATTCGTTTGTAACTCGAATGTTCGTAACACTTACTGTGTTTGTCACTCATAATCCTAAAATGTTTATTTGAATCCAGTTTAATTTAATATATGTTGTAGTGGTATACTGTCAGAAAACAGCTTTACAAAAAATATAACTTTTATAAACTTCATAAAGAGCCTTAGCCACGTGAGCCGCCACTGCCCAATATTAGCTCGCCAGCTAACCTTAAGACAACATACAGTAAATGTGACGTTTTGTGAAGGCGTCTTAAAGCTAGCATGCTAATACTGGGCAGTGGCGGCTCAAATGGTTAAGGCTGATCGGAAAGTTGTGGGTTCAAGTTGCCACTGTTGAGCCCTTGAGCAAGGCCCTTAACCCTATGCGCTCCAGGTGGGTGCTGTATCCTGGCTGACCCTGCGCTCTGCCCCCGGCTTCCTACCAGGGATAAAGAAAAAAATCATATTTCACTGTAACGTACACGTGACAAATAACTGAATCTTAAGATTCATCTCATCGTTCATGACTGCTGTTTCTCAGTTTTAGGCTCAAGGTTCAGACAAAACATAGTTGTAGCCTTGAAACAAGACAATCTTCTCACAGTTATAAGTGTCAACAAGAAGCAGTGGTGTCTCTCACAGACACACACACACACACACACACACACACACACACACAAAAACAGACATAAACATAACATTTGACTTTCAATTCTCTGACAGGAGCATGAGAAATAATTTTTCACATACAAACCACGTTGTTCACTAAAGGCATGTGAATGGAGTATTATCGTGTGAGGTATTGTAAAAAAAAAAAATTGGTTTGGTGTTATCCCTTTGTCAAAACAAATACAGGTCTTATATAAAACCCCAAAACAGTACATTTCCTTATCAGGAATAGACATTTTTATGAAGCACTGAAGAACATCTTTTTGTTTGAGTAGAAAAACGAGAGTCTTAAATTTGTGTGTTTATTTCAGGGGCAGTACTGTGACCACTGCAATGCCAATAACCCTGAGAAAGCCCACCCAGTGAGCAACGCCATCGATGGCACGGAGCGCTGGTGGCAGAGCCCGCCTCTCTCCAGGGGGCTGACGTACAACCAGATCAACGTCACGCTGGATTTGGGGCAGGTGAGTGTACGATGAGGAACACACTCGGTGGAATTTGCAATCTTTGCCAGCATCCATTTCTTGATTCTTGCTTAACACACTTACTGTATACACACGTTCTTGTGTTATATCATTATGAGGACCAGTTGGCTAAATACACTAATTAATACCATGAATAACCTTAATCAAAATATTTTCGAACATTTAAGATCATTACATTTTTAAAAAATAAAAGCTGTCTTTTTTTTTTTTTTTTTTTTCATAAAGCAACTTTAGTAGACCAGTCAAATGTCCCTATAAAACCACAGACAGTATCCTCAGTGACGATTCTGAGTCTGTTGGGACCAGCATTCATCAACATTATCGTAAAAATCAGTAGAAACAAAAGAAAGGTTATGTCAGAACTCGCTCTTTCTCAGGGCCCCTGTACAGGCCTGGGGCCCCGAGCAGTGTCCTGCCTTGCCTGTTGACGTGCAGTACCTCTGTCTATGGTCCTCAACAAGATAGAAAAACATACCCCCCCCCCCCCCCCCCACACACACACACACACACACACACACACATTAATTATGGCACAGATTCTCGGATATTCCTTGGACTTGGCATTATAACTATTTTTACACACCCTTATTTGTACAAGTGACTGCAAGCAGATTCAAATTGGCATTTCCTAAGACAGTGTCTGTCACGTTACAAGTTGCCTGAGCTTCAGACACTCGTTCCGCTTGGTTATGATGAGAAAACGTACGTGTCTCCACGCTGTGACAGAAAGTCTCCTCAGGCTAAAAAAAAAAAAAAGACAGGCCGAGGTCTAATAATCCTGCAGGTTTTAATAGTGAGCACTTTTTTTTAATAGTGAGCACTTTTCCTGGGTGCATTCAAGGTTTTGGCACGGAGCACAACCTCATATGAAGGCCCTTTTTAGGGTATAGTGCTGTATTTCTATTTATTTTTTTGCTTTTGCTTTATTTCTAAGTAGGTCGTCTTTGTTTCTTGGGGATTTTTGGGAATCTGCTTCTGCCTTTTAGTGTCTCAAGGGAACAAGAAGTAGTGTAAAAATAGGGCTTTATTATTAGAGAATTAAGTCGGGTTTTTACTGTATTGAATTCCTGAGAACGGTTGGTCGGATGTAGCTTTGTAACAGATAATAGGTTTTGGGATTCTGCTCAATAAGTGGCTTATCTTGGAGTTAATCTTCCACTTTCTCTTTTACTTTTGCTTTTCTTTTGTTCACACACTCTCATTTTCACACAGACATACACACACATCCACCTGTTGAAGGATACAGAATCCCGGCGCTTATCACGCCAGCGAGACTCTGTTCTCTCAAAAATAGCCTGTGTGTGTTACTGAAAGTGTGTGTCATTGTGTTTATTTATAGAGATATGTGGGGGTTTAGAGACTTTGTTTAACACAGAGAACAACGCCAGTCTCCTGCACTTAAAGAGCTGATTAAAATGTGTAAAGAACACCCGAGGTTGGACCTTGGATATACTTTAGCAATGTCAGTGTAAAATCTGTGACGGCGAGATAAATTCCAATGAGGACGTTCTCTAAGCAGGATTTTTAAATGTATTGATTTTATTATTATTATTATTATTATTATAATATAATCAGCTTCCGTTTGTTATAAAGGATCTAAGTTTTTGATAATGGATTACTCACAAGTTTACAGTATGTATGAAGAAAAGTGTCTTGCTATTTTATAGTTCCTGCTCCTTCAACTTATATTACATTTAATAACTGCATTATTCTAGGCTATTTATATACATAATTATATCCATGCATTGCATCACTCTTGCTTTTGTGGTTTTTACTAAGGAAACGGCCTCAGATTTCAATTCTGGGAAATTCTTTACATCTCTCTGATACCATCAGCCCTCAATGGCTCCTGGTCTAAACTACCTGTAATGGAAGAAGCCCTTAAGATGGGAACAGGGCCATGATCCAGAACGAAAGATGATGTGGGGAAAGCTAATAAGGGCATGTTACAAGCTGGAATACAGGGGAGGCTTCATGCTATCGGCCTGCCTACTTTTTTAAGCTTCATGGCTGACTCATATTAAGGAAAAAAAAGAGATGTCAAAAGTGGAAAAAGCAGCAAATCAAAATGGGGGGAAAATAAAAGAATCGGAAGAAAATGAATAGAGAAAATAGGAAACGAGATAAGAATGGGAAAAAGTACGTAAAAATGGAAATAAATATAAAGTAATAAATTGGGGAGTAAATAAAAAGCATGTGAAATGAGATTGGAAGATAGAAAACGTGACATGAATACACAACATACACCAATTTGCCATAACATTAAAGTGGTGAAGTGAATAGTCAAGTCAAGTCAAGTAGGCTTCTGTCATTCCAACCATATACAGTTAGTACACGGTGAAACGAAACAACGTTCCTCCAGGACCAGGGTGCTACATACATGCAGCAACATAAATTTTACATTTTGACAAGAGTATCGTGTGCAAATAGCAGTCAAATAAATATTGTGCAAGAAATTGCGAAGAGCAGCACAGGTAGGTAGGTATGAGCAGATTGAGATGGATGTATATCAGTGTGATTTGTGCATGTGTGTTTATCAGTTCAGTCCAGATGTTATTTAGTTCGTGTGTGTGTGTGTGTGTGTGTTTATCAGTCCAGTCTCTTTGTGTTGAGGAGACGGATGGCTTGCGGGTAAAAACTGTTGCACAGTCTGGATGTGAGTGCCCTGAATGCTTCGGTACCTTTTTCCAGATGGCAGAAGAGTGAGTGTGAGGGGTGTGTCCGGTCAGCCACAATGCTGGTGGCTTTGCAGATGCAGCGTGTGGTGTAAATGTCTTCGATAGAAGGGAGAGAGACCCCGATGATCTTCTCAGCTCTCCTCACTATCTGCTGTAGGGTCTTGCAGTCTGACATGGTACAATTCCCAAACCAGACAGTGATGCAGCTGCTCAGGATGCTCTCAATAGTTCCTCTATAGAAGGTGGTGAGGATCGGTGGTGGAAGCTGTGTCTTTCTCAGCCTTCTCAGGAAGAAAAGACGTTGTTGGGCTTTCTTATGCAGGGAGCTGGTGTTGAGGGACCAGGAGAGGTTCTCCTCCAGGTGGACGCCCAGGAATTTTGTGCTCTTGACGATCTCCACAGAAGAGCCGTCGATGCTGAGCGGAGAGTGATTCGCTCCGTGTCCTCCTGAAGTCAACAACCATCTCTTTTGTCTTTTCGACGTTCAGAGACAGGTTGTTGTCTTTACACCAGTCCGTTAGCCTCTGCACTTCCTCTCTGTACGCCGACTCGTCGTTCTTGCTGATGAGACCCACCACGGTCGTGTCATCAGCGAACTTGATGATATGATTGGAGCTGTGTGTCGCTACACAATCATGAGTCAGCAGTGTGAACAGCAGGGGACTGAGCACGCAGCCCTGGGGGGCCCCAGTACTCGGTGTGGTGGTGCTGGAGGTGTAGCTCCCGATCCGCACTGCCTGAGGTCTTTCGGTCAGAAATTCCAGGATCCAGTTACAGAGGGAGGTGTTCAGGCCCAACAAGCTCAGCTTTCCGATCAGGTGTTGGGGGATGATTGCGTTGAATGCTGAACTGAAGTTTATGTACAGCATTCTGACGTAAGTGTCTTTCTTGTCAAGATGTGACAGTGCCAGGTGGAGTGTGGTGGAGATGGCGTCGTCCGTTGAACGGTTTGGACGATATGCGAACTGCAGCGGGTCCAGTGAGGGAGGCAGCAGGGTCTTGATGTGTCTCATGACGAGCCGCTCGAAGCACTTCATGATGATGGGTGTGAGTGCAACAGGGCGGTAGTCATAACTTTGACTACCGGTAGAATAACTTTGATTATCATGTTACCGTGGCCGTGTGAAGGTGTGGGATGTCCAGAGGGTGCCAGAAAAATGTATACACACTTCATGTGTTCTTTCTTAAAACACAGTTTGAGTTATGGCAGCAATGTGTAGTATTTTGTTTCCTTCAAGGATCTCGGTAGTCGCACCACCGTTGTTGCTATCATGCAATGCATATATTTTTCATGTTGAAGTGTGTATACTGTAAAATTTTTTTTCGGGTCTCTCTGTATTAGGCAACACATTACCCCTTGGTTTTTGCCATTGTTGTGTTGGAAAAAGTTAACTCTGGCTCTGACAAACACGTGTCTGAACACAACGATTGTTAGAGTTTGATGTGTTTAAGGCTGAGACTTATCACAGCTGAAAGCATGTACAAATGGCATGTGTTGTTTTGAATTGGACCCTCAAGCATTGAAAGAAGGTGGCCTGGTCTGTTGAATTAAAATTTCTGATGACTGGGTGCATGTGTGCTGCTTACCTGGAGAAGACATGGCACCAAGATGCAATATGGAAAGAAGACAAGCTAGCAGATACGGTGTGATCCTTTGGGCAATGTTCTACTGGGAAACTATTAATCTACCATTAATATGGATGTTACTTTATCACATACAATTACACCCCTTCATGGCAATGGTATTCCCTAATAGCAGTGGTTTCTTTAAGCAGGATTGTTACCAAACAATGTTCAGGAATGGTTTGAGGAACATGACTCATGGAGGCCTCACCTAGCATCTTACAGGACTGCAGTGGACGGCTTGGTGTCAGATACCACAGCAGACCTTCAGCGGTCTTGTGGAGGACAAGTCTCAATGCGTCAGAGATGTTTTGGTGGCACAATGTCAGGCAGGTAGTTTTACTGTTGAGACATAGAGATCAGTGTAGATGGGTTTGTCCTCCTGACCTGCCTTATTACTTGCACTAGCATGTTGGATATGGAAGTTTCAAAATGTTTTTGAATCTCTTGTCTGTTATAGTGACTGTATAGCGTTTGATTGATTGGAACGATCCTATAGTCTGTCTGAAATACATTTCAAACCATTGGTGTAGGTCTTGAAAGGTAAAGTTGTTTGTCTAATGAAATATATTGCTCTTTTATGTGGCAGTTTTATGATTTCTGTGTTCATTGCATACCCTTCTTGGAATCATGGGACATTTTTGGACCGGAGTGTCCAGACCTAAAGCATGGAACATTGCTGGGGATTGACCTTTAATACCACCTGCCTTTTCCAGCCTTTCAGCCATGCACACAGGTGAAGATGTAACAGCGTGCAGTGGAGCTCTTTGTGGTTGTGCTTTAAAGCTCACAAAGATTGATTTGTTTGAGGAAAAGACTCTCTGCTTAACTTGGCTTATGAAAGCATATGATCTTTCCTTGGAAATATATACCTCATTTGTTGTTTAACATAATGCCTTTTAGGTTTTGTGTGTGCGTGTGAGAGAGAGAGAGAGAGAGAGAGAGAATAGAAACTCGTCCCTCCATGTGAGGGCCGTCCCAGCCACCTGTCTCCCTCAGTTATACTAATGCTGCTCTTATTATTTTAAAGGCCGCATTTTGTCCTGCTGCTTTGGAGACCAGCTCGGAGCGTAACAACTGTCTGTCTCTGTCTGCGGCGACATCAGGTGATCGCTCATTGGCGGAACATTCTCTATGACTGAGCTCGCGCACAATATATAGCCTGTGGTCAAAAGCAAGTCACACATGGGTGCCACATAGTCGTGCTCTGATTTAACCTGAACTGATAATGAGGTGATGAGTGGGGTGAATTAGGTGTGATAAACCAGGAGGTATTGTATATTCGACCTCCGGTCTTCAAGTATACTCTTCAACACGAAGACAGTGTTGTGTTTAGTTTCCCTGATGTTTCACCCTTTGACGGAGGGAAGTTTTAAAATGTTTTTTGGTGGCACAAAGAAATACAGTTAATGTTTCTTTGCTCATTTACTCGCGTTCACTAATCACTACATCCTGGTCAGAGAATGAGAGTGACTGGAGTGACTGTCCATCCAAAACAAATATTACTGTTCTTTGTCAATCTGGACTCATCATGTCACATGACCATTTTCACTCTAGATGTGTTCTTTGCTTAGTGCAGGCCCTCCTAAAACAGTGACGTTTTTGTGGGAAAGACAGTAAATTTCTCTCTACTTTGTGATTCCCAAATGCCTCAGCACTGTTGTACTAGTAAATCAGTGATGCTGTTGTTTTAAATCTGAGTTTCGGTCAATTATAAATCTTTCAATCTGAAGAATCAACTATTTGTATTACTGGCTAGTCTGAGAGAGAAAAATAAATAAATAAAATACAAGATAAATGGTACCATTTTGTATGTCTTTGAACGCACCATAATGAATTTTATTTATTTAATTTTATCTTGATTTGTAATGCTTCTGTATAGTTGGCTAATCATAACACCTAGCAAGAGAGTGACTAAGCTACAATGCTACCTAAAAGTTAGCAAACACATGCTGTCATGAAAGCCTGGTAAAAAAAATAAATAAATAAAAAGAGTATTTAACAACTAATTATATAATATTTTTTCTTCTTTTTTTTAATTGAACCACATTTTATGGTTTAAAATCACCTCAGAAGGCTTGTCCAGTTAGCTTGTTTTAGCTAGCTGTGTGGTGTTAGCTTAGTTAGCATAGAATGTTGCAGGTGAGTGAATGATCTGCGCTGTGCAAAGAAAATCAGTGGATTCTCTGCTAAATTAAGGCTTTATTAATTTTTATAAGGGGTTTTATGTACCAAATAAAATTCCTGTCAGATAAGTAAATTTTTTTTTTCATAATGTTTTATAGTTAACAGTGTCCCTCCCCCCCGGGCAGTGTGTTAATTTCTGACCCGCATCGCTTCTCGATTTCTCAATGCAACAGTGACACTGAAGTGTTTAAAAACCCTAACACTGCTGATACAAATGATACACTCATAATAGCACCAAACACACACACACACACACAAACACAAACTGCCACCTCGAATAACAATCTGCTCAGTGCTCGTCTCGTTTCTTTACAGTGTGTACTGTATGAATCACTATTTGTTATATTGAGTGTTTGCTCAGTGGTGCAGCGGGTAAAATTTCTGCCTCATGGCTTCAGGTCCTGGGTTCGGGTTACTGTCAGCGTTTCACATGCTCCCCTACCAGCCTGAGCTCTGGTTTCCATCCTTCTGGCTTTCATATTTCTGTAGAACTGTAAACATGCCGTTGCAAAAACCAGGACAGGAGAAGGTAAAGCGAGGACATGGTGGACATTTACAGCTGTCTGTGTTATTTAGAGTTAATGAGACTCCTAACACTTTGACCTGAGGATGCTAAAGTGTGTTAATTGAGTCTCTGCTGGTGATGGGCTCGTTTCTTAAATACCGTATTTACCTACCGACTCCTCCGTTTAAGTGGATGAGGGAGGTTGACAAGGTGGAATCACGAAGGCTGGAGTTACCGATCACATTCTTGGTGCGCTTCGACATGACGGATGATCAAACACGCTCTTTCCGAACACTCCGCAGGTCCTTCTGTACGTCGGGTACCCACAGCGAGCGTTAAGTAATAACAAACAAAAGGGGTTGATTTAAGAGTGTTTGGTTTTGAAAGTTGAGAAGGCAGCATGTCTTATGCAGTCAGTGCATGTTAAGGCAAGAGTGTGTGTTGTTCCTTTTGTATTGGGGTTTTATTGCTGCATGCAGGACTCGGCTCGTGAAGAGAATACACAGAGGTTCTCGGGACCATTTATCCTTAAGCTTTGTTATGTTTCTAATCAGTTTTATTGATATACAAGGAATAAAAATAACAGGCAATTATTCTAAATAACATTGAATGATATAAATGACATTTATTGCTATTTTTATTTACATTTATGCATCAGTTACAAAACCTCTGTTTAAAAAGTCTAGAAATCATTTACCATACATACAAATCGATTAACTTTAATAAATAATTGCCAATATCTTTTACTTAATATAAGGCTAAATACAAAAAGTTCAAGTTAAACCGGGACTTGAGATGAAATTTCTCATGAATGAAGGCACATTACAGGGAGTTATTGCCACATTTCCTGTACGGTCCTGACCTCACGCAAAGCCATTTCCACATGGGAGTTCCTTGGAGGCCTGCGTTTTAGATGTGAAGCAGGCAGTCTGATCATGGCTCTGACATACTAAGGAAACTTTCTACCTTGATGTTATCCGAGCACTAGTGAAAGATTATGATAAGTGTATTAGTGCAACAGGGGATTACATAGAAACATGGAGTTTTTACTCTAGTAATTGTATTCTATTATTCTGCAACAATTATAAAAAGTCCTGGTTTGACTTGAACGCCCCTCTTAATTAATAAAAAAATAAATATTTATATCTGTTTTATTATGATCATCGTCCTTGGTGAAAAAAAAACAAATAATATGGCTTATCATTGCTGAGCTCAACAAGATGGAGATAGCGGTTGTGGTTTGTTAGAAATTGCTCCCTATAAGGCGTAGCATGGGAGTGACATGGCATGAGTGATGGTATGTGGGGTGGGTGTAAGGGGCGTGTGGGGGGAGGGTTGTGTTTGGTATGTGACACCATTTCAGGAATCTTTGTGTAGCTGACATGTCTCTTCACACACCCCAACCTCGCCTACAGTCGTCTACAGGAGCGAGGGTGACAGCGCGTACACATGCCATCCCTCTTAGCACACAGGTGTGAACAAGATGCAGGCCAATCCATCAGATGCAGCAAATGGAAATCCAAGGGTGGATCACCAGCTTTGTTGCTCAGTTCTCTCTTTTTTTTTCTTTTCTTTAAAAAAAAAAAAAAAAAAACGTGTGTGTGTGTGTGAACATGCACATTTGATGTGTAATTAAATCCAAATTTGTCTGGTCTATAATTATGTGCAGCTCTCAACACTGTCAATAACAGCTGCAAAATAAATAAATAAAATAGTGTACAACAAATGTACATTACAACTAAACATTTATTATTATTATTATTATTATTATTATTATTATTATTATTAATAATAATAATAATTGTAATCCAATTAATACTCAGGCCTCAAACAGGAATTCTTCAATAGAATTCACTACAAAATACCCTTATTTATCCCCAGGGGCAATTTAAGGACTGTTTTTATTAATTATTTGTGATTAGGAAATGAGAAAAACTGTTGGAGGTGAGAAGTTTGTCCAGGAAATGTGATTTAATATCTTGCACTAAATTTAAGAAATTTTCCTAGGAATTACTTGACTCGGTTTCATAGAAGGAAAATTCAGAGCTGTCTATTTTCTTCATACTTTTCCCAATTATGTAAAGAGTATATGATCAAGTCATGTTGTTTTAACATACAATAGAGGTTCCATGATGGACTTTTTTTTTTTTTTTTTTTTAAGGAAGTGTCCGTGCCGTACAATGCCACAGATCCTGGATTGATTCTTGGCTTGGGTGAAAGTGAAGATTAAATGTATATTGAATGCATCTATACAGTAGTACTGAGCAAAAGTCTTGCACCCCCACCATTTCTTCAAGTTAAAAGAAATTCAATTAAAGGGAATAAGAAAAATGTTGTACTGTACTTCAACTGGCTACAAAATGCCTAAAGATTACTCACTCAGTCACTCATCTATACCACTTAATCCTGTATTCAGGGTCACGGGGGGCCTGGAGCCTATCCCAGGAGACTTAGGGCACAAGGCGGGGTATACCCTGGACAGGGTGCTAATCCATCTCAGGGCACAGACACACACACTCATTCACACACTATGGGCAATTTGGGAACGCCAATTAACCTAACCTACATTTTCTTCGGACTGTTCGGGGAAACCGGAGTACCTGGAGGAAACCCACCAAGCACGGGGAGAACATGCAAACTCCATGCACACAGAGACGGGAATTGAACCCAGACCCTGGAGGTGCAAGGTGACCTAAAGTTTAGAGAAATTAAAAACCGGTTGTTTATGTAACAACCTTAGCAGCAACTTTATTTCCCCTCTCATCATTCAGCATCACCAGTATTCAGTACTAATCACCGGCCTGATCATCTCCACGTGTTTCTCACTGGTTTATGCCTTAACTGTATGCCTTGAAAACCAAAAAACATTTCTGTGAAAATGCTCAAGTGCAGGGACTGGACTGAAAATGAGAAGGTCCTTCAAGAGGCCTTAGAGAACGGTTCCATTACAAATACAAGAAAGTCTGACACTTTGGAAGCAAAATATAAAGAATTGAGGGGTGACTCAACTTACAGTACTGCATAAGCAGATTTTGCGGTTAGTCTCTTGCTTATGCTTATGATCTGTAATCTAATTAGTGCTTTGTGCTTCATTGGAATAGAGTATTCTAGCTCAGTATGGGCCTCGGGTCACCATGGTGTCTAGATTTGCCTTCGAGTTTACAATATACAGTATGAACTAGAAAACAAAAATGATCCATTAAGATCTTGGTACAGCTTTTGTTGTTGTTGTGAGAGACCCCAGACTGAGTGCTTTCGAACACTGCAGCTCTGTGATCAGTGCCTTTGTTTCCGTCCTAGCTCTTCCATGTCGCTTACATCATCGTGAAGTTTGCCAACTCGCCGCGGCCGGATCTGTGGGTGCTCGAGCGCTCCGTCGATCAAGGCAAGACCTTCACCCCCTGGCAGTATTTCGCACGTGAGTTGTTGCTGATTTGTCCTATTGGTATTTAGAACTATAACGTCTGAATGGTGTAAATAATCAAGAATACATGTTTGTGTGCTGTGGTTATTGTTGCTCTGGTAAAAATGTGGTTGATTCGCTTTGGCTTTAGATTCCAAACAGGATTGTATTGAAAGATTTGGGAAGCAGCCTAACGGCAGGACTGTTGGAGATGATGATCAGATCTGTACCACGGATTACTCTAGGATCGTCCCGTTAGAAAACGGCGAGGTGAGTTGTTGTCATTGCGCTAGTTATTTCTTTAACAGCACACCCAGAAGTGTGTGAATCTGTATTTAATAACGCTATTGGTGTTTTCAGATCTTCGTCTCTCTCGTGAACGGCCGTCCCGGATCGAAGAACTTCGCCTTCTCTCCAGCTCTGCAGGAATTCACCAAAGCCACGAATATCCGCCTGCGCTTTCTGCGCACCAACACACTGCTGGGGCATCTGATCTCCAAGGCTCAGCGTGACCCCACTGTGACACGCAGGGTGAGTGTGTGTGTGCCATTAAATATGCCTCGACACAGCACCGTAATCCGCATTCATAAATTTTATTTTATTTTTTACATTGTGATAGTAGTATGTATAAATGCATTAGACAGTGTTTTACTTGTTAAACTAAATATCATCAGATATTTACATTTAAGCTTTGTTAAACGTCCTCATGCATTTCCTCATTCCAACATGGCACATTTACAGTATAATACAAGTAAATCTGAGTATTTTAAAATTGTGATTAATCATGATTAATCACAGACTATGACCGAACTTAAGCAAGCCAAATAGATTTAAGAAAGATATATAAGAAGACCCAGCTTGTCGCTCAGCTCTGCTGTTCTATGGCGTGGGCGTGGCTTAGCGTTAGCTGAAATGGAGCGACTGAAACACGGGGAGTTTGAGGTGTGACAAAATAATTAAATATGGGACCTTTAAAAAGCATTCAGGCTTCACATTTTTTGTTTGTTTTTATTTTAGTTCTTCATGGATGTTTTGAACAAAGATAAAAGTGGATGCATGAATGAATGAATAATGAAATACCTACACATACATTTGCAAAAGATTTGCTTTCAGTAGAAACTAAAAAAAATAAAATAATAAAAGGTAAAAAAAATCATTCTTTTATACAGTCACTTGGATACAATACAAATACAGTGGAACCTTGGATTACGAGCATAATTTGTTCCAGAAGCGAGCTCGCATTCCAAAACACTCGTAAACCAAATTAAATCTTCCCATAAGAAATAATGAAAACTCAAATAATTCGTTCCACAGCCCAAAAAAATAAATACAGAAAAATAATTCATACAGTATAAAAAGTAAAAATAAAACAAATTAACCTGCACTTTACCTTTAAAAAAAAGTTAAAATAAATCCCAACAGATAAGTGTTTCCGTTTGTGCGCGCAGGTGCCGTGTATTTTTGTGTGTGTGTGTGTGTGTGTGTGTGGAATTAGCCCCTTCCCTTGCCTCGTCTTACACAGTAAAACTCCTCCACCCACCTCGCTTTTTAAGTTTCACAACAAACAACAGAAGCATTGTTTTAATGGGAAAAAAAGAAATCTCTCTAATGACACTTGCGTGAGCGCAGACTAACGGAGTCACTGCTATAAAGTAAAAAAAACAAACAAATTAACCAGCACCTTACCTTTGAAAAGAATTGCGACAGAGTTTCTGTGTAGAGCAGTGTGTGTGTGTCTGTGTGAAGCCGGGAGGGGGGATGTAAATGCGAGAGAGTGTGTGTTTGTGTCGGTGTCAAAAAACTCGGCACTCGTAAACCAAGACATGCTCGTATTTGAAGTCAAAATTTATTAAAAGTCTTTGCTCGTCTTGCAGAACACTCGTAAACCGAGTTACTCGCAATCCGAGGTTCCACTGTAAGCAAAAAATATTATCATATCCTAGTAATATCATTATAACAAGTAATAATATACGCTTCACTTTTTTGCTACTTCACCTCTATTTCCAAAAGGATTAAACCACACACAAGGATTAATCATGACAAAGGCAGATCGTTAAATCAGTCCCTGGTCCAGATCCATAAACCCGGGTTTATTCTGTATTCTGCTTGATGCTGTATTTTATAACTTAAATCTTCTAGTTAAAGTGACCTAAACTCACAATGAAACACAATACACCGAGTGAGACCATTCTTTCACTTTGTCCTTCACTTATGTCACAAGTTTGAACACGACCAGTGTGTGTGTTTTTAATCGCTCTGCATAAAGGATGAGAATATTGTAGATCTAAGATCTTAAAGTAAGCTAAGTAAACAAGAGATAAAAAAATAAATAAATAAAAAACCCGACTTGACTGTTTGGTTGAAGTCCATGCAGGTCTGTTGTGTGTGTGTGTAGTGTTCACTTTTCTAGCTGCGTTTACAGTCGTGTGAGGTCTGTGTGCATGACACAGAGAAGCTCTTTCACTGCCGGATGACTCAGGAGGAAGAGCTCGGTCCCGTACCGAGACGTAAATCCCGACCAGGATCCTGTAGTGTAATTAGCATGGAGGTAATTAAACACAGCGGGTCTGCTGTAACGCAGACTGTCAGGGTTTTCCTTTCCGTCTTGAGGTAAGCCGTGTCCCAGGATGCTCTCTGCTCAGACCTGGGAGCGGTAATTAAACCGAATCAGCTGACGGGATTCGTGAGTGACCGAGGCTCTTTTAAATCAAGGAATACAGAATCTAATTCAAATTCTCTTACCTCAGCAAAAAATTCAACTTCATGTGAACTTCACGTTCATGTTTCAGGACCAAAAATGCAGTGCGAATGCAATGCCAATCATCGGCTGAAAAACAGTATTGGTGCTGATTTTATTATAATTTTTTAAATTATGTATATATGTATATAATGCAGAAAATGTGTGTGCCAAAAAAATTTCTTCTGCAACATTGAAGTGACCAATCTTGCTTCCCCCAAAAAAATTCAAGTTCAGCCATTTTGGAGAGATTATTTTATATGTGCCCCAAAAAATGCCCATTTTTCAGCGTTATACTGTCTCACTTCAAACAATAATCATTTAAAATGTTAATTATTCATATTTCTTTGAGTATTGATACTAAAATCTGTGTAAGCTTCTAGACGCATATGACCTGTTGATTAAATTAAAGCGTTCCATGCAAAATTATGGATTTTTTTCCCCCAAAAAAAGTATGTAGTGTCCGTAACCATGTCAAATTCATGTTGCAATATTTTAACAAGTTTGCATTTTAGAATAATACACTTTTTCAGGTTTATGTCTTTTCATGTAAAATTTAAACTGGCCAAATTTCATCTAATTGACAGTTAAGATCAAAGACGGATTCAAATTCAAAAACGTTCCGGACATAAAAGGGCATGAAACTGTATTTAACAAAACTGTGTTTGCATATTTCCTGTGTCTGTGCCTATTTACAAAAAATATGTCCTGTCTGAAAATCTCCATTTTAAATCTGAGTATTTTAAAATCATGATTAATCACAGATTAAATTTTGTCCTCTATTGTGACCTCATATGAGAAGACCTCTTTACCCCAGTTTGTTGCTGCTCTCTGCTGTGGGCGTGGCTTAACAGTAGCTGAAATGGTGTGTTCAGTAGAGGAGTGAAACACACAGAGTTTGAAGTGTGACATGGCGAGTTTGCGTTTTAGAATAATGCACCTATTCAGGTTTATGTCTTTTAATGTGAAATGTAAATCTGAATGACAGTTAACACCGTTGAAAGTTTTGAATTCCAAAAGGTTACGGACACTACGGAACATGAAAGGGCATGAAATTGTATTTAGCAAATTCTTAGCGTTTCTTTTTATCTGATGAAAATATAAATGTGTATGTGTATTTATGAAGATGGGATCAGGAGATAAAAAGCTTAAAGTATTATGAAAAATGATTCCTGTTGTATGATCCTGTCTGGGAAATACCTACAATAGGTGAGACACTTTTTAGCACCAATATCAATATTTTGGCTGCATACTCCTGCTACACATAGAAAATCATGTCACTTACCGGATCTACAAAAGAATGGTGTGGTTTTACAGTAAGAGATATAAAGCTGTAGAATGTTAGTCTCAGCCCAAGCTGAGCTTTTGAGGGCCGTGCCACAGGACACTGCCACAGGACACGTTTAAGACGTACAGTATCCACGCTTCTTAATCCCATTGCGAATATGAATCTCATTTTTATTTCTCACAGCTTTAGTCTGTGAGTCACCTAGTTAGAATCCGAGTCAGTTTAAATTTAGCTCAAGTGTTCTGGTCTCCAGGCTTAAAATCACAGGAAATCTCGCTACCGTCCTCGATGAACCTTCTCCGACCTGACACTTCTTACACCGTGACTCTGCATGCGCCCGAGAGGAACAGTCCTCTCTCAGGTGCTATGTCTCTGTTTACTGACGAGACGTCGTCTGGCCTCCTCCGTCTCTCCCCTCCCGCTCTAACATTCCTTCATGCCGGGCCGCGTGCCAAGCCGAGTGTAGAGTAATGCGTGCGCTCGAGGAGAGTGTTTAGACCTGCTCGGGAAGATGGTAAGAGCCATCATCGAGAGCCGGCCTGTGGAGTCAGAGTCGCTGCGGCCCAGGAGGGCAAGCATGAGTAGCGCAGGACATATTATTACTGAGCAGATATATTGTAAATTCAGACAGAGCTCAGGGGTTTGTGGAGGGAGAACAGGACCAGTCAGGCGTCTGGGTCCTCGGGGAGACAGGAGACGGTCCAGAACGTTGAAGTGGAGAAATGTGAAATGTTGTCCTTTAATTCATTAAAAAATAAATAAATAATAAAAAAAAAAAATATATATATATATATATAGTATATACATTTAGGCATTTGGCAGACGTCCTTATCCAGAGCAACTTACATTTTTATCTCATTATACATCTGGGCAGTTAAGGGTTAAGGGCCCAACAGGGACAACTTGGTGGTCCTGGGATTTGAACCTTAACACTTGAGCTACTACTGACTCTAGCTACCCTAATTAATATTTAATTGTTAGAAGAATTTTTTTATTGTAAGAGAACACTTTTTGGAAAATAATCATCGCTGATTGTAAAGTTAATATATTATGAGAAATGTATTATTATTTCAGGTTGAAGCCCACGTACATGTCTGTCTGTCTTTCCATACGGCAGACCTGTGTGTCTAACTCATTAATACACAGTAATCACTTTCTGTAAAGTTGAGTATCTTATGCCTTCGTCATCAGCTAAATAAATACCCTCCCTGTTCGGTAATCGGAGAGCGAATCACAGATGAGAAATGGAAAAGGTAAATCGGATAAAGTTTGGTCTTAAAATGCACTTAAAAAAAAAATGGGTTTAAATATTTGTTTAGCTTTTCTAATTACTATCTATTGGTGCAGGTGTTTGTTTACATTGAGCATTAACTATCGCATTAGTAGATTATTTTAAAGTAGCTTATTAAATCCGACACATAACTGTTCATAATATCCTCAGGTTTTTGATTTCACTCATGGTTCAGATAAGTAGTGCAAAAGTTCCATTAAATTCTGTCCGGAGGTTGATTTAAGACGCGCCCACAGTTCAGGTGCACGTGCAGGACGCTGTCCAAATTTCCAGTTTATAATCCGGCACAAAACCTCCCTTCTACACGACACTTTGATTTCATTTATGGCGCAGGTTTAACTTCAGGCAGATACCCAAGGACTGGCAAAGTTTCATTAAATTGTTTCAATAAATAAGTCCTGAAAACGTGTCCTAAATCTCAGCACGCACGATGACAAGTGAAGCGAACATGACAACTGGCACAAATGTCCACTTTGTGACTCATGACATCTCATATTATATATACAGTTTCTGCCATGCCGTAGACATTGGACTCATGTGTTGCAATTTAATTACTCGGCTTTTGTAACTCCAGATAAGTGGGTGGAGTGCGAATGCGCACACACACACACACACAATGAGAAAGAGCAAGCGAGAGAGAGTGTGGTTTATCTGTATATGTTTTTCACTGCTGTGTTCATTATAGGAATAATTACCTTACGTTTACATTAACCTTAATCCAGAAGCATCAGTTTGGAAAATAAATATTATGGCTCAGATTGATATAATTAGACAAACCAAGCAGCAAAACACATATGTCTGTTATATCATTGATCAGCACCATAAACCATAAATCACATACCGGTGTAAAAACACGGTAAGCCGTTATATTACACAATGGCCTGAACTCAACTGACCTTACGTCTGTCTCTCGCTTTCTGTCATTCTTTCTCTATCTCTGACACGCACACACACATTATCAGGTTACCATAAGATGCCCATTATCCCATTTCCAAATCAGCCTGAGGAGGAATAACATAGTTTCTAACCCATGTCATAGAAAAGAATGTATATGTTCGGAGTCTCCAATAAAAAAAAGATGTGTAATAGATAGATAGATGTATAGATCTGTATATTTATAATATGCATTATTATGTTATATGAAACCTCCACACTTCCCTCGCTGTGTCATTGCACTCCTGCAAGGTTCTACTTATTGAGTCTTCTCTCTCTCTCTCTCTCTCTCTCTCTCTCTCTCTCTCTCTCTCACTCTCTCTCTCTCTCTCTCTCTCTCTCTCTCGCTCCTCTTCTTGCAGTACTTTTACAGCATTAAAGACATCAGCGTCGGAGGACGGTGTGTGTGTCATGGCCATGCCCATTCGTGCGGTACACGAGCGCCGGGCCGGCAAGATCAGTGAGTAGACGTATCGACTGTGATAACACTGCTGAACGTGTCCCTACCTGAATACTGTAACATCTGGCCATACCGGAACAGCACAGGGACTTTTAAGTGCATTAGAAAAAAAAAAAAAAAAAAAGATATGTAGGAGTGACGGTGCTGTAATAAATCACAAATCAGCTCGGGCTCAGAAAACAATTAGGCATCACTATTACATTCAGAGGGATAATTGTGGTAGGAGTTTGAGAGAGGTCTTAATGCTCTCTCTCTCTCCGTGTGTGTGTATGTGTGTGTGTGTGTGTATATATATATATATATATATATATATATATATATATATATATATATATATATATATATATAAAGCAATGCTGAAGGCATCCAAAATATGCACTAATCTCCTTTGAACAGTCCATTGATATTATTAATGCTACTTATGCCCTGTAAAGCTACTGTAATTCCAAATTTCATGGTTTTGAAATCCACAGTATTGCTGTAGAATGAAAAAGAAAATCACTAAATGAAAACAAAAGTAATTTGCAAGTGATCCCAAACTCCACGTACAGTATAGTGTATGTGTGTATGTGTGTATGTATGTGTGTATGTATGTGTGTGTGTGTGTGTGTGTGTGTGTGTGTGTAGAGTCTCAGGTGCAGTTTGTGTCATTTTATATGGAAAGTATAAAACAGTCCTTCTGAGGACTTCTTCAACTGCTTCTTTTTTTGCATGCATGCAAACCCCAGAAGCTGAAACGTGGTCTTTTACATACTGTAATATCCTGCTTTCTTTTCATAAACATGTCTTAAAAGAACAACAACACAGGGTGCCTAAGACTTTTGCACAGTAGTGTGGAGAAACCAACTAAATTCTGTGACCATGACATGATCAAAATTCTCATTTACATTCATGGCACTTGCCAGATGTTCTTATCCAGAACGACTATACTGTATCTCATTACACAAGCTACTGTATATCCGCAGTTCAGGAACTGCTGAGGGCCTTGCTCAGGGGCCCAAATGTGGGATGTTTGTGGTGCCGGGGTTTGAACCTTGGATTCAGGTTGATAACCCTACCCTATCAACAAATCCAGACGATTGTCCGTCCTTAATCCCTCAGTGCCTTAAAATTATCCTATGGCATGTGTCATCTTTGCAGGAATGACTTATTCTATAGCCATAGGCTCATCTGACTGTATCGTTTCAAATATGACAGACATTTTGAAGAAAATTGGAAGGAATTAGCAGATACTATACAGTAGGTGCCTCTGGTGAGTGTACGTCAATCTGCCATGACATCATTACCACTGACAGTTGCAGTTAACAACATTAACTATCTCATTATGACGGCACCTGGAAATGGGTGGGATGTACAGTATTATGTAGCAAGTGAAGGTTTTATTCCCGAAGTTGATGTCTTGAAAGCAAAAAATTTTTTCTGACTAGAGCAACTCCAAAAAAAAACAATCAGGACATACAGAACCAAAAGCGATCCAAGGAAGGAAAACCGATGAACCGGCCAGGGCTCACTGATGCACATGGGAAGTGAAGGCCGGCCCGTGTAGTCTGATACAATAGACTACTGTAGCTTGCTGAAAGAATAGAATAGATGGAAAGGTGTCCGTACATATAGTATATTTTACAGTATGAAGGAATTCATTTGAACTTGGCCTCCTGGATATGAAACACATGTAACCTGGATTGTGGGATTTCAGCCAGCCTGTAAAACCAAACTCCTGATAAAATCTGACAAAAAAAGCTCAGGAATTTTAATTTGTCCTTGTCCTTTTTTTTTGAAGGATGTTTTTCATACAGTCTTGAAAATGTCTCATGGTGGAAAAACTGAGCGTAATCGCAGGCTTCGGCAAATGTTGAGGTGCCAAATTAACATTCAATTCAAAATCAAAGGTGTTGGACGGATCTGGTGCAGGTGTTTTTTTTTTTTTGTTGTTGTTGTTTTTTTTGGGGTGGACCTCTAAATGCCTATTCTGTGTTCCTTCAGTCTTCAGTGCGAGTGTCAGCACAACACCTGCGGCGAGTCATGTGACCGCTGCTGCCCTGGATACCACCAGAAGGCGTGGCGTACGGCGACGGCCGACAGTCCCAACGAGTGCGAGCGTGAGTTTGATGAGATTGATTTTCAGCCTATGGATCAAAATGTCTACATTGACTTAAAGAAACATGTCCCCCATACAATTAAATTCTTTTGAATGTATTGATTCTGGATCACAGCAACCAGTCTTGATTAGTTTCCTATAACTGCATTCTTGAATTTGGGTGACTAAAACTGTTTCCGTACAAAGTATTAGAAGTGTGTGAGAGTGTGTGAGAGTGTGTGAGAGTGTGTGAGAGTGTGTGAGAGTGTGTGAGAGTGTGTGAGAGTGTGTGAGAGTGTGTGTGTGTGAGAGAGTGTGTGAGAGTGTGAGAGTGTGTGTGTGTGTGAGAGTGTGTGTGTGTGTGTGAGAGTGTGTGTGTGTGTGTGAGAGTGTGTGTGTGTGTGAGAGTGTGTGTGTGTGTGAGAGTGTGTGTGTGTGTGAGAGTGTGTGTGTGTGTGAGAGTGTGTGTGTGTGTGTGAGAGTGTGTGTGTGTGTGAGAGTGTGTGTGTGTGTGAGAGTGTGTGTGTGTGAGAGTGTGTGAGAGTGTGTGTGTGTGTGAGAGTGTGTGTGTGTGAGGTGTAAAATGGAATTATGCAGGGTTTTTCTTGCCCTAAGCAGTGTTGCTCAGACGCATTGTTTAAGCCGGACTAGTGCAAGAAAGCACAGGCCCGATTTGGCACACTGGGCCTCAACATTCATCTCTCCACTGAAGGAGTAGCTTCAAGGTAGAGAGAGAGAGAGAAAAAAAAAACACACTCGAAGGAGGACTCCACCCGAAAAACACATTCGATCTGTTTATGTTCAAATATTTGTGATGTGTTCAGGGACTGATTTGTTAGTTGATGTTGTATTTTCATCATTCCCACGAGAAGCTGAAGTCAAAGAGCAGGCTATATAGTACACATAGTACCCAACCTACTGTAAGTTTCAGCTCGGCTAATAGTTAAACATTTACAAGACGACGCATGCAGTATATACTGTATATATCAGCTGGATACTAGATGCATCTGAATCTAGGTGACGTTAATCAAAAAGAGATACTGATGTACAGTAGTAATCAATTGAGGGTGGTATTTTTTTCTTCATTATTGCACATTATGTATCACTTTTGAAGGTTGCTTGAGAGAAAACAAATATTTCTATTTGAATTTCCACTAAAAGAAACATATACCAGGGCCCGTATTCACAAAGCTTCTTAAGCCTAAAAGTTCCTCCTAGTGACGGTATTCTAAGAAAATTCTTAGAATTATGACATTTTCTTAGAATTTCTCTAAATTTAGGACTAAATCTTAGTAAAGATAAAAATGATTCACAAAACATCTTAGCCCTAAAAACTGCTCCTAAGGTACAAATTGTTAGGAGACTTATAAGATGTTTGAGTTTCTATAGCAGAGGACAAAATGAGAAGAAATATTCTTCAAACACTGATTGTAAAGCATGAAAGTGAACACTGCTCTTCTGTCCAATTTGGTTTTCTTGTTGATTTACTTCCTTCCATCTCTCTTGGATTGTTGGCTACATACAGTTGCATCCAAACGTGTAACTTAAATACAGTAGACTGTCCTGCAGTCATGTACATAAATTGGTAAAAGCCGAGACATTTTGCTCCCATCAATCTGAAATGGATTACAGGTAATAAAATCAGCATGATTAATAAATGCAAGAGCTTAAATATATTAACTAGTGTGTGGAAATGGGTTGCTTTAAAAGTAGACACATTTTCACCATTTGGTTGTTTTAGTTAACTTTATAGATATTTAGCTTATAACAAAAACTTTGCATTAAGTAGCCTTCATTTATGATTATGATTATGATCATCCATAGCAACAGGGTCGACCACACCTCCTCACTTGACTTGACTCACTAAGATAAACGTTTATGTACTTTCCTTACTCAGTTGCTCTAAAGTTTCCTAAATCACTTTTAGTCTAGGACTCCCAGTTAGGTCTGAGAGAATTCTAAGAAGCTTTGTGAATACAGGCCTTGATGTACATAATTTTTTTTTTTTTATCTGCAGTGCATTTTGTTTTCTAAATAAAAAAATAATAAATAAATAAATAAATAAATAAATAAATACACCTTACATGCAGTGAATCCAGAAAATTGGAGTTTAAACATTTTTTAAAATTCCATAATATTATAATTTCTTTTTAAATGCACTGTAGACTGTTTGACTTCCAAACCTATAATTTGGGCTGTTACTCATGTAATCCGTTATTGAGCCCCTTAGGGGCACGAGGGGAGAAAAAAAAAAAAAAAAACCTAAAGAGACATAACAGGGGGGAAAACGCACAGAAGGGAATAAAACGGTGACTGTATTTTCAGGTCAATGTAGGAGGAGTCATTACTAGACTATTACTGTTTTTAATTTTTTTTAAAATTGTTATTATTTCTAAATAAACAATTGCTAAACTGTCAGCAAGCCTCCTTGTGAGGTCCCAGCTTCTGCGTTATTGGGTTGAAGAGTTTGATCTGGTATGAGGTTAGGCTTTAATTGTTGTGTTTTTAGCCCAGTTTAACACAATATTTGTTAATTATTTAATCCAAGTTTTAGTTTTAAGCACATAAAGGGGCAGTGGTGGTTCAAGCAGTTAAGGCTGTGGGTTGCCGGGTCACTGATTTGAAGGTTGGGGGTTCGAGCCCCAGCACCGCCAAGTTGCCACTATTGAGGCCTGGAGCAAGACCCTTAACCCTGTCTGCTCTAGGGGAGCTGTATGTATCCTGTGTGACCCTGCGCTCTGACTACAGCTTCATCACTGGGATATGTGGAAGAAAAAAAAAATTCATTGTGCTCTAAAGTACATGTGACAAATAACCGAATATTTATTATTATACATTTTATCTAGATATAAGCAAGTGATTTCTAAATAATACTGATAATTACTGTAAAATTATTTCAGTTACTTTTAGCAAGTTTTTGCATGATTAGGAAATCCTGCCTTGTGCATTATGAATGCAGGCCTTATTTGTGTTTTTATTTTGTAAATGCAATTTAAAAGACTTAAAGACTTAAAAGACTTTATATATATATATATATATATATAAACTGTAGTATATATGGTTAAATTATACATATATTTTTATATACCCCAGCAGCAGCCTCATTTCCCCTCTCGTCTGTTCCAACCACAAAACACATTCCTCTGAAACTCTGGACTACCTAGAGAATTATTCCTCAAGACTGAACTTTCTTGAGGCTGCTCCCATCGAGCGGACCATTCGATCTGTACACTTTTTAACATTAACGACCTGCTAAGTAAGAACCTACAAATATGTTCTATTTTTAAAAATGATTTTATGAATTTATTTATTTATTTTTGCTCAAGTATAATCTCTGTGTATACTCTTTGCGTTGCTTGGCGGAGCATGAAATGTGAGTGTGGATTAGGGAGATATGCCCAGTCCTACGATGATAAAACCAGATGTGCTCGATCAGTCAGAGATCCGCGATCCAGGTGGATGTCAGTATTTCAGATGATTTCAGTAGTAAACAATGTGCTGTGTATGAAGTGTCTGATCCTGTCGGCACGTTTAGGGATGTACTGTATGTGTGAGCATGTTTTTTTTTTTTTTTTTCTTCTTCTTCTTTCCATGCAGCCTGCCAGTGCCATTCGCATGCCACAGACTGTTATTATGATGCCGAGGTGGAGCGCAGGAGAGCAAGTTTGAACATACACGGCAGGTACGACGGCGGAGGCGTGTGCATTAACTGCCAGGTAGGAATCCTGAAGTCTTAAAAAAAAAATATATACTAAAATCTTCTTCCATATTTATTCATGTTTAATTTTTTTCAATATGGTGTATGTTTAGCATAACACTGCCGGGGTGAACTGTGAAGCGTGTGTCGAGGGCTACTACAGGCCGCATGGCGTCCCACGAGAGTCTCCTACAGGATGCATACGTATGTACTGTACATGTATGGCTTTTCTATGAAACTATATATAAACATAGTTTTTCCTGAGTTTTGTCTCAGCCTTGTTTCGATGTGTATGAGACAGCTTGCAGGTGCGACAGCAGGACTACAAGAGGCTGCGAGATGGGTTCAGGACGTTGTCTGTGCAAGCCCCAGTACAGCGGAGACCACTGCGATCGCTGCGCAGGAGGCTACCACGGTTACCCACAATGCACTCGTACGTCTCTACTGATTATAGACGTCCCGATAACCATCACCGGAGCCGAGTCTCCGATTGCTACATGCCCTGTCCCAATTCTAATCGAGACTGTGCAATCCAGGAAAGGAAACACACCCGATGCTGTGATTGAGGAAGCTCTAAATATAAGTTTGGAGGAAATGCATCTGTTTGTAATGTCGGTTGCGGGTCACGTTCTGTAATCCTACAAAGCCAGTGATGGCGTGTCAACTTAACCTAAAGACATCCACCTTAAGCTCTCTGCTCTGGCTGTTTAATGGTTAATTATGCAATATCTACATTTACTTGTACGCTTATTTAAGGAAAATAATGGAGTACCTCAAAGGTTTTGCTTGTTTTAGCTTTCTGAAAGCCTTGAAAATTTCTAGAGTAAATTAAAGTGAAGGAACGCAATGCTAATCACAAACCTAGTTCTTTTTCTTTTTTTTGTTACTGATTTGTTAAATATACTTCAACCAGGAAGGAAGCTAATAGGGGGAAAAAAGTTTGACTTGGCTATGACCTTGACCACGTTTGGAACAGTTCCAGTGTATAAACAGAACATTCTTAGACTATCATGCTAAGCTATATCTCTGCTAGATAAACAACCTAAAAAAAAAAAAAATATATATATATATATATATATATATATATATATATATATATATAATTTTTTTTTTTTTAATGTAAATATAAATATATACCCGGAAAGGCCTTGGTTTTATTCCCAGCCACTGGATGCAGTGCCGGTCCCAAGCCCGGATAAAATGTTTGTGTCAGAAAGGTCCGAGGTTCAAAACCCAACCACTGCCATGTTGCTGTTGTCGGGCCCTCGAGCAAGGCCCTTAACCCTCCACTGCTCAGATGCATCATTACATACAGTAAATACATTTTTAAAATATTATTAAATAATGTAAAATAGATGTTTGAATTAAAGTAAGAAAACTAATAACAATTAAGAACAAGAACAACAACAACGACATAAACGTCACCATGTTTTATGCAGAGCTCTACACATTATATCAGAGAAAGCCACATAATTTAATGTAATGCATGACCCTGACATCATGATGAATGTGTTGTCAGAATAAAACAGGAGCTTGTTTTTAATTTCTTTTCATCTTTTTTTTTTCCCAGCATATTTAGATCACCTGATTAAGACTCCTGCTCCTCCGACTGGCAATGCTGTTGGCAAGTAGCACATGTGCTTTTTACTGTAGTTAAAGACAAATACTGTCAGTTACATTCTTAGGAGAATGCTCATGAATAATATGAATGAATTAGTTGTT
The DNA here is from genome assembly GCA_030347435.1 of Clarias fuscus. Classification (NCBI taxonomy): domain Eukaryota; kingdom Metazoa; phylum Chordata; class Actinopteri; order Siluriformes; family Clariidae; genus Clarias; species Clarias fuscus. The sequence continues at coordinate 32,632,434 of CM059205.1, forward strand.
AAAAATATAACCTCTGATTCTCTCTCAGATTGTGCCGTGGGGTTTTTCGGTGCACCTGACTGTCAGCGTGAGTTTGCACAACTTTTACAGATCAATTAAAACCATTGCACGTGACAAAGCCCATATTCACAACCCATTACACATGTTTATCATTGTTTATTAAAGGTCTTTTTTTATAAACTGTAGTAGTAAATGTTTGTTCTAATACCTTCGTGATGTTTATAATCGTGCTGTAACATGAGTCCCGGTAGAACTTTTAATGCTGTGTACTGTACGGTGCAAACATAACTAATAATGAAGTGTGAATAATTATAAGGCAAGTCTAATCAAAAAGGAGCAAAACACATTCTGTTTCCTGTGCTGGCTCGTGACTGCGTTCTCTCCAATAGTTTTAGGACTGAAATTGCCAAAAGCCGGTTTTGTAACCAAGTCTCAGTCAGTGAACAGTTGGTAACCTCAACACTGCAAAAACGTGATGATAACTTAACAAGTGAAAATATCTTCTGTTTTTTTTTTTTCTTCAGATTAATCTACAATGTCTTAATGTAATATTACAACAAACTTAATATAAGATTATTAAGCCTATTTCAAGATTTTTTTTGTTTTTTACAAATTTTTGTCATATTGTCATAATATACATATTTTATATGTATATTTCTTGTTCTATTGGAAGATACTGTTGCTACTTTTATGCATTTATTTCTTGCAACAATATTGGTCTAGAAATACATTTAGTAATGTTATACTTGCATTGTTTTAATCTATTGGCCACTACGCATGATGGGCGCATTGCTTCTTCTCTCTTTCCCTCCCCTTCTTACCCTGAGGCGTCCCATCGCTCTGGAATAGCCTCAATCACTTGGACCCATCAGATCACATGACCTTGTTCCACTGCTTCAAAGTCCAATCTTTATGGTCTCTAGCGAACTGAACTCTTTTTTTTTTTTTTTTTTTTTTTTGTCTGCTTTGAAAGGGTTGAAGGGTTATTACATCAATTCCAGTAATTTCAAAATTCCTTAGTTGTTTTCTTTGCTTGATGCAGCCAAATGACTTAACAATGCTTATTTAAATTTTTTTTACTTGGATATCAATTTTGCTGTGAACAAAATGAGCTTCATGTTGACGTTCATGTTAAGATATTTTCTGCTATACACAGAGGTGGGTAGAGTAGCCAAAAAATGTACTCAAGTAAGAGTAGCTGTACTTCAAAATAATATTACTCCAGTAAGAGTAAAAAAAAAAAAAAGTATTCGGTGAAAAGATACTCAAGTACTGAGTAACTGTTTCATATTTCATTATTTTTTTAGAAATTAGTCAGACAAAATGATAAAATAATGTACAATTGCGACATTTCCAAATAATGAAATAAATGTGATAAAATAAATGAATAAAATTAAATATCTTTACAAAATAGCAAATTAAGGAATAAAAAACACAAATTGGCAATTTTCCACAATATAAAGCTTTTGAAATAAATCCCTACTGTAGGTAACATATATAAGTTTGAACAGTGTAACTATTTCCTGTGTGAGATAGACTGTATATTCAGTCGCCCTGCAAATGACTCAGCAGAAAAGAAGATAAGAACATACAGGATGTACAAGAGTCTCACTTAACCGTAAACTGTGTGCAGCAGAACAAATGTAAGAAAATTATATATATATATATATATATATATATATATATATTTTAGCCTCTAGTTTATTTGCTAATTATATATGTTAACACTGCAACATTAAAATAAATAAAACAGGTAAACTAACTGCGACATGTTTGCTTCTCTGTCCATCACTGCTGAAGACAAACCCCTCCCCCTTCTGGTGGTCATGTGACTCCATGCAGTTATTGTTATTGCGGCTGATTGGGCAAACGGAGTCATGTGATTGTTGTTGCTACATCTGATTGGTGAAACACAGTCATGTGGTAGATCCACCAGCTGCATTTCTCTGGCAAACACAAAGAATATCTAAAGTGTAGAATAAATGGTTAGAAAAGTAGCGAGTCGAGTGGAGCCGAATGTAGCGGAGTAAGAGTAGAGTTTCTTCTTCACAAATCTACTCAAGTAAAAGTAAAAAGTATGGTGCGGTAAAATTTACCTGACTGCATTTTTTGCAATATCTAATGACTGTATTTTTTGCAAAAATCATAGTTTAATGACTACTAGAAGTGCCCACTGATTGTAGAATTCTATACTATACTTATGACAATAATAGTTCTTAAGAAAGTGCACCGAACTCTGAATTAGACTTTATGGCTTTATTATTAGAGTATATAAATGCTCACAAGGAATCATTACCGACTTAAGGATAATTATAATGAAAATATTAAGGTCTTACCAAATGATCTCCTATTTTGCCTCATTGCTGTCTGCATAAGTCTCTCTAGATTTGTACTTTTTGTACACCTTAATTCACATTAAACACTTCCTGCTCTGGGTTACACTCCACCATAGTACAAGAATAGCCTTTGTTTAGTTTTAATATAATGGCTTTGTTGTTGAACTCCATTGGCTCGCTCGCTCTGATTCCAGTCCTCATCAAACCTCTGCTCTGCCAAACGAGACGCTTTAGTAATTCTCGGAAATTCTCACTCCTGCAGGGCCCTCGTGTCTAAAGTCTAAGAGCTTTTTTTCCCCTTTCCATTGTTTTGGTCATCAACTGCAACTGTTTTGCAAGGAATATTGCCGACACCTTGGATAACTCTGCCAATGTCAATTCCTGTATAGTGCCCCAAAGACCGAACCTATTGTACAACCACTACGGTAGTGACATTGAATTAAAAGAAATGTTAAAGGAAAGGAAAGCATTAAACAAGGGTAGCATTACAGATACTCTGTGTTCTATGTATACTTACTGAAATGTTTAATCATCAGTCGTTAAAAATGTTTTTTTTTTTTTTTTTCTTATTCCCATGGCTGGTGAAAGTTTCTGTTTTAACATTTACATGGAACAATTGGTCATGTGCTGAAGAGAGAGAATAACACTACTGTTGTTTTCCTCCGCAGCATGTGTGTGCGAACGAGGTGGTACAGTTCCAAAGATCTGCACTGTGTCTGGACGCTGTTTATGCCGTCCTGAGGTTACGGGCCAGAGATGCGACCGCTGCCGTCCGGGCCATCACTCCTTCCCGTACTGCCACTGTGAGCTTCAGACTTAATAAACATGCTTACACGCTTACAGCCTTACAGCCTGCACTCCGCTGCATTGTAAAATCTAATAAACATACAGACATTTTCAGTACTGGTGCAAAAATGCACTTTTTTTTTTGGAGTTGGCAGTGTGAATGCAAGCGCATATCCTGCCCTCAAAGTATTACAGACACTTCAGTTCTAAAGACATAACGGTTTAAAATTTAAACAATGGCTTAATGTAATATAACTTTTCATGCTTTAACTTTTTAGATAAAAGATTATGAACTAAAAAAAGTTTTTGTTAATGAGGAAAGTTTGTAGACTTGTACAGGATTTTGACTAATGGTTATGAAAACCTTCCTTTTCTTTCCTTATCTTTCCTTTCATTTCCTTTCTCTTCTGAACCTTTTTTTAACTCAGCGTTTCCTTTCTCTTTGTTTCTTTCGAAACCTTTATGAAGCTATCATTTTCGTTCTAAAGGCTTCCTATCTATTTTAATTGCTATTATTGTGGGTTCCAAAAATAACAAAGACACACTTGTGTCTAACCTCCTGTGCTTTTAAGGTTAAGTGGGTATTTCATATGCAAGTCTGAAAAGGTCAGAACCATTCTGATTTACTCCTTCCTGAAATTTATCTGATCTTACTATAAACTACCCTAGCATACCTTACATTACTGTATCCTACCTTACCCTTTGCGCTCCTACCCAAAACTACCTTACCTTTCCCTAAACTACCCTACCTCATCCTTTTGTACCTTACACTGCAATATCTTACCCTACCTTGCCCTATCTTACCTTACCCTACTTTATATTAATTTCTCTGAACTACTCTACTCTCCTTATCTTATCTTATCTTATCTTATCTTATCTTATCTTATCTTATCTTATCTTATCTTATCTTATCTTATCTTATCTTATCTTATCTTATCTTATCTTATCTTATCTTATCTTATCTTATCTTATCCAGCTCTACCTTACCCGGTTCTCCCTTACCCAACCTTACCTTACGACACCCTACATTACCTTTCCCTAACTTATCTTACCCTTCGCTGAACTACCCCGCATTATCCCATCATACCTTCACTACCTAACCCCACCGTGCCCTACCTCACCTTACTCTACCTTACTTTACCTTAACCTACCTTATCTTATCCTAAATCTACCTTACCACACCCTGCCCTGAACTACCCAGTTTTTTTTCTTACCTTAAAGATACTCTAGGATAACTACTTCACCTTATCCTATGCTAAACTGTCCTACCCTACCCTAGCCTAACTTATTCTACCTTATCCTAACCTAAATTACCATACCTACCTCTCTGTTTACTTAGCTCAGGACAAAAATTCTCACAAACCTTTTTGTACCTCAGCCTCTAATAATAAAAGTGAACTCCATATAACTTAAACACATCTCCTGTTATACTGAAATTCCAGCCACCTAACACACAGTATGACTCCAGATCAATTCCTGCTATCCGTTATCACTCAAATGAGGATGGGTTCCCTGTTGAATCTGGTCCCTCTCAGGGTTTCTTGCTATTGCCATCTCAGGGAGTTTTTCCTTTCCACCGTTGTCCTCGGCTTGCTCATCAGAGACTGATCATTCTGATTGATACTTAATTCAACACACTTGTTTTAAATATTTTGATTCTGTAAAGCTGCTTTGCAACAGTAACCATTGTTAAAAAACAATAAATAAAACTGAATTGAATTGAATTACCCTACCTTAACTTTCCTTACCTACGTTGAATTACATTACCTTACCTACATTGAACTACCTTACCTCACCCTACCCTTCTTCACTGTAATCTACCCTAAACTACCTTGCCTTACCCTACCTTGACTTACGTTATACTACCTTACCTTGCTCTGTCTTATCTTGCCCTACCTTCCTTACCTACAATGGGGCATTGGTAGGTCTCTTGCCTGTCGTTCAGAAGGCCCGGGTTTGATTCCCAGCCAATGCCCAAAACCCCAGCCACTGGATGCAGTGCCGGTCCCAAGCTTGGATAAAATGAGCTGGTTGCCTTAGTCAAACCTCAGCCAAGTTGTTGTGCGGAATGGTCCACTGTTGCAACCCCTTGACGGGAGCAGCCGAAAGACTAACAACAGAATTCTTACCTGCAATATAATACCCTACCCTGAACTACCTTTCCTTACCCCTCATTCCACCTTAGTCTATCCTAGAAGTACCTTGCCCTTACTCTACAAAACCCTACCTTAGCTGTATTGTCCCATCTTGTCTTGTCCTGTCCTCTCCAACCACTCATTATTTGAGTTGAAGTATAGAAGAAAAACTATGTTCTATTTCTTATATTTTTAAACTAGATTAAACTGCTTTATCATGTTTCCCCCCTTAGCGTGCCGATGTGATGGGCCTGGGGTAGTCGATCAGACATGTGATCCAACGGGTCAGTGTCGCTGCCACCCCAACTACATCGGTCTGCGGTGTGAGCAATGTGCCATGGGATACTACGCATACCCAACATGCTCCCGTATGTGTGTTTTGTTTTGTGTTCTACAGTATGGAATAATTTTTGTAGGTTATGATTATGGTTTTCAGCTCACCGCGAGATTTCTGAGTTCATTATTTTTCTTTCCAGCATGCCACTGTTCTCAAGAAGGCTCTGTTGATGGGTCATGTGACCCAAAAACAGGCCAGTGCGTGTGTAATCCAGGTGTGACAGGACACAGGTGTGACCGCTGCGCCGAACCAGATCAGACCTTTCCTGATTGCTTCGGTAATTACAAAACCACACATCTCCAGCAGCATAGTTTCATCTCACGCTCATCTTGTCGCTACATGCACCACGGGCCGTGCTCTTGGAATATTCTTAGCATTGTGTCGATGGACAGAATGTGAGTCTGGGTTGTAGTTTTCTCTGCTTGACAGCTCCGTGTCCACACCTTCAGAGGAATGCAGGTTTACTGAATAAACTCTGTATTGTGTCTTGCCTGCACTAGTGAGCAAACATCGAGTGTTTACATTTTTCTTTTTTTTCCGCCATGGTCACTGTGAAATTGTGTGATTGAAAAGTGTTTGTGTGTGTGTGTGTGTGTGTGTGTGTGTGTGTGTGTGTGTGTGTGTGTGTGTGTGTGTGTGTGATTTTTCAGACCCTGACACGTCCTGTAATTCAGCAGGGTCAGCCAACGACAATACGGATCCATCGACGGTTGGTTACTCGCAGCACTCTCTGAATCTGTGTAACACTTACCTGAAATCAAATTCTTTTTTGCTTTATGTCTTAAATACTGCAAATATTTGGGACACGCTTTGAAAGAAGTCACACAGTATTTTCCCTAATGATGTTAGTGTTAAAACCCATACGTGAAACAGGTCACAGTGAAGTTTTCTTAATTTATATCACTTTGTTTAAGAAATGCAGTCAGAACAGATTACATATAAAATATGAAACATTACTAAATCATTATGATTGTTACAGTAAATATGATAAAACTTACTTTCAGTAACACAAAACAAGCTTTTGAAAACTTTAACTAGTTCCTTAATACAGTATGTTGCTACCCTGGAATTTCCTTCTGGATCAATGAATGTGGAAATGAAGTCATGGGGACACAAACTCACAGAGTGTCACCTGACTGCAACAGGACAAGCATTGGATGTAATTTAGGGACGTCATGAGTTAAAGTCAAGGATAAAGCTGAATAACGAATTTTGGTTCTTTCTTTTGGAACTATTTTCACCATGGGTACCGTTTATAAGGACACTCCACAAATACTTAACCATATCACATAGAGGTTTTCCAGATTGATTTTTTTTTTTTGATACTTGATTTTAAAATTATTATTAATTAATTTCTTTTTACTGGGTTTGTGTTACAGGAAGTGTGTATCTGCCCGCCGTATGTAGAGGGAGTTGAATGTGAACGCTGCAAACCGCTTTACTGGAACCTGGATCCGGTAAACCCAACTGGCTGTGTTGGTGCGTCCCACTTCTCTGCTCATTCACTGTCCAATTTGATGTGATCTGATTTAAATAGAAATAAATTGAATTCCGTTTTAGTCCATTTAATTCAAATGAATTAGATTAGGAATTCCATAGAGTTTACCTATTCTATTCTATAAAAAAAAAAAAATATATATATATATATATTTTTTTTTTCTCCATATATATATATGAAATTATATTAATGTGATATTAAAATTAACCTGGAATGGAGTTAAATATAGAAATTGAATAAATTGGTTTAATTTAATTGTATTTTATTTAAATTATTCCCATTCTATTTGCTTTGACAGTTTGCCTTGATTGAAATAAATTCCATTCCATTACTTTTCTTTCATTTAAATGAATTCAGAGTAAATTTATTCTGTTCTATTTTAGAACATAGAAATTGTCTTGATTAAAAAATATTCCATTGCATTTTGTTTCATTGAAATGCCATTCCTAGAATTCAATTTCATTGCATTCCGTTTACACTGATTCAAGTAAATCGTATTCCATTCCAGTCCATTCCATGCCCTTTACTTTAGATAATTTCTATTCCATTTAATTCCATTCCATTTCATTAGAGTTGATGCACATTAATTCTGTTTCATTTGATTACATTCTGTTTCCATCAATTAAAATAAATTCTATCCTATTAATGTTGTCACAAATCACACACATCCCTAAACTAAAAGTTATTCATATTTGTTCACAATGTTTCCTACAGTACTGTATGTTTCTTGTAGGTGTGTAGTGTTTACTATCCTAGGTGCCCATTTGCATGAGATCTATTATAAGATGGTCGCAGTCATGTTAACACTAAATATTCTAACAAAGTTGTTAATGTTATCATGTTCCCCTGGTTCCTGCTCTCATACTGACCGAGAGTCTGTTTCATTACTGAGGAGAGATGCCATTAGGACTTAATGTTTCAGTCTGGAGCCACATACTGTATCTGTCCTTGAAATTCAGCAGCTTTTTATAAAGAGTATAAATGTAATGCATATAAACATATATAACTCATATATACGTATAAGGGTGAAATCATTGTAATTCTGAAAAGACTAAATTAGGTGACACAGGTTTGACATCCATACCGTACAGTACATGTGTGAGTTATAGTGTTTTCATAACTCTCCATACAAAGTGGTTGCATTGCATTGCACTCACTATCTCCATTTCTCATGTTAGGTAAGTAATGACTGATGATTTTTGTGATTTGCTATCAGTATAAGTGAATCACCAGCCATCGTTGAAAGCGCCACAATGAACTCGAGTCAAATGACTCAGATTCAACTTGAGATGAAACTTTGACATCGATGACATGTTTTTTTCCCTTTTAATCAAAATCGAAGTAGAATAAATGTCAGTGTTTTTATTAATTTCATAGGCTTGTGCCCATGAAAATGTGCCCATGAACTTAAACTTGAAGTGAAATGTAAAATAATAAATACAATACTATTTAATAATGAATAATGCCATATTTATAGTGTATATTATGCAGATATTATAATTATATAAGTATTACACCATATCTCTATCTGTAGGTTCTCCATCTCCAACCATGCATTTCAGGGGAAGAAGAATTCTTTTTTTTTAAATGTCCAGAAAAGCAATTTTTAAATTTCTTGCCTTATTAAATACCAGTAATCTAGAGATTAAAATACACAAGTAGATGTGAAATTATATGCAAATACCACGTCGATATTATATAAGGGACTTGAGCATGCACTGTTCAGGTGTCTGCAGTGTGTGGGTGGTGGGACGACGGGACGGACGACTGTACAGTACACTATATAGTGTATAATGTCCTGTGTAACGGTGTTGTCTAGTGTTGTCAGGGAGCCTGCATGCTAGCCTGAACTGCAGCTGGCTGTAAACCACAACTCTCTTTCCTCTTTGATGTTTCGTCCTTGGGTTTCCTGCTTTGTTCGACATGGATCACCTTTTATTTTATTTTTAGCTCTGAATAGACAGCCAGCGCAGGTAATCAGGGCCTTTTCATGCAACTCCACCTTTCTCGTTCCACCTTACTCTTTCTTTCTTGACCGTGTTCAGCTGCTGCTTTTTGTGCTGCAGTATAGATGCTGTTCACATCCTCCTGTCTATTATTATAAATAGTAGTATTCCTTCTCCAAACCTATAGAATAGGCTAGGATGTTCTTTTTTTCTATTAATCCATTAGAGTAATATTGTAAGCTTGACTGATTTGCTACCATACAGACAGGGAAATGAGCTGGAAAAAGCAGAACCTTTTGTATTATGTTCACCTAAGCATTATAGAACTCTGATAAAACTTGCATAAGACATCAGCGATACAGCTAATACGTGCAGTGAATTTTGAAGAGTCTTTTCTACATGGTTCCTAAAACAATAATAAATAATCTTTAAGTACTTTTAGGGAAAACTTTAACCCTCTAAGCAACAGTCACCACTTAAACCAGAAATGAATTCCTAGCCTTAACCAGCTTAGCCAATGTTAACATTCGGTATTTTAGCCATGGCAACTAATAATTGAGCTAATTTTAGAAAAAAATAATAATATTGTTTAAAGTAAGAAAGGCCAGGAGTAACGAGACAACTTACTAAGCAAGCTAGCCAGTCTAAAGTTAGGCATGTTATTATGGGATAGTGAATAAAATAAGTTGGCTAGCAAGATACACTATATGTATCTCTTCGACCCTTTTCAGTCAGGTTTTCGCCCCCTTCATAGTACTGAAACTACACTTGTAAAGGTAGTGAATGATCTACTGCTTACTGGTGATTCTGGCTCCTTGTCTGTACTACTGCTACTTGATCTCAGCTCTGCCTTCGATACTGTCTCCCACGATTGACTTATTTCTCGTCTCTCTTGTCTGGGCATCTCTGGCACTGCTCTTTCTTGGTTTTCTTCCTATCTCTCAGATAGACAGTTCTACATTTCTTTTAAGGATTTTCCATCACTCACTGTCCCCCTGAAGCAAGGTGTTCCCCAGGGATCTGTTCTTGGCCCACTATTATTTACAATTTACTTTTTTCTATCTGTACACCTACTCCATCCGACCAAATTGAAAAAACATCCGATTGCGTAAAGGATGTTAGAGCTTGGCTTAACTTAAACTTTTTGAAACTTTATTTTCATTGCCACCCCAGCACTCACCAGCAACATTTCCACTAATTTCACCTGCGAGATTGCTGGCTGTCACATCAAAACATCAACTTCTGTCAAAAATTTTGAAGTAATCTTCGACTCCACACCCTCCTTTCAGTCTCACATTAAATCTGTCACTAAATCTGCATTCTTCCATTTAGGTCGTATTGCCCAACTGCGTCCCTTCATCAGTACCAAAGATGCTGAAACTGTCATCCATGCATTTGTTTCATCACGCATTGATTACTGTAATGCCCTTTTCACTGGTCTACCTGCCAGCTCCATCTCCAGGTTACAATACTGTATATTCAAAACTCTGCGGCTAGAATACTCACTCATCCTAAACGCTCTGCTCATATAACCCCAATCTTGTTTGATCTCCACTGGCTCCCAGTTGACTACCGCATTAAATTCAAAATTCTTCTCTTTGTTTTTAAATCTTTAAATGGCTTGGCTCCCTCTTATCTCCTCAATTTGCTTGTCCCCTACATCCCGACTCGCTCACTATGTTCTTCCGACTCTGGCCTTCTTTTTGTCCCTCGGTACCGCCTATCTTCAATGGGGGCAGATTATTTAGTGTTATTGCACCTAAACTCTGGAATTCTCTACCACACTCACTCTGTTCTGTTAATAACATCCCAGTGTTTAAATCTCTACTCAAAACTTACTTGTTTTCTGAATGTTATACCTCAATTCGATAACTGAACCCCTTTGTTTAATCCACCTGCCCTCTGCATGTCTGTCTCTCCTAGTTTTTTTCCCCCCTTAGTTTTAATGTTTCTCTATTTCAGTACTTTAATGTCTGTTTGTATTCCCCCCCTTTTGTCTACATTCATTGTAAAGTGTCTTTGAGCTCTGGAAAGGCGCTATATAAATAACAATTATTATTATTATTATTATTATGTACAAAAGTATTCGGCCAGACCTGCAATGACATCGTATCCAAATACATGTACTTCAATATGAAGACGGTTCCCCTTTTGCAGCTATAACAGCTTCCACTCCTCTTGGAAGGCTGTCCACAAGATTTTCAAGTGTTTCTGTGGGAATTCTTGCTCATTCATTCCACAGAGAGTGTTTATGAGGTCAGGAGGCACTGATGTTGGACGAGAAGGTCTGGCGAGAACGAGAATCTCCGTTCCAGTTCATCCCAAAGTTACTCGATGGGGTTGAGGTCAGGGCTCTGTGTTGGGGCCAGTCAAGTTCTTCCAGACCGAACTCATCAAACCATGTCTTTATAGTTCTTACTTTGTTCCCCAGTACACAGTCATGTTGGAATAGAAAAAGGCCTTCACCAAACTGTTGCCACGAAGTTGAAAGCGTAGCATTGTCCAAGATGTCTTAGTATGCTGAAACATTAAGATTGTCCTTCACTGGGGATAAGGGGCCTGATTGATTGACACACCTGAATTGAATCATTAACAGGTTTTACCAAAAACTTTTGTCCATATAGTATAGTTTGATTTATTATTTAATTCTGTATATAAGGTGCAAAGTATATAAAGGTATTGATTTAATTATATTAGCAATCAAATTATTTGAGCTCACAAAATACCACCAGATGTGCAAATTACTGTTTTTAAGTTGCAAGTAGCATCTCGTCATCTAATCGTCTGTACCAATTTGAAGGAAACCCACTAATCACGGGGAGAACATGTAAACTTCATGCACACACAGGTGGAAATCGAACCCTGAATGTGCAAGGCAACAAAAGTAGAATCTGATAAAAAAAACAGTCAACCTGTTTCATATTAATTGCAAACTCAAAAGATTTTAAGTGTGTAATCCAGAATGGACACATGGACTTGACCAAAAATAAATAAAACTCGCCTCCGAGTGGCGCAGTGGTTAAAACGCTCGCCCTATCATCCGGAGATCGCCAGTTCGAATTCGAATCCCAGGTGGTGCTGTAACCTCTCGCAGCCGGAGGTCTAGAGAGAGCTGATTGGCCGAGCTCTCTCAGAGGGGAGGGATGAGAGGTACTTAGTGCTCCCACATTAATCACGGCTGTACAGCCAGTCAGGGGCGTCTGTGAGCTCGCGCAACGGAGGAAGCGGATAGCACTGTCCTCCGAGTGTGTTACGCTGCCCCCCAACGGTGCGCGAGCGAGCAGGTCGAAAAGATGCGGTCGGCTGGCGTCACATGGTCCGGAGGAAACACGTGATAGTCTTCGGCCCTCCCGGCTGAGTGGTAGTAGTAGCCTTAATGTGGGAGCCCCCTAGTGACGGGGAGGAATTGGACACGACTAAATTAGGGAGAAAATCAGGGGAAAAATCCAAAAAAAAAAAACTCTCGTAACATTAATGTACTTACAGTACGAGTCATTTTTGAGGATTATTTAATGTAAGAAAAGAAATGAAATGAATAATACTCAAGTCAAATGCATCCTGTATCACATCCTGTGGTATAAATCTGTTAATTTACGAGTTACTTGTCTTTTTTTTTTTCCCTCTTCAGAGTGCATGTGTGACGTTAAAGGGACTCTGAGTGGTGTGGGCGAGTGCCATGAGGTGAGTGGGTTTCAAGCAACCTTATACTCTTCAAATGCTTTCTACACATACACCAATACACAGCGAGCTGCATGACAATCAGAGATGCCGGAGCTACAGAAATATAATAATCTAATAAACAAACGAAGGAGAATGAGAGTGACTAAATTAATACATACAATATTAATGGAACGAGAATGATTAGTGCATAGTATAATTATAATGCAGAAACGTTCCCACCTCCAAAAACAATACAAATAAATAAAAGGCTCAAATTTTACAGGAAAACCTAGTAGTTGTTGTTTCAAACTTTAAAATGAATTATTCAGTCAATAAACCAGTTACTCATTTAATCAATGTTGCAAGTAATTAAGTAACTTCATGCAATTTATTATTTATATCTATCATTTTCATAGAGAAAATTGTCCATAATTATACTGTAGATGTTCCTACTACTGTGTAAGTCAGATACAGATCTGTTGTTTAATGCGAATCCAGTCTGAACAGTAAAATCAGAATTCATGTGAATTTTATGTGAAATAGATTTTTCAATAAAATCCGACATCTATGATAACGTCATGTTCGGAAATGTGGCTGTGAAATAAGAATTTTAAAACATTTGATACGGGCAACTTTTGCCTGCTGTGTGAACAAAGGGATATGAACAAAGCGCTATACAAATAAATTTAATTGAATATGTTTACATTTCATTTAACCTGCATTTAATTCTAGTTTACTTTAATTCTAGTTTAGTTGCGTACGTATTACATTACATACGAACAAGTAACTGAAAAGTGATTTCGAGTTAGGTGAAGTGTGTCTGTGTGTGTGTTTCTATTTCAGGAAAGCGGTGAATGTTCCTGCAAGCCAAACATTTGCAGCCACTCCTGTGATTCGTGTGACGACGGCTACTTCCTGCTGCAGAAGAAGAACTACTTCGGCTGCCAGGGTGAGGGAGTGATGTGGAAGGCAGTAATCAGTAATCATTAATCAGAAACCAGGAAAATGTACACACCCTTCAGTGTTTCTGTGTGTGTGTGTGTGTGTGTGTGTGTGTGTGTGTGTGTGTGTGTGTGTGTGTGTGTGTGCGCGCGCGCACGTGTATGTATGTGTGTGTGTGTGTGTGCGCGCACGTGTGTATGTGTGTGTGTGTGAGAGAAAGATATAGTGGCACACACATCTACGTGACCAGAAATGGCGCTTAATGTTTAAAAAGACCACGCACACCCCACGCACACCCCACGCACACAACCCCACACACACAGCACACCCACACACACACACACACTCACACACACAATGTGCTGTTGTGAAATTCTGATCTACAGTGAACTTTATGGTGGAATTTCGCCTTTGATCTCACCTGCTGGTCAAAGTTTTACACCCGAAGAGATCAATTTCAAGGAAAGTTTTGTGTGTTAGTGAAGAATGCATGCAGTCGTGTCAGCAACCAGTTACTGTATGCACAATTATTTTATTATATACCGTGTGATGTTACGCACATTCATATTTACTGCACCAGGAACTTTAAGTTGATAAAACAACACTGCTGACTAATGAAAAATTCAGTAATATCTGTCTATATATACGTATATTTCGACACAGTGTTATCAGTGTGTTAGTCGAGGGTGAGGTCTCCGTGTCGATCTCTCTATGATTAAAGCCTGAGTGCACATGTCTGAGTAACATCCTGTCTAATCTTCTTTCTCTAATAGGCTGCCAGTGCGATGTGGGCGGGGCTGTAGGGCGTGGCTGTGATGAGCTGACTGGTCAGTGCCAGTGCAGGAAGAACATGCGCGGCCGGACGTGCTCCGAGTAAGCGCCGAGCATCATCGATGCTTTTTCCTTCACACACACACACACACACACACACACACACACACACACACACACACACACACACACACAGATTTATGAAACCCTTTGCACTCGGCTGCTATTTCTGTCACTCTTGTGTTGTTTTAGTGTGAGTCAGTGTATCCTCCTGATCAAACGCACTCACTCTCTCCACTGTCTGTGTGTCTGTCTGTCTGTGTGTCTGTCTGTGTGTCTCTCTCTCTCTCTCTCTCTCTCTCTCTCTCTCTCTCTCTCTCTCTCTCTCTCACACACACACAGGCCCGAGCTCAACTTCTACATCCCTGACCTCCACCATCTGAAGTTCGAGGCAGAGAATGGCATCACGCCCAGCGCCCGTCCTGTCCGCTTCGGCTACGACCCCGACGAGTTCCCAGGATTCAGCTGGAGAGGCTACGCTACGCTCTCACGCGCACAGGTAGCAAGAACACGCATCAGATCTGAGTCAGATATAAACGTGCAGAGACGCAGGACGAGACAAATCCTCTGTCTTATAAAGGGAATTCCTGGCATCTCTGAAAAGCTCATATTCATACAGTTGTGCATTAACAGCAAGCTGTTTTCGTTTATTTGTTTTTTGTTCTTTTCGTTCCTACATCTTTCTTTAATTTCTTAATGTTTTAAATAATCTTCCCTGTTTCATTCCTTCCTTGCTTCCCTTTCCTTGATGCAATTGTCCTTATTTTTTTCTTTCTTCCATCATTCTATCCTTCTATTCACTTCATTTCCTACATTTTATTACTTCCCTTTATTACCTTTTTCCTTTCATTTCTTATGTTCATTCTTTAATGTCCTCTTCTTCATCTTCAATTTTCCTTTTTTATCATTCATCTTTCTCTCTTTCTCTTTTGCCTTCTCTCTCTTTTTTTCCTCCTCTTCATCCATTTGTCTCCAATTTCTCATTATTCTTTCTTTCTTTCTTCTTTTTGCATTCTCTTTCATCCTCCTTCCAGTCTTTCCTTTGCTCTCTCTCTCTCCCTCTCTCTCCTTTCTTACTTTTTTCCATTTTTCAATCTCTCCTACTCTGTTCTCTTTTGCTTTCTCTTTTTCCCTTCCTCCATTCCTTCCTGCCTTCTTTCTCTCTTTCTTTTTTCTTCAGTTTCTTATTTCCATACACTCTTTCTTTCTCTTCTTTTTTTTTCTTCCTCCCTCCAGTACTTCCTCAGTTCTCTCTGTCCCCTTCCATGTTTCCTCAATCCTTCAATTTCCTATTTTTCCTTTCTCCCCCCCCCCTTCTCTCTCTCTCTCTCTCTCTCTCTCTCTCCTTTCATCCTTTTTCTTTCTTTTAATATTCATCTTCTATTTACCATATGATTATATACATTCAGTTCAAAGGAAATTAATTTATTGTTTAATATATGAATATAATTTTTATAATTAGAAACGTTTATTAATGTGACATTTTAAAAAAATATATAAAGACACTCCACAGTTTTTCCTTGCTTATCTTTTCTATTTGTGATTATTAACACTGCCGCATGCCTGTTTTATTACAGTGAGTCTCTGAGGACTGAATCTCTTCTTTTCAGTCGCAGCAAATCAGGACATGATGATTCGCACTAACCTTGAGCCGAGCCGTCCTGCCGTTACTGTGCCGTTACTGTCTTAACCTCCTGTGCTGCTCTAACCCTGTCTCTCTTCTCAGCCGGAGGTGATGGTGTACGCCGTCGTCACCTCCCCTGGTCCCTTTACTGTAGTAATGCGCTACACCACCGCCGGCCTGCACTCGCCCGTGCGCGCGAGGGTCTCACTGGTGGCGGGATCGAGCTTTAACTCGCAATGCAGCTGTAAGTGATGAGCAGACTGACCCTCATCATCATCACCATCATCATCATCATCACTGTCATCACTATCCTGTCTTTCTTTCTTCCTTTGTTTTCTGCTCATAAGATCCTTTTCTCGCTACTGTACAAAGAAAAAACAATGATTTATAAATAAGTAAACTTCACTATATCATTAATTTGTTCAGGTAAATATAAACAAAACATTTCATGTGTATTACATTACTATAGAAACGATCACACACAGTATGCAGCATGTAGCTGGAACTTACTTCAAGGCTGTGGTTAGAGAAAATTCATTACCACCTTCTGTCCAATCAGAATCAAGACTGTAATATAATCCTGACTTACCATTTTTTATTATTATTATTATTATTATTATTATTATTATTATTATTAATGCCAGATTGCTTACCATTAAATCCAGCATGGCCTCGTCACGTCTGAGCTCGGGTCTGATGATTGCATGATTCTCCCGCTTCCCTGCCTCCTCCTTCACGCTGGTGCTTTGCTTGTCTGTCCTGCACTGAATTCTAGGAAATCAGGGCCGCTTTTTTTTTTGTGGAAGTTAAAAAAAAAAAAAAAAAATTATTCACAAAATCACATGGCCTGTGGCTCTGGAGTCCCTGTTCTAGAACTGCAGCTGAACACTGATGCGTATAACCTGACCCACCTGACCCACAGCTAGAATCTGTGTGTGTGTCTGTTTGTGTTTGTGTGTCCACATTTCACTTTCTTCCCCTTCAGAGTGAAGTGTGTGTGAGCGTGCATGCCAATGAGACACACCCTCCTCACTTCCTCATGCTGCTGCGCTACGCTAACCCTAATGAAGCTCACGTGAGTGGACGGGTCACCGTCACCCGCACCCGGGGCACACCAGGTAGTCCTCATCTCTGTCTCTATGTCTGTCTGTCACTCTGTCTGTCTGACTGGCTCTCTGTCTGTCTGTCACTCTGTCACTCTGTCTGTCTGTCGGCCAGCCTCTGTCTGTCTGTCTGTCTATCTGTCTCTCTGTCTGTCTGCCTGCCTGCCTGCCAGCCTCTGTCTGTCTGTCTCTCTGTCTGACTGTCTGTCTCTCTCTGTCTGTCTGTCTGTCTGTCTCTCTCTGTCTGTCTGTCTGTCTCTCTCTGTCTGACTGTCTGTCTGTCTGTCTCTCTCTGTCTGACTGTCTGTTTGTCTGTCTCTCTCTGTCTGACTGTCTGTCTGTCTGTCTCTCTCTGTCTGACTGTCTGTCTGTCTGTCTCTCTCTGTCTGACTGTCTGTCTGTCTGTCTCTCTCTGTCTGACTGTCTGTCTGTCTGTCTCTCTCTGTCTGACTGTCTGTCTGTCTCTCTCTCTGTCTGACTGTCTGTCTGTCTGTCTCTCTCTGTCTGACTGTCTGTCTGTCTGTCTCTCTCTGTCTGACTGTCTGTCTGTCTGTCTCTCTCTGTCTGTCTGTCTGTCTCTCTCTGTCTGACTGTCTGTCTGTCTGTCTGACTGTCTGTCTGTCTGTCTGACTGTCTGTCTGTCTGTCTCTCTCTGTCTGTTTGTCTGTCTGCCTGTCACCTTGTCTGTCTGTCTGCCAGCCTCTTTGTCTGTCTGCCTGTCACCT
Organism: Clarias fuscus; assembly: GCA_030347435.1. Lineage (NCBI taxonomy): Eukaryota > Metazoa > Chordata > Actinopteri > Siluriformes > Clariidae > Clarias > Clarias fuscus. The sequence continues at coordinate 32,650,357 of CM059205.1, forward strand.
TGTCTGTCTGTCTGCCAGCCTCTTTGTCTGTCTGCCTTTATGTCTGTCTGTCACCTTGTCTGTCTGTCTGCCAGCCTCTTTGTCTGTCTGCCTTTATGTCTGTCTGTCACCTTGTCTGTCTGTCTGTCTGCCAGCCTTTATTGTCTGTCTGTCTGTCTGTCTGTCTGCCAGCCTTTATTGTCTGTCTGTCTCTTTGTCTCCAATTCTGTGATGTTCTGTGATGTCTTTTCTGTTTGTATGTCTGATTTGAAATGAAAAACCCATACTTTCTGTCTGTCTGTCTCGCTGGCTTTAGAAATAGAGATATAATGCTATATTCACTGTCAGTGTAAATGAAGATATAATTCTATAGCCATCTTTATTTATTTGTCTATCTATATGTCTGTCTGTCTGTCACTCTGTCACTCTGTCTGTCTGTCGGCCAGCCTCTGTCTGTCTGCCTGCCTGCCTGCCTGCCTGCCAGCCTCTGTCTGTCTGTCTCTCTGTCTGACTGTCTGTCTCTCTCTGTCTGTCTGTCTGTCTGTCTCTCTCTGTCTGACTGTCTGTCTGTCTGTCTCTCTCTGTCTGACTGTCTGTCTGTCTGTCTCTCTCTGTCTGACTGTCTGTCTGTCTGTCTCTCTCTGTCTGACTGTCTGTCTGCCAGCCTGTCGGCCTCCATTTCTGTCTGTCTGTTTGTCTGTCTGCCTGTCACCTTGTCTGTCTGTCTGCCAGCCTCTTTGTCTGTCTGCCTTTATGTCTGTCTGTCACCTTGTCTGTCTGTCTGTCTGCCAGCCTTTATTGTCTGTCTGTCTGTCTGTCTGTCTGTCTGCCAGCCTTTATTGTCTGTCTGTCTCTTTGTCTCCAATTCTGTGATGTTCTGTGATGTCTCTTCTGTTTGTATGTCTGATTTGAAATGAAAAACCCATACTTTCTGTCTGTCCTGTCTCGCTGGCTTTAGAAATAGAGATATAATGCTATATTCACTGTCAGTGTAAATGAAGATATAATTCTATAGCTATCTTTATTTATTTGTCTATCTATATGTCTGTCTGTCTGTCTATCTGTCAGTGTAACTACAGATATAATTCTATATGCATCAGTCTGTCTGCCAATTGGTTTGTCTGGCTGTCTGTGTAAATACAGATGTAACTCCTTATCCATATTTAGTTGTTTGTCTATCTTTCTTTCTGTCTGTCTGTCAGTGTATTGGTCTGTCTGTCTTTCTGGCTGTCTGTGAGAATACAGATGAAATTCTATATCCATCCTTAGTTATTTATCCGTCTGTCCGCCTGTCTGTCTGTGTAAATACAGATATAATTCTATGTCCTCCTTTAGTTAGTTGAGTGAATGAGGTATCTGTCTGTTGGGCTGCTGGTCTGGCTGTCTACATACAGTCACAGGGAAAAAAGAAAGTACACCCTTCTTTAACTGATCAAAGCTTAAATAACTAGGGTGTGGTCCTCATCACCATGACACACATTACCTGGATGAATAAAACCATCAGATTGAAGGAGGGTGTTTTTTCCTTTTTTTTCAGTGACCAAAGATAAATACTTTTATAACCTTTCCTCTCATCCTGTGTTTGCTTACTGGTCTGAACACGTTACCCATATAAACAGGCTTTAACCCGTTATTACTGTAGCACGACACTTAACACACGCTTCATGTGGAGGATTAAATCACAATACGCTGGGTTTGTGGGTTGGTTCAGTACTGTAAGTAGGTGTGTGTTAATGGTTTGTGTCCATATCATGCATGTTATATGAACTTACATTTAAGTCTGTGTGAACTATCCAGTGTGATATATTTCTATTTCTATCTATTTATTTATTTATTTTCCCCTGTAGGGTCTGGAGACAGTAAAGACGTTCTGTTTCCTCCCAGCCGCTCTCCCGCTTTCCTCACTGTTCCCGGAGACGGGTTCGCCCAGCCCTTCACTCTCAGCACGGGGAAGTGGATCGTGTGTGTGCAGGCTGAGGGAATCCTACTGGTTAGATTAAAGTTTCTTAGTTCACTCATAACCTAGGATCAGACTTTAAATCGGAACTTAGTTGCAGTCAGTATTGGTCCCGATTCATTGTTAAGATATTTAGTTACTAAAAATCAAACATTCAGGGGCACTGGTGGCTTAGTTGTTGGTGTTTCGCCTGCCATGTGGAAGGCCGGGGTTCGAATCTCAGCCAGTGCTCAAACCCCACCCACCGGATACAGTGTCTATCCCAAGGCCAGATGAAATAGGAGGGTTGTGTTAGGAAGGGCATCCGGGGTAAAACCAGTGCCAAGTTGTTGTGCGAATCAGTTGATTCGCTGTAGACCCCTCCTACAGCGAAGAACAGCTGAAAGATCAACAAAAACAACTAAAAACCAGAATGTGATATTTTAAAATCATGGAATTATCTAGTTTATTTATATAAGTTTATCTAGTTTATATTTATTTATTCATTTATTAATTTTTAGATTTTTTTTTTTAAATAACAAAATTGTCCAAATTAACTAGATCTATATATATTTTTATATAATATATTTTTAATAATTTTTTTATTTTATTTATTGATTTTTTATATTGAATTGTGAGTTATTGAGGAAGTCTGTGTGTGTGTGTGTGTGTGTGTGTGTGTGTGTGTGTGTTTGTGTGTGTGTTCAATGCTTCATATTGTGACAACACAGGAAAACAGTTCCTAATAAATGAGAATATTTAGATATAGTAAATAAAATGAATCTAATTAAAGTATTTTCCCCCCAAATCCTTAGTTAAAAAAGAACATTAAATAATTTTTTTTAATTGTTAAAAAAAAAAAAAAAAGTCAAATTCATACTTACAGTCATGTGTAAAAGTTAATATACACTTGTTTTTTGTTTATCTGTTTTATTTTGTGTGTAAAAACATAATACACATCAAACATACACCTCAAATAATTGAAGTGGGTATTGGGCAAATACAACCTCAGCAGAACAACAACAACAAAAAAATGATTCAGTGTTTAGAGTTTAATAGTTTTTATTTTTGCATATTTATAGTACAAATCTTGTCAGTAAAATGTGAAATATGAGGATGAAAAACACATTTGAAACATCTTCATTAATCACAAGTTAAAATGTTTCAGTTGCAATAATGTGCGATAATCGCGCGACTATAAAGTGTGTGTTGCGTTCCAGGACTACGTGGTGCTGCTGCCCAGTGCGTACTATGAGGCCCGGATTCTGCAGCAGGAGATCACAGAGCCGTGTAGCTACAAGCCCAGAGATGGAGAGTATGTGTGAGATCACGGCCAACTTCTGATAGAATGGGAGCAAATAATCTTAATAATAAATAAAAATAAAAAAACCCTGGATTTAAAAGTTCTTTATCCATATATTCATCATGTACTGCAGACTAAATGTTCTCCCTGTGCTTGGTGGGGCTCCTCCTCCTGCATGGATGGATGGATTGGATGGATTTCAACTTTGTTGAAATATTTGAGTGACCAAACTAAAGCTTTTTTTTTTTTTCCCCCAATAGTACAGATTCTTTCCTTTTTAAATGAAATATAAAGTTTTTCAAGTCTGGTTTTAAAATATTATCAAAAGAATTCTATCATGTTCTTGCCTATTATATATATATATATATATATATATATATATATATATATATATATATATATATATATATATATAATTATAATTATAATATAAATAAAAAATATTTATAAGATCACATTCTAATAGTGGAATAAGGATTTGTAGATTGTTTAAATTGTATTTCTTCCTTTTTTTTATAAAAAAAAAAAGTATTGATATATTTTATTATATTAAATTTGGCAAACTTTTTTTTTCTTGAATTTAATTAGATTTATTTATCATGAGAATGCTTGATTTGACTTTACTTGTATATTAATACATAAAAGGCTAATAAATTTTTTAAAGCACTCGGTTAATTAATATAATAATAAGAAGAAGAAGAATGATTGATTGATTGATTGATTGATTGATTTTACATAACGTAAAAACACTAATCATTTTGAAACACTGCTCAGAATCTTCACTACTGATACACCATGTGTTATGTCTATTCATAACGTATTATACTTTTAGCCCCTCACTATTCATCACCATTTCCAAATATTACTACGGTCTTTGTTTACAGTGTACTGTGTCATGCTCAGATGGTCAGATTGATTGTGTTTGCCCTGTGCCCCGGGTTGCAGCTGTCTCCTCTACAAGCACGTGCCGTTGGACGGGTTCCCGTCAGCGCTGGCGTCTCAGAGCCTGGGCTCCTCGCAGAGACACGGCCGCATACGACAGCCCACCGCCGACCATCCCGAGCTGGTGTCTATCAACGGCAGACAGGTGGGAGATTAGCTTAATTACAGGCCACTACACTACGTCTGCACACACACACACACACACACACACAGCATGGCATGCACATACAACAACAGCAAGCAGACAGACGTTAAAAAAGTTAACACCTTTCAACTCTGTCATGGTTACGCAATAATAATCTTCAGTAAATCAGGGGACGATGTGTCGTCATTCTGCTCATCATAGACAGGAGGAATGTTGCCTCAAAAACAAAACTGAAAAAGAAAACACTTTACAAAAGTTTATTTATTTATTTATGTATTTTTTAATTGCGCTTTCTAGGTTTATATATTTTTATTGTGGCGGTGATCAAACTGGAAACTGATGACGTTTGTTGTGAATGAAGGCATAAAACTGATTGACACAGTCCAATGGGACAACTCAGCCGGGAGTTATTTCCACATCCCCAAGCCATTTTCGCATGTTTGGGCTATTAAAGGAGTTCCTGGGAGGCCAGTGTTTCAGACACGAAGCAGGCTCTGCAGGCGTACTGAGAGAACTTTCCAATTTGATGGTGTCTCAAGCACTAGTGAAACACTGGGATGAGTGGGATTAGTGTAGCAGGGGATTATATAGAGAAACAAAGTGAGTCAATCAAAAGTCCCGGTTTGACTTGAACACCCCCTGTATACAGCATGCTGCTTATGCAACATCAGGGGTATAACACACTTGGTGTCTGATGCTATAGTATCTGCTCACTTTCACCTGCATGAGACTCATGATTGTCTCCTAGCAACCACAGCGACACTACCCAGGGTATGCCACGCCTACATCTACATCTACCTCTACATCTAGGCATCTGGCAGACGCCCTTATCCAGAGGGACTTGCATTTTTATCTCATTACACATCTGTGCAATCGAGGGTTAAGGGTCTTGCTCAAGGGCCCAACAGGGACAACTTGGTGGTTGTGGGGTTCGAACCTGGGATCTCCTGAACCGTAGTCCAATGCCTTAACCACTGAGGTCCTCCTTCTTTGAGAAGCAGTTATGCTTTTTTTGGACTACCCTTTCTTTACCATGTCTTATCTTCCCACGAAGCGCTTCATTAAACCAGAAGTATCAAAGGTCCGTTTATGTGATCTTACAGTAAATTAGGCAAATTTATACAGTATCTGTAGCTTGACCCCTTGTTTGTCTTTTCCCAGCTGCGTCTGACGCTGCACGTCCCCGAGTCCGGCTCGCACGTCCTGGTTCTGGAGTACGCCAATGAAGTGGACGCCATCCAGAATGTTAACGTCTATATCGGAGGACAACCGCTGGACCAAGTTCAAACCAGAGCCAACATCTACAGCTGTGCTTATAGGTGTGGTTATTCAATAAGTCATGAATACAGTAAGCCATGCAATAATGCGCAATAGTGTCCTGATCATTTTAACGTTGTAGTGGAACACAGACGTGAAGTTCCAGATGTAGTATTAAAAATCGAAATTTTGACCAATCGAACATGTCCCGCTCTGCAGCTTCCTTTGTCGCTCCGTGGTGGTGGACGGCGAAAACCGCATCGCTCACATTCTGCTTCCCCCCAAGGCTGAGATCCTCCTGCAGTCTCCAACGCGCTCGGCCCTGCTGGTGAGAGATCACTATTACTGTATGACACTCTGATTACACCTGGACCTTTTGTTCCGGGTTTTCGGACCTTGTTTGAATTTTTTTTTTTTTTTTTTAAAGAGCGGGGACTAAAAGTAATTCTCTTATTGTTTGAGAGCCTACAAGTGCCTCGTGTTATGCAATCCGGTATTGTGTAATGACTTGATCTTTCACTGTTTTTTTTTTTTTTTTTCCCCTCCCACAGTATCGAGTGTACGCCATCCCTTCCGATGAGTTCACCATGGAGCTTGTCCAGCCCACGGTGCTCTGCGTCTCGCACCACGGCCGATTCACAGAGGACAGGTGAGGAGGTGTGTGTGTGTGTGTGTGTGTGTGTGTGTGTGTGTGTGTGTGTGTATATGTATATATATATAAATATTGTATATATAGAGTGCTGTCAATCGGTAAAAAAAAAAAACATGTGCATTGACACACTGGTTAGATGCAGTTTTATAATATTTCAAACATTAACGTTTAACAAATGTCTTTCCAATGGGACCTGGCACGCATGCAGTGGCTGGGTAGTATGGGGTGCGGCAACCCACTGACGACTGGATCCTCTGGTCCGAAAAATCAACAACATACAGCCTTTGCCATCTGACCCACCACTCCCATGTCCTGCAGTTAATGTATTCTTGTAAAAACAGTTCCCTTTGAAGGTAGCTCGAGCACGGAACTTTGGTTTCATCCGAACTTCCATCTAGGAGATTTTACGATGAAACTTGCTGTTCAGCACACCTGGTGATGTTTCCTCAGTCATCTTATTGTCCATTATCACACACAGCCGTTTAACTGCAATGCGATTACGGGAAGCCATTAGGGTCAAATATGTAATTAGTTTGCGTAAAAAAACAAAACAATAGTAAGACAGTTATTTAATTTATAGATTAATCACGTGTTAACATGTTAATAATATTTCCAGCCATAATGAGAGAGAGATGCCATTTTATCCGGCTAGGGACCAGTGCTGCGTCCAGTGGCTGACCCTATTTGTAGGAACATCTGTAGTCAGGCACCATGGTTCCCATTGTATTTATTCATATTTTTTTGTACGACCGTGGTAGAACCTGCATTCAACATTCACACACTTCGGCCAATGTGGGAATGCCAGTAAGCCTAATCTGCATGTGTTTGGACCGTGGGAGGGAAACGGAGAACCAGGAGGAAACCCACCAAGCACGGGGAGAACATGCAAACTCCATGCACACAGAGGGTGGGAATCGAACCCAGGTCCTGGAGGTGCAAGGCGACAGTGCTAACCACTAAGCCCACTACACAGTCACATGACTTGCTAGCTTCTTCTAAACCAACCGACAAATCAAATTTGTTGTATCTTTGTGAGGTCTTGCACTACATAAGTGATGCTACAAACCATTCACCCTAATTTAGAGTCAGAAGGCCATCTACAGGTGGACAGCAGGAGGAAACCAGAGAAACCTGCATGAGCGTGGGGTGAACGTGGATTGAACGTGGAACCCTGGAACTGTGAATCTCAGAAAGTTCCGAATGAATAGATGTAAATTGACGTAGGTGGGAAAACAAAACAGGAGACAACACCAGATGAGTTAAGCTCAGGATGTGCTGTGGGCAGCGCTGCACTTCTGAAACCGAGCAGCATCCGTTCCTCTGGTTCCTCTCAAAAGGCTTACGAGTGTAAAATAGAAACAAGCCCACGCTACCAAACAGGAATGTCTTCAACAAAATGTTCGGAAGGTTGTGTGGGATCTCAAAAATAAAACCCATGTAGACATTTTCAACAGGCAGATAAGCACACGTCCTGTACTCCAACATGCGCTTAATCAGTCGTGGAAGCGCAGCTCAAATCCGCCCAGGTACTTAACTTTCACGCCTGTCTCGCGTTTGATCTATTCAGAAAGCAGTCGTATTTCAGTAAGAAGAAGGAAACAGCACATCTGTGGTGCAGGCGTGGCTGCCTACATTCCACACGCACAGGCCCGAGTGTCTCACCTGGAGCACAATACACCTCCATTTATCATCTCGACCCCGCCTCGCCGCGCTCCCGTGTCTGTTCCTGATCCGAGGGCAGTCGGCCAGGCGTAATAACGGAGCATCGGGTCGATAAGAAGCCATCTTGTGGAGAAAAAGCACGGCTGTTATGATTTATTTTGTCTCAGGGTTCGATGATGTTCTTGTTTGAAAAAGAGAAACTGGGCATGCTGGGGATAAAGAAAATAAGATTTAAAAACGCCCTGCTGAGTCTGTGAACCCATACCTATTACCATTCTTATCATGCTGATGGGTTCTTCAGTCCTTCCTCTGGGAGAACCGTTAAAGCTTCTATAACAGAATGTTTGGGGGAACAGAAAATCTTTTACAGGAAGCTGATCTCTTTAAAGATCCCTTGAGAACCTCTGCTTTAAGAAGGTTATATGCTGTGTGAAGGATTAAAGGAGTAACCTTAGTACAGCATATAAGAACATGAAGAACTGTGTGTCTGTGTGTGAGAGAGTGCGTGTGTGTGTGTGTGTGTGTGTCAAATCTTAGCTTCAAGGCAAACTGTAAGTTAACCATTATCCACATCCCTAAAAATACAGCCGTACTTTTGTCTTCAAATAAGAACTTCAAAAAACAAACGTGTGTGTGAGCTAATTTGTCATGATTCTTGGTACAAGGGCTCCCTTACAAGGAAGTACTTGTATAATTTCGATTTCTGTTATTAGAGAGGTCTTTCATAGAACGTATAACGTGACCGTTGAATGTGTTCTGTGTACTGTATAGGTATGTGCCTCTAACTTTCCGAGAGAAATTCTGCTGGAAACCTTTTCTAGCTCTGGCTTCTTAGCTTCTTGAAGAATGCCAGCTATGTATGTTGTTCATGGGGTCAGATGGTTAAGGCTGGGGGTTACTGATCAGAAGGTCGGTGGTTCAAGCCCCAGCACAGCCAAGCTGCCACTGTTGAGCCCTTGAGCAAGGCCATTAATTCTATCTGCTCCAGGTTGTGTGCTGTATCCTTGGCTGAACCTGCACTTTGAGCCCAGCTCTCTCATGGGAAAATGCGAAAAAGTACATTTACATTTAGGAGATGCACTCATTCAGACATTTTTATCTCATTATATAATCTGGGCAGTTGAGGATTAAGAGCCTTGCTCAAGGGCCCAACAGAGCCAATTTGGAGGTCGTGGGATTTGCACCTGGGACCTTCCGAACCCTAGTTCAAAGCCTTAACCACTCAGCTACTCCTGACCTGTGTTTTATGGAACATGTGACAAATAATTGAATCTTACTCTTAGAGCTTGTTGGCTTCTTGAAAAATCAATTTTAATAGATCTTTTAAGAATAAACAATTTACAGCTTTATAGTAATGAAGAATTCTTAATATAAATTGAAAACGGTGTACATTTATATCAGTTTTTATCAGTTTGTCCCTTATAATGATCAACCCAGAGGCAACAGTGGCCAGGAAAAACCCCATGAGAAAACATGAGGGAGAAACCATGAGAGGAACCAGGCTCAAAATGGACTCCAGATAGTAGTACTGTATGACCATTCATGAATTCCTTCACTACCCATGTGCTACAAGGTCATAAGTGCATTTGTATGACAGGAAATTAGCTTCAAGTCCATTTTTCCAACTGTCCACGGATGAAGAGTCAACTCTCACTAAAACCATACAAGTTGCAAGACTTCTTGGAACCCTTTATGACCTGAGCACACTTGGTGTATGGTTCTACACGAGTTCTTTTGACACATTATTTTCATCTAAGATCAAGAGGATTCTTGGGGTGTTTGGGTATGGCGTGATGGTACCATCTTGCCAAACATTTCTTGAAGACCTTACTGAAAAAGAAACCATTTATTGTATTGGTTTTCCATAGTTCCCTGAAAGGGACAACCCAAACAATTTGTTAGAAAGCTAGATATAACCTTGTTTCACATCGCCCTTAAGTTCCTCCACACATTTTTAAAACATTTCTGAAAGAGTAAACTTTTGTTCCATGGTTCTACCTGGACATTTTAGCAGTTCCCTCTAAAGCACAAACCTTTTAGGATGTTGGATAAAGCATTTTTTCCCTAAAGGCTGTTCAGATTGTGTGGTGCGTTCCTTGTTCTTGGCTTCCTGAAGAACAGTTCGAGAAACACTTTCTGGAACTTAAACTTTTTATTGTATTGCTCTACAAACGACTGTTATTAGGGTTTTCCCTTTAAAGGGACAGACTGAAGCCTCCTTTTAGAGTCCTACAGTAGATTGGGGCTTCTTTTCACCCTAAGGAAGGTGGACATTCTTCTCAATCGAGGTCCTTTCAAAAGGTGGGTCCGTTTCAGAAAAAGCAATGAATCCCCTGCTGGATGGACGGTTCTTCAGCTAGTTCTGGTTTATAGATAAATTTCTGGAAGGGGGGGGGGGAATACTTTGTTTTATGTTTTGACTATGAAGATCAAAGTGATATTTGTACGACATCGCAGAAGACAACTGACAGTAGTTTTAATTTATATTTGACAGCATGTTTGCTTTTGATTGTGGCAATCCCTCGGAGGAAGGAGCTGTAAAAGTTTAGTCTTCCTGATGGAGCACTGGATGGGATGAGGGAGCTTCAGACAATAAAATGAAATACATAGAGCCTTTGCTCAACAGAGCTGAATTCAGGTGCAGCAGAAAAGCCTGAAGAAAACCATCTCTGCTTTCCTGCTTCTGATCTCCACCTGGTGTTGTCAAAGCCACCAGAGACAAACAGAGCAAGAACAGCTCCTGCAGACAGTAACTTGTGTTGGTTCTCTGTTTCAGTAAGCACTGCATTCAGAGACAGTTCCACACGCCTCCCACAGCGCTCACTTTAGACGCCTCGACCGTGATCCGACCTTCCAGATTCAACACTCGGGCTTCAGGGCGGTGCGATGGACCGTTGCTCAAATCACCCCAGGTACGACAAATTGCTTTCGCAAACTGCTGTATAATGCCACCATCTCAGTGTTTCAGGGACCTGACCGCTTGCACAAGATAACAGATTCAAACCTGAAAGAAGTAACGCTGAGAGTCTTGACTCTGCTTACATCTTGATGGTTTCAGTGGGGTGGTGTACAGAGGCCAAAAAAAAACGTTTCAAAATGTATGGACCTGACTGTTCACCCAGTGATTCGCATCATTCCCGTCTGTGAGAGGACCACGATTGTGACCCTTTTTGGGGTCATCTGATCTTTTTATCATTCTACAAATGTTGGGAACGGAAACAGGTAGATTTTGGAATACGTCTAAAGCCTTAATTGGAATTAACGCAAAAATTGAAGAAACTGTTCAGTCGCCGTTTTTAGCAGATTACCAGAGACTTTGCTGTACGGACATCTAGAGGAATTCCATTCCACCACCCATTTGGCAGGACAGAAAAAGGTCTAGATGGATGTCTTAACCCTAGGTTATCAACAAGACAGCAGATTGTCCAGAGTTACCCCGAGATTGCGTGGAGTAACTTAAAGGCGTGTTAGTTCGAGTTTTCAACATTATGATCGCTAACATTGATAACTGTACTCGAAAAAACCCAAACTATGTCTAACTCGCGAGTTTGTCTGTGTTCCTGCTTTCAGACTGAGGTGGAACTGAGAGCAGAGGTGCCTCAGACAGGCCGCTACATGTTTGTGGTGCACTACTGTCAGCCCGAGCACACTACTTTCCCTGTAGACGTGCTTCTGGATACGGGGGTGAAATGGACAGGTAAGCGATGAGCTCTTTGTCCCCCTATTATGCATGCATGTGCTCACGTCCATTTATTATTTTTTTTTAATGATTTAATTTCTTTTTCTTTAGGGCACATAAATGCCTCCTTCTGTCCCTCGGTGTCTGGCTGCAGGAGTGTGGTTATAGCGGAGAGACGCATCGCGCTGGATGTCCTCCAGCAGATTCTGTCCATCACACTGAAGATCCCAAAGGGGAAAACCCTCACGCTGGTCAGGACGCCTTTATTACACCGCATTCATTCTTATTTTACTTTTTCTTTTCTGTAACTCGCGAGTTTCTAGTTTTACACCTACATTGGTTGCAGTAATGAACTCATGGTGGCTGTGTGCGATGCTTTATCTGACCTTGTATACACTGTTATGTAAAGATTCTCTTTTATAAAAGGAGAGGAGGGTATGAAAGACTGGTATTTGGCTGGCTGAGTGTTTCACTCTGAGAGAGAGAGAGAGAGAGAGACACTCTCTGATCCTCTGCCCATTCGCCCAAGTTTTAAGTGCTTTTTTTTTCTTTTCTTTTTTTCCCTGCACTACACGGACAGCCAAAATGGAATTTTCAAAAGCGTTGCCAGTCAAGCCGCAAGAGTTTAAAATACAATGCTGTGATTATTTATATCACATCTACAGCAGGACTAAAAGTCAGAGACTGTTACCAAGAGCTGTATTTATTCCATCACAAACATAGTCTCATGCAAGTACAAGTAGTTCAGGGTCTAAGAACCCTCAAGCTAAAGGCTTAATTTAAAACCATATAAAGATCATAAAGGACTATACACGGAGTTAATAAGCTCATAGGAGTCGTTGAAAACGGCAAAATAAAGGATTTGTTCACATAGAATTCAGTTTTATTTTTTCACTACTGTACAGTACAGTATAAAACACTGAGGGTTTAAATTAGAAATAATAGTAATAATAAAAGTAAGTGTCAGCTTTAATACCATATTGACATTATTGTGATGTAAAATGTATACATGAATACAGTACTGGGCCAAAGTCTTAAGCTTCCGACCATTTCCTCGTAGTGCTGGACTCTCTAGTCTTGAGAAATAATTCTCCAGGTTCCTTGAAATACTTTTTTGCCTCTTCCTTTAAGTCCAGCCCCTGTACCTGAGCAGCTTCAAAGGAATGTGTTTTATTTGTTAAGCCATGCAGTGACCTATGAATCATTCAAGCATTAATAACTCTGAATCCAGGTATGGCCATTAAAGCAATAAAATAATCAAATAAATTCAAATATTTTAACATTTTTTTATAATATATTATTAATAAATGAAAATAATAAATAAAATAAAGTGTTAAAACAATTGTTCGCATTTTCTCAATTTAAATGACATAATTAAATTCCATTTAATTTAATATGAAGAAATGCGGGGTGGCTCAAGAATTTTACCGGCACTGTGTACAGCTGCAAAAAATGTAAACAATTTATTTTTGCCAAGACGTTATGCTACTGTAGATAAATGTCCTGTAGGCATGTAATACTATCTTGAATAGTTAGTTCAGGTAGAATTCAAATTTTTTAAGACGGTGTGCATTTCTACAAGGACTTGTTCAGCCTTGACGTTAAAAGAAAATAGCTTGAAAAGGCATAATGTTCTTTGCAATAAATAATTTCACAATAGGATATATTAACTAATGTGACTGCAGTCGAGGTATTTCCACATGCTGTAAGGTCTGAATAAATGTCCAAATTTGTTTAGCTACTCTAATAATTATAATAATAATTAATACATAAATACAATAATAATCCAAAATAAATAATAAAAAACAAATACATAAATGTATTCATTTAAAAAGTAAAGTTTATTATTATTTTTTTTTTAATGTTTAAAAATGTATTTTAAAAAAGTCACATTTATTAATTTACAATTGTTATTACTATACTGGTATATTGTGATAAATATGTAATACAGCTCTAATATTTTTCTACTTATGTAAATCTATTCAATCTTTTTTTACTTTAGGTATTTAAAGAAAATCTGTCGCTAGAAAAAGACAACTTTTAAGTTTAATATTATTAAAGGAATGCTAAAAAATGTATTTGTTTTTCTTATCTCAAAATAAAAAAAAAACAATAGAGACAATATGCTAGATTTATTAAAATATAAAACATGTGCAGCTGAGATTTCCTTTAGACTACTTAAGCCATATATCAATATGACTATAATTACTGTAATTATATGAATTTATGAAAAAACAAAGGCAACATGTAATTATAAGTAAACATTTAATTACAATAAGGTCAACTAGGAAAATGAGCTCTCTGTGAATTAATATACAGCTACAGGAGATGAGAAGGAGCGACAGTTTAAAGGAAGAGTTGTGAAGATTAGGTGATTTGGTAATCAGTGCTTCTGTATGATGATGATGACGTCTCTATTCTCATTGAAGGATTCCGTGCTGGTGATTCCCGAGGAAAGCTACAGCCCTGAACTTCTTCATCCCAAAGCTCTGGATAAGGCTTCCGGATTTCATCAATCAGTGTGGAGCTCTGGGATTTCACATCGAGTATGTGTGCACTTACCTATACTTAAAACTTCTTATTGCATTGTTCAATCATTGTTAAATTCTTTCCCTGTCCTTCCTCTTTCCTCGCCGCCCTGACTCTGACTTCCTTTCCCGCCTCTCAGCCTCCACAGTGCCTCTGAGTTCTGTAAGAGCTCGGCTCGCTCTCTGGTCGCACACTATCTGGACGGCGCTCTGCCTTGTTATTGTGATAAAGCGGGATCGAGCAGCCCTACCTGTGAGCCAGTAGGAGGCCAGTGTCAGTGCAGGCCTCACGTGATTGGGCGCCAGTGCTCTCGCTGCGCCACAGGCTTCTACGGATTTCCATACTGCAGACGTGAGTGCCCTCTGCTGGATGACTCACGCGTTGCCGTCACATGCACATCGAATTTATCCTTTCCTGTTTCCCGTTTATCTGATTTATTGCATCCAGTGTGTACTTAGTGACTTGTATATAAACTATAGCATAGTATTTTATTTCTGATATAAGTATTTACTTGGAAATTGAGAAGATTTAAGTGATATTTTGATGCTGTTCATTTTTTTTCTTTTTATATTCTCACTGAAAAAACACGACTTTTTGAATGTCCTTTATTCATTTATTATAATTTAAGTTATTTCTATACTTAAGGTGAACATAAAGAAGTATGACACAATGTGGAATTGTACGAACAAGAATAGGAAATAGGAAAACTTTTAGAATTCAGAATTCAATAGTGCAGTGTTTTTATTTTCTATTTTCAGCGTTGTGAACATTATTCCCAGTATTAAGTCGAGTAATTAATTAACATCATCCTTAATTAATCCTTAATGTTGATGTGTCCCCGCAGCGTGTGAGTGTGGGCGTCGGCTGTGTGACGAGGTCACCGGTGAGTGTATCTGTCCTCCTCAGACGGTGCGGCCCGCGTGTGATGTCTGTCAGAGCGAGACGTTCAGCTATCACCCGCTGCTGGGCTGCGAAGGCTGTGACTGTTCACCCACCGGAATCCAAAGGGGAGACGTGGGACAGTGTGATGTCACCACCGGCCAGTGCTTGTGAGTCAGGGGTTCTCACCAGAACCGTGTTTCATCATCTGCAGAAATCACTGCCAGTTTACTGAGGAACTGTGTGTAACAATGACTATGTGGAGAACGATGTATTTTACATTAGCTGTGTGTGTGTGTGTGTGTGTGTGTGTGTTTTATTTAAGCCAAAATATGCATACTTAATACCATTTGATTTTTAATTAGCAAATTAAATTAAGGATCTTTAACAGTGAATTTGAAACACGACTGGATTGTTTAAAATTGTTTTTATTGGAACCTAAACTACATTTCAATTTTATTATAAACATCCATAATGAAGAAATAAAAAAGTGTTGAATGTGAAATAAAATTTTAACATTGTTGGATTTTTATGAATAAAATTCATAAAAACACAACTGGAAAAAATGTATTAACTAATTAAACATAAACAGTACTGTATTCTTAATAATAATAAATAAATACACTACTAGATTCTTAATAATTAAATTGAAATGTAGTTTAGGTTGAACAATAGAACAATGTTAAACATCCATTATAAATAAATATATATAATGAATAAATAAATATAAACATTACTGCATTCTTAATAGTAATAATAAATTAAGCACACCTGGATTCTTAATGATGAAGTTGAAATATAGTTTAGATTTCAATAAACCGTTTTAAACATCCATTATAAAAAGATTTTAAAAGTTAAAAATGTTATAAATAAAATTCATAAATTCCATAATGAAAAAATAAAAATGTGTTGGATTTTAAATAAAATTGTAATATTGTTGGATTTTTATAAATAGAATTAATAAAAACACTACTGGAAAAAAAATTAACTAATTAAAAAAAACACTACTGTATTCTTACTAATGAAATTGAAATGTAGTTTAGGTTTCAATAAAAACAATTTTAAACATCCATAATGAAGAAATAAAAAAGTGTTGAATGTGAAATAAAATTTTAACATTGTTGGATTTTTATGAATAAAATTCATAAAAACACAACTGGAAAATAATGTATTAACTAATTAAACATAAACAGTACTGTATTCTTAATAAATCAAAAAATACACTACTATATTCTTAATAATTAAATTGAAATGTCGTTTAGGTTGCAATAGAACAATGTTAAACATCCATTATAAATAAATATATAAATATATATAATAAATAAATAAATATAAACATTACTGCATTCTTAATAGTAATAATAAATAAATAAATAAAGCACACCTGGATTTTTAATGATGAAATTGTTTAGATTTCAATAAACCGTTTTAAACATCCATTATAAAAAGATTTTAAAAGTTAAAAATTTTATAAATAAAATTCATAAATTCCATAATGAAAAAATAAAAATGTGTTGGATTTTAAATAAAATTGTAACATTGTTGGATTTTTATAAATAGAATTAATAAAAACACTACTGGGAAAAAAAATTAACAAATTTAAAAAAACACTACTGTATTCTTACTAATGAAATTGAAATCTAGTTTAGGTTTCAATAAAACAATGTTAAACATCCATTATAAAATAAAATAAAAAGTGTTAAATAAAATGTTAGCGTTGTTTGATTTTTATGAATAAAATTGTACTTGAAAATAAATAAATAAATCAGGAACAAATAAATAAATATAAACATTGCTGGATTCTTAATAATAAACAAAAAATTATAAAAACACTCCTGGATTATTAATACTGAAATTGAAATGTAGTTTAGGTTTCAATAAAACAGTTGTAAACATCCGTAATAAAGAAATTTAAAAAGTGTTGAATTTTAAATAAAAATTTAACATTGTTGGATTTTTATCAATAAAATTTAAACACTGTTAGATTTTTAGCATTTTGATTCATTCATTCAAAAATTTTCCATTAAAATGAATCAACACTGCAGTGCACAACCTACATACTACTACTAATAATAATAATAAAATCTGAAAATGTAATCAGTTTTTTTAACATATAAAAAAATGTTTGTTAGTTTTTTGCATGTTGTTTTTACATACATTATAAAATGTTCATTTTCTGTTCATACAACCATAAAGCATTGTGTGCTTAAGTTAAAACAAATGAGTAAAGTTTTCTATTTCTTTTTAAATTGATTCAAATTCTTTAAAAGTTTCAATGATAAAGTCTAAAAGAAATTTTCAAGTTTCCAAATATATGCCTTAGTGAAATAATCTGCATATTTAAAAAAAAAAAAGAGGAAAGAAAGAAAGCTGACGTGCTGATTTATATCTGTGTTAGATATTATATAAGAGAAGTTATATCACTGTAGAATAAAGTATATAAAGTGTGTTTATGGTTTATCTTGTGTGTATCAGCTGTAAACCCAGGATAGGTGGGCGGCAGTGCTCGCAGTGTGTCCCCGGTTATTACCGTTTCCCTAACTGCGTGGCGTGCTCGTGTGACCCTGGAGGAGTGACGGCGCAGAACTGCGACCCCAACACCGGACGCTGCCTCTGCAAGGTGACGAGTGCCAAGTGTCCTGCTCAAGATAGAAAACTCTCGCTAGATAAACGACAAAACCAAACACAGCACATTAACTAACTTGTTACATTTAGAAAGGAATTTATATACTGTATATGCTTATATATATATATATATATATATATATATATATATATATATATATATATACATAAAATTTGTGTGAACAAAGGCTTGATCTTGCAGCAGCTCATCTTTCCACCACAATAACCCTACAGTGTAATGTGTGTTTACAGACTTTGACCCATGTGACTGTTATATGTCCTCTTGTCCTCTTGATTAGATACACTTTCGCATTTACTTAAACGCTAGATCATCTCTTCGATTTTATGCTCTTGATCTCTAGATTTAGCTTTACCAATGAAGACTAACTCTTCTAATGAGGAGTCGTTTCCCTTCACTGTCGGTTTGGAGGCAGAAAACCGCATTTGTGTGACTTGTATATTTTTTCTAAACTTTGTGAGAGCATGTTGAATCAGCATTCTGGATTTCTGTTGTTGCTTGTTCACTCAACATTATTCTTATGACGTCACATAATACATAATGTATGACATCATAACAATATGATTTCCCAATGTCCTAAAATTTCCTTTGCATTTATACTGAAATGTATCCAGGAGTCACTTATGATGTAATTTCCACACAATTTGCACAATTCCAAGAAGAAAAAAAAATTTGAAGTCACTTTATGAATTGTTATTCTATTAAAATTTATTATTATTATTATTATTATTACTGGAAGACTGCCTAAACATGGCAGTAACTGTTTATTTATTTATTTATTAAATTTTATTATAATGTTTTTTTTTTTTTTTTAGGATATATTCTAACCACCTGGCAACCTCTGTTTGTGACATTTTAAAGGTGTGCTGAAAAAAAAACATGTAAGGTAACTATAATCTAGAGTAGTTACAGATGTGTGTGTGTTTTAACAGAGCAATGTGGGGGGGATACGGTGTGACGTGTGCCGTAAGGGTTCGTTTCATTTCGACCCGAGCAACCCGAAAGGATGTACTGAGTGCTTCTGCTTCGGCATGACGGATCAGTGCCACAGCTCCGAAAAGCGCAGAGGGAAGGTGTGTGTGTGTTTAATATTGAAACTAAAATATATTAAATTATAGAAACTGAAGCACTTTAGATGAGAATTTTTTTATTTTATTTCTCCTTCTCTCTCTCTCTCTCTCTCTCTCTCTCTCTCTCTCTCTCTGTGTCTCTCTCTCTCTCTCTCTCTCTCTCTCTATGTCTCTGTCTCTCGCCTCGTCCAGTTTGTGGACATGCGCTTGTGGCGCTTGGTAACCGCTGATCAGGAAGAGGTGCCGAGTGTGTTAAACTCGCTCAGTAATACGGTGGTGGCTGATGTTCAGGAGCTTCCTGCGTCTGTGCTGCAGCTCCACTGGGTTCTGCCTCAGTCGTACCTCGGGGACAGGGTGAGAATGTCCTCCGTCACCCACACTCACATCTACTGTAGAGCAACATCAAGACTCCAGTCCAGTACTTTTATTATCCACTAAACAGGATAGTGTGTTCTAAAGTTCTGAGAACAAATAAACTAGAGAACAAAGCGCACACGTCAGGGGAGAATTTACACAACATGCATATTCACATCAATAATGTAGACTCAACGTACATAAGTTCTGAAAGTTGTGGTATAAAAAAAAAAAAAATTCCCATATCAGGTGAAGGTCCTTCCACCTGCCTGGTCCAGAATGCCGCTCCATGACTTGTGTTCCTCCTTCATAAGTTCTCCCACACCATCCCACTAATCCGCTTCCTCTACTGGCTTTCCATAGCTGCTCACATCAATTTCAAAACTCTGGCTTTTCTTGGCTTGCCAAGAAAGCCAAAACCACTCCAGCATCTCAAAGACCTCATGACATCCCATCCTGCACTATGCTCCAGCCAATCCTCCAGCACTGCTCGACTGATCTCACCTTCTCTTAGAGATCAAGGGAGACATGCGTCTAGACATAGTTGTTACGCAGGTGGTGGAAAGAACGTCCTCTAGGTGTCACTTCACCCAGATGAGGATGGGTTCCCTGTTGAGTCTGGTTCCTCTCAAGGTTTCTTCCCATCGCCATGTCAGGGAGATTTTCTTTGCCACCGTCACCCTCGGCTTGTTCATCAGGGACAATCTCATTATTTTTTTATGCAGCATATATTCTCACCGATTACATACGCGCTTCTTTAATTGACTTTTTATTCTGTAAAGCTGCTTTGTGACAATGACCATTGGTAAAAGCAATATACAGTACTGTGCAAAAGTCTTAGGCGCCATATTATCCGTAGTACAGATTTTGTTATATAAGTTTATTATGTCTGCATTATTATGTGCAAGACCATTCCCTACAAAGATACACTACAATTAATGAATAAATAACATTACAGAAGAATATTTGCATATCTGTAAAGAAAGCGACATATTACATGACAGACCAGGTGGGAAAAAAAAAATCAATAATGTCGACTCCTGAGTTTTGCATGAAAATAGAAAGGAGCGAGTGTGACGAAGTTACCAAAAGAACTCATATTCTCCAGCACGCTCAGTAAAACCTAACAGCTGTTTTATTTACACTACTGCACACATCTGTATCGAACACTACCGCTTTTATGTTCAACCAAAGAGTTTTCACACCAAATATTGACCGTTTATTGTTTGTTATTACTTAGTGCTTTTTATAGAAGTTTCTTTTAATGTAGAAATGTTTTCCAAAGCATCATTGTTTATGGCTTTTGTTTGGATGTTCCCAAGACGTTTGCACAGTACTGTAGGGAATGGTCTTGTACATAATAATGCAGACATAATAAACTTGTATAACAAAATTTGTACTCCAGATGATATGGCGCCCAAGACTTTTGCACAGTACTGTACATAAATCATACAAATCGTACAAGTACATAAATCGGATTTAATGAAATTGAATACAGTCGAGTCCTCGGCCTCTGCAGTTCTCAGATTTTTCCTTAGAAACCTAGCGAATAATTGTTCGTGGAAAGCGCAAATATCATCGTCAATTTTTTTATCATGGCTTTTTTTGTCGCAATATATAATTTTTCATGCGTTTTTTAACACTAACCTATTAACAACAATATAATTGACTAATTTTGTAACATAAACATTAACAATTAACAATTCAGGTAAATTTCCATATAAAATATAATACTGTAGAATTTGTTACAAATCTAAAGAGAACACAAAGCGACCGTAGAGGAAAACATGACTTGTGATGGTGAATTATTCTGACCGTATTTACCCCACAGTACTGATACCGAAGAAAAAGCGCTTGCATGAGTTACAGTACATATACAGTAGGGGTAACATCTGTATTTTACATTCTAGCACTGCGGGAGACACAGCGGTACAGTACTGTACAGTATACGCACTCACCTTTACGCTGAGTTTGACATGAAATTAAAGTGTTTATTCATACAATTATGACATTTTATTATTACATTAAATAATATAAATAAAGTATTATTTATCATTTATAAAATGTGTTTATATTTAGGGTTTAAATTATAAATATATATACAGTATATATTTTTACCACATTCAAAATTTGCAGTTTATTAGGTAAGTAACCCCCGCAAATTTCAGGGTTCGACTGTACATGTCCAATTAATCACTTAGAGTGTTTAAACCAGGTCTTTTTTTTTTTTTTTAAACAAAATTTGTCTCCAGTGTTTAAGGAGCTTCATACTGCTATAACTGTAATAAGTATACGATTAATATAAGTCTGTATTAATTGTTAAGCAAATTATTTTGTGTAAACCTTCGCGTGAACTTAAATATGGTGGATCGATGAAGCGAAGAAGTAATAATTAATAATAATAGTAATAATAATAATAATAATAATTATTATTATTATTATAATTATTATTATTATTATTATTATTATAATTATTATTATTAATCAGTCAAATTATTTTTCTTTATTAAACTGCGATATCAATTTCACTATACAATGTATACTATATTAATCTTAATCTGTTTATCGATCTATTTATTACCATACTCTCCGCGGTAGTAATATCAATCAAAATAAAAATTTGAAACAAATAATAATGCAGTATATTTCCTATATTTTGTGCTGTGTTTGCTCCAGGTGTCATCTTACGGGGGTCACCTCACCTACCAGATCAAATCTTTCGGTCTCCCGAATGAAGGGATGAGCCTCCTAGACAAGCACCCTGACGTTATTCTCAAGGTATTTATTTATCCACCGTTGACGCGTGTCTATCTGTCTAAGCAATCACAGACAGAATGATTTATTTTTCCTTTTATTTGCCCCAGGGTGAGAAAATGACGCTGGTCTACCAGGACCCTCAGTCTCCTTTTCCAAACAGGGTTTATCAAGGTCGTGTGCAGCTAGTCGAGGTAACACACTCCCACACACACACACACACACACACACACACACACACACACACACACACACACACACACACACTCTCACACTCCACCCTTTTTTTTTTTCCTTTTCCAATTCAACCAGACAAACGTAACTTTGCTCAGTAGCTATAGCTCAGAAAGAAACAGGTCGTGGCTTGATGGAATATCGCATTTGAAACGCTCCTCGCTAATTTATAATCTTGTTTTGATGTGCCAAAAGGATCACAGTGCTGGATGCTTTTGTTGAATCCAGGTGCGTGTCATCACATCTGCAGCCAGCGTTTAATCGAATCTGACTCAAGCGGTAAACTCGCGCGGCTAGGAAAGAGGCTGAGACGCCTGTAGATTCAGCTGCTGTGCTATTTAAAGTATACAGGCAGCGCCACCGCACACACGGCACAGCTCTCCTTTTACCTGATGGACTGTCTGTTCCAGTCTGTGGTGCGGTGCTGACACCAACAAAGCATCTCAATTAGATTGGATTAAATGAATGTTGAGTCTTGTTTTTGCCTTTAGTGGTGGTGTTTTTATTGCTGTTGGTTATTCTTGGTGCTCTCATTACTGCTGTTTGTTTCTTATTGTTGATGTTAGTGCTGCTGTTGCTATAGTTACTGCTCTAGGTGTTCTAATTGCTATAGTTGTTGTTATTAGTGTAATTAGGGTAGCTCTGTGGTTAAGGCGTTGGATTTTTGATCAGAAGGATCCAGGTTCAAACCCCAGCATCGCCAAGTTGGGCCCTTGACATTTACAGAAGACTTCAAGCACAGTACGGTGATGAGACTCGTAGCCACTGTTGAACGGTGCAAATGTTTTAAATGGCGATGAATGGCGATCCTGGCCGTTGTAGTTTGGAGCCCACTGCAGTCGGCAATTTGAAATCGATAACTTGTCACCAACCTGTGGAAGAGACGCCAGCGTCTCAACATCATGTCTCCGGCTGAGTACATGAGAAATCTTTCTACCTTGATGGTGTCCAAGCACTAGTGAAACGGTGGGATAAGTGCATTAGTGTAGAAAATCTATATTTTATATAGAGAAATAAAGGTTTTTTTTTTTCTTAAATAAAGGTTAAGAAGTCGCGGTTTGACTTGAACGACCCTCATTTCATTGCTGTTGTTATTTATATTATTGTGTATTTATTTTGTTTTGCAATTATTCATTTTTAGAATTTATAATGTGTTACAGTCCGCTCTTTATTTCATTATACTGTTTTTTTTATTTGATTTTTGGCTTTTGTTACGAAAAGAATAGAAAAGTTAAAAGTGCATTACAAAGGCATGGATTTTCTATAAAAATGCCACAGAAAATCATAAATATAAAATTTTAACCATAAAACTATGGCAATAAAGCATTATTAATAATTATTCTTCAATTAATATCATGTTTAAAAGTACGTGCGACCCATTTAAGGTTATATAAGGTACTTTGAGAGAAGATACTGTTGATCATACACTTTCCGTTTCCATACACTTTAACATAACTCATGGCCATGATTATGTCCTGAATGAACTGACTCGCTCTGCTCCTACAGGGAAACTTCCGCCACAGTGGGACAAACAGACCCGTGTCCCGAGCGGAGCTGATGCGAGTGCTGGCTCGGCTGGAGGCCATATGGATCCGCGCGCTTTACTTCCGACACACTCAGAGACTCAGCGTGGGCGAGGTGGGCCTGGAGGAGGCCAGCAGGGTGGGCACCGGGGCACCAGCTGTCACCGTGGAGGTTTGCTCCTGCCCAGCGGAGTACACCGGCGACTCCTGTCAGGTCAGCACAGAGCTCTCACGGAGTCTGACTGGGATTTGAACACACACCTCCGGGCGTGTTGGCCTCCCTTTCTTGGCTTTATCGTTTCTATCGAACATGATAATCAGATCTTGATGCATGCCTGAGATCTGGCAGACAGAACAGACTTCAGACTGAATAAAATCTCGGCTTTAATTTCTCGGAAGGAGTTTAAGATGAAGCTGATAACAGAGTCGCTTTAAACATGAATCGAGACTAATTCTGAAGACTAGGAATCTAGGTGATTCCTATAGAGAGAGAGAGAGAGAGGACTTTATACACTGTATAGCAATTTCTTTTTATCTTTCTGTCTATATTTCATAATATCCGTCTTTCAGATGAAAAAGAAATTGCTATACAGTGTGTATCAATTTAATTAGAGTACAGTAATTGTAAGGAATTAGCTATATATTAATGTATTAAACATTACTGAAATAATATTATTGTAAATAACCATTTGGGCAGTTTGACAGCAAATTATTATTATTATTATTTATTTTATTTTATTTTTGCCGTTTTAAAAAGTATTTTCAACTGAAGCAAGAAGCATCACAAACTGATAGAGAATATTTTTTTCCTGTTGTTTTCTTGGAGTCACAAGGGTGTTAAAAAGCACAAATGGCGAAATATTTTGTCAACATTATTTGGGGTATATCAGTGTGGCTTTTGTGTGATTTTTTTTTTTTTTTGCAGAAAGCTATAACTTCACCTCCCACATTGTGTTTTGGCAAAATCAGCCTGCAGTCGTGTTTGTGGTTATTTCACTAGTGATAATCTGTTAATATGTCGTGTTTTAAGAAGGAATATACAGTAGCAAACGCCTGCTTTGATTGTAATTTTGTCTCGCGTCGAACAGAAAGCAAATGAGGCATTTTAGATCAAAGGAAAAATGCTAGAAGAATTTTGATTGCATTTTAATCACAAAGATTGTTGAAGATCATAAACATTATAAGCAATAAAAAAAGTACCAGTTCACCGCATCATCAGCTTCCTCCTCACATATCACAGCTCACTATCATAGTACAGTCATGCACCATTTAACCAATGGCTTAACACACATGCTGTAAACGAGCATCATCGTTATACACGCAGTGCGTGCGTCTCAGTTTGTAATGCTATTCCTCTGCTCCACCACAGTGCTAATATTTCACAGAACGTATGGCAGATGTTAAACGATGTACACATGTCGATTATTACAGCAGAAGTGACCGAAACAGTTATGAGTGTAAACACCCCTTTCTTGATGTCAGCATTCTCCAAAAACCCTTTAAACACATTCAGACCGCTAACAGGAGCTGCTGTTGTGCAGGAAGTCTCTTTGCTGCACTGATCATGTGACTGAAAGTCATATCAAGATCGGCTTTTGATAAAAAAAAAAAAATATATATATATATATATATATATATATTTTTTTTTTTTTTTTTTTTTTTTTTTGCTGAAAAGTGTACGTTTCAAGGTTCAAAATTAAGATTATGTAGAGATTTTACGATGTAGCGATTTTTGCGTTAGACAATCTTGCATGTTAGGAGAATAATATTTTTTCAATTATTGAAGCTCATGTTATTATGTCATGTTATTATTACGGTATTATAAAAATGTATTTTATTATTTAAAACTTTTTTATCAGAGCTTTCGGGTCAAATGGAATTTGTAGCACTTTGAGATTTGCTTCAAATATAAAGTGCATTATAAATAAAATGTATTATTATTATTATTATTATCATTATTATTATTCAATAATTTACCAAAGTCTGTCTAAAATCAAATACAAAAATAACATACAAAATCCTGACTACTATTAGCATATAATACACATGAAAATCATCCAGTGTTCCTGTTCGGCTTCATATTGTTAATGTTAATGTACAGTACGTTCTGCTAAAAGCACAACCTGCAGCCTGCTGACAGCAAAATCAACCTGCAGCAGCAAGTCCACTCTAACTCATGTCTATAAAGGTTGTGAACACTACATTCCCAGTCATGTACTGAATCATATCAGCTTAGCAAACAATAGACAGACAGAGAGAGAGAGAGAGATCTGTGACCTGTAACACTAGCTCGTACAACAAAGTAAACAACTTAACTTGAAAACTAGCATCATCAAACAACACATTCCTCAACCGGTTGACCAACAGACAGCTCCAGACTGTCAAAGTTAACGATTTTACTCATAAACTTATATTTTTTACCTCAGAAATTAACTTCAAAGAGGCTAAAACTCTTTAGGAGAAGTAGTTCTGTGTACAAGACTAATCCAAGGTTAAGATGTGTGCACTATTAACTAGCATTAATAGCCCAACAAACTGATGAATTCACACAGAATTCACTGTCCGAGAGCTATTGAGACATGACTGCTGACTCAACGGCTATTTAATGTTGAACTGTAATCGAAATTAAATAAACTTTGGTTATAGTCACTTACAGTTATCGCTATTATTCTATACTGTAACCAGCCACTCATGCTATGTGCTATGTTGCACTATTGATTGCACTTTAAAAAGTTGAGTGTACCTGCCTTAAATTTACAGCCCAATCAGTCAAATCTGAGTTCTTTGGATAGTAACTGGGACTTGTCTTGTAGAAAGTTTACCAAATCTTACCAAAGACTAATACTAAACAAAAAATGATCATTGATCTGGTGACACAACTCATAGTGCAGGGACTTTGGGAACAACTACAACGTTAAATTTGACTGTAAATGGACATAAAGTGGCTTATGTCATTCTACTATTTAACGGACAGTTGTTGTAGTATCAAAGTAGTCAAGCATCTTTAAATATCGTGTATAATAAGGTCGATATAATAACATTCGAGTTACAAATTTCCGCGGATACGAACGGGCCGCGGTTCTACTTCCGGTTCAATCATGGAAGTCGCTCACGTGGATTGTACACAAAAATCGACACTGCAGTGGACCAGATACCGATATTTACAATTATATACAATATTTTCAGTGTATAAGTGAAATGTATAAAATGTCTCAAAAAGTCCCAGTCCAATACGGTGGAAAACAGCTCTGGGGCTAAATGTTTATGCAGATTTCCCTTGTGATCTAAAGACATTTCACTGTGAGATTCATTTCCTTAAATGCGATTTTTGGTCACAGCTCCTGGATCGGAACTTGTTCATAAGTCAGGGACTACCTTTATTGTAATACTGTATATGCTGACCTTATTAAATCTTATTGTTCAGATATTAGGACTTTTTACTTACTAAATACTTACTAACTACTTGTGTGGAACATGGGATTGTACACCCTTCAAAGCGCACTAGCTTTCCATTTAACGCTATTTGGGATTTGACCCTGAAACCTTGGAAGTTAGTTTCTCAAGATTGTCCATCGCCTCCTTGATTAATTCTCCTCACCTTTTGGCTACATACTGCACAGTAGTACCATTTAATGAATCAAACCTACTTTCCCTCTTGTTAATTTCACTAACTGCTGGTCACAAGCTCCGACAGTTGCAGTTAATTAGTTTCGACCAGGCGTGGAAGGATATGTGTTGGTGAAGCAAAATAACTGGTTAAATAAATAAACTAATCATAATCTAATAATGATAAATTGTTTGTGGAACAGTTGTATAAAAGCAAGGTTAAGATGTCGTTCTGTTGTACTGCTAAATGTCAACATGGCTGTGATAGCTTCGATACCCGGGCTGCACCCTCATCCCAGTCGAGGGCATCGCAGTCGTTTTGATATTGCTATTGCTACGTGATATAGCTTGAATACTGTGTATATTGAGTATATGAATATATATATATATATGGAGTCATTTATCACCACATTGTTCATATTGAAAGCCAAGTCAAAAAGACACAAAGCATAATTCTTTAAAAAGCAGCTTTGTTTAATATTAACAAACAGTACATAGTAACCGATTCACTATGTTAAAGTACGGCGCATCACTCATTTTGTTATTATTAAAGTTCTCTGCTGAGAATGTAGCTAAGGGGTTTGTTTTCTCACCGTGGTAACCACATCAGCACTGACACACACATAAGGTAAAGCCTCACCCAGGAAAGCAGCGCACGCAGGAAGTACAAAGTCTATCGCCTGCAGCAGTATAAAACACACACACACACACAGGACATGCTGGGACACCTTCGGGCAGGGTGTGGAAGTTCTGCATTACCAAAAACCAGCAGTCGGCCGGTTTGTACTGTACACACTTGTGTCTGTGTGTGTGAGGAGTGGTGGCCACACCCTTACTTTCCTATGTGCAGCGTCTGTGGCTCGTGTGATTCAATAGTGAGTACCGCGTACACTCACTGTCTGAGTGTGATATGATTGTGTAGTGTTTTTTTTTTTTTATTGTTCATTCCCAAAATATGATTACGCATCAATTTTCGAGATAGAAATACAAACGATATTATTCTATAATATATAGATTTTTAAAATTTCTTTAAATACCGTATTCTTCAGTCTCAGAATAACATTCTTATAATGTCCTTATGTGTACAATGACATCCAACCGGGTGTCATTATTAAATTATATTAATAAAAAATATATAAAATATTAGAAATCATACTATACACCAGCCCACATAATAATAATAATAATAATAATAATAATACAAATAATAATAATAATAATAATGATACAAATAATAATAATAATAATAATAATACAAATAATAATAATTATTATTATTATTATTGTTCATAATAGTAATACTTCATTAACAACAACAACAATAATAATAACAGTTATTATTATTATTAATAATAATAATAATGATGATTATTATTATTATATATTCTCAAACACAGGTCCTTGAATAAGAATTGTAGATGAATAATGATCATGCTTTAATGTTTAAAACATAGCATTTTTGTTTGTTTTTGTTATTTAAAGATTGTTTTTAATTATAGTTAAGGCTTTAGACACGGACCTCTGTAAATTAAAATCTAAATATATATAAGGGAACGTTAAAGAAAAAAATTATACATGTTGATATATGTATAAATGTTTATGTATATACATTTCGTTACTAACTAACGGTTTTTGTAGCATTAAACATTTTTGATTCATGAATGTTTAAACTTCGTGCTAGACTTAGTGTTAATAAATGTTTTGCTAAAGTTATGTTAGCAAAATAACAAAGTTAACATAATGAATGATTTGAATAAGAAGCATACGATCCTCACAATGTTGGGACAAAGTTCCATGTCCTGAAAGTGACCCTAAACGACAGGATTAATTATGTGAGGATTTAAATAAGATTCAGATCTCTTAGTTGTGTTTAGCTGTAGTCATAACATTGTTTAGCTGCACTAATTATCATATCACTGGAGGAAAAGTCTACGTGTGTGTGTATGTGTGTGTGTGTGTGGGGGGGGGTGGTGGTGCTCAGCTTGTGAGTGTATTTCCCCTGACGCAGGTATGAGCACATGTTCGGGGTGTGTCCAAAAATCAGAGCACTCTTAAAGCACCTTCTGTCCACACTCACTCACACAGTCAATTCAAGAGCTCAGACGCTACCAGCAGAATGTTAGCGAAGCGCGTAAAACAAGCCATCTGGCTCCTCATCAGCTTCACGCTGTTGGATCTTTGTTTTGCCGGGCCGAGACCTTCTCACCATGCGCCTGAGAGGCACCGGCACTCCGGGACACGGGTGCAAAACAACAAGCCCATGCTAAACGACCAGGGGCAGCAGAGGATCCACTTCCCTTCTTTCAGCAGCTCAGGCGTTCAGAGGATTCACATTCCTTCACTTAGCGATTTGGACACACAGAGGATTGAGATTCCTTTACTGGATGATGGAAACCTGAACCAGGTAACTGTTCTCAGGGCGAAGTCGTGGATTTACTCTACGCTGGAGTTCCTGCTTCAGGGTTTTAAACTACCCTGATTGAATGTTTTTCATTTCTTATTCGGGATCTCTCTTCGATGTTTTCATTGAAAAAAAAAAACTGGTGTTTTCAGTTTTCGTCTCAGCACTGAGAACCAAGAGATCAAATTCAGGGAACCTAGGATTACATTTGCCCATTGAAATTCATTATAATATTTATTATTATTATTCTTCATTTACTTAAAATGGAAAAAAGTGACACTAAATTACTGAAAAAGAAAGTTGTGTTGATCCATCTCGGGCAAAAAGAATGAATTTGTTAATGCTATATTTCTATAATAGAACCAAAAACAAGCTTTATTTTCCTTTTAAATGCAAATGTATTAAGAATGAGGATATATACATGGGGTCAACTAGTAGAGATGCGGGGGGGGGGGGGGATAAGATATTCTATATATTAAGGTTTATATCACAATTCTTATCTTTGACAATGCATTTATCACTCCTTTTTAAATTCGTTTTTAATTTATACACAGGTATGTTTGATTTTGCAGTTCCTCTATAATCCAACAGGTGGCATACTCCAAACTATTCACACATCCTGTGTGGTGGGAACAATTATTCGCTATATATTTGTTTAGAATTGTAATAAAATCTGAAAAACAAACAAAAAAAAACCAAAACAATATAGGATCAGGATATTTGTTAAATTATGATACTTCCAGAATCGCAAAACAAATCGAACTGGTATCGCGATGATCTCGTATCATGTGATCCCTGGCGAGTCCTGTCCCTGTTAAATAGCATCTGTTCCAAAATCAATTGGCCATTTAAAGACATTCTAGTGATTTTTGCTTCTTTTACTTTATATTGTGTGTAACATTACCTCATGTTCGAACTGACATCATCACAACGTCACTGAACACAGAAGAGAAACAGAAGAGAAAAATCTATCTTTCTTTCTTTCTTTCTTTCTTTCTTTCCATGTCTTTCGGAAATTCCTTCAGAAGTTGTTAAAGTTGAGAAAGTTCACGTGTTTCTTTCCTTGTCCTTCTCTCTTCCTACAGAGATGTACTCGCGGTTACTATAGAGACCGAAATGGCCGCTGTGTTTCCTGCGCGTGTAACGAACATTCAGACGAGTGTGACGAGACTACAGGAAGATGTCTGGTAAGAACAGATGCAACAAGCTGTACTGTTTTTTTTAAAGCGGTTGGATTTTTTTTCCTGACAGATTTAAGAATCCATAAGTATAGTCTCATGCTGCCTAGACTTTCATTCTTCACTTTTAGTGGTGACTTTAATGTATAATATAAAGTGTCAGGCTTGGAAGGGTTTTCCCAGAATAGCACTGGCAGTATGTGGGGTGTTCAAGTCAAACCGGGACTTTCGATTGTGCAGAATAACAACACAGTATTTTTCTATATAGTCCCCTGCTACACTAATGCACTTCACTAGTGCTTGGATACCATCAAGGTAGAACGTTTTCTCACTACGTCTGAAACACTGGCCTCCCAGGAACTCCTCTGAGTGACTGTGTGGAGAATGCGGCAATAACTTCCAT
This sequence comes from Clarias fuscus, assembly GCA_030347435.1. Lineage (NCBI taxonomy): Eukaryota > Metazoa > Chordata > Actinopteri > Siluriformes > Clariidae > Clarias > Clarias fuscus. Next base: position 32,681,487 of record CM059205.1, read on the forward strand.
CTGAATTATAATTTTAGAGCACAACAAATACTCAAACGTAATCTACAATCAGTTAAGTAGAGGCATTGAATAGATGAAGGAACCCTAAGAGAAGTATTAAGGTGTAGAAAAATGTCATTCACCCTTTTAGAAGTACTATAGCTATGGAAAGGAATTTGCACCTGTTTTGGGGATCCATGTGAATGTCTGTTATCACATTCAGGCAGGTCTTTAATAATTGTACAATCAAGAAACGATGCATTATTTGACCAGCAGGGGGCTCTTCACTATACTCTATAGACAGAAACCTAACAGTGCTTAACTACTCTTTATCCAGACTTGTACGGATAAAATATTTAATTTGTTTCTAGTGAAAATATGCGATAAGTTAAATCCCTTTCCGCCAGTGTACTGCGAGAAAAGTCTCCAGTAGGTCTCTTGGCTCTACACACTGACCGTGTCGCGAGTGCAATGTAAATGATCAGGACCGTGCCTCGTTTCGTGCTCAAATGCATTGTTGCAAAGTTCAGCTGAGACTTGGTAAAGTTTCCGCAGTCGCACTGAGCTAAACCGAGTCGGTGTGTCTTTTAAAGTTCTGGTGTCTTTAATACAACTTTATCTCGTTCCTATTCCCGGAAACTGTATTCCGCAGTGTTGTGCCAAAAAGTGTATGACTGCCAAAATCTGATTTGACGATCTGATTGGACTCCCACGCAGCCCGAAGAAATAACTTAAAAGTCTTCACTACAGTGTGTTAATGTGTCATGAGGGTTAAGAGCGAGATGTGATAATTCAGGGCCCTTATTTGTGCTTTTATAGCTGCAGCCAAGCAGTTGTCCACAATTGCATGATTCATACAGATGTTTGCATAATTATGATTATTATTATTTTATTTTTCAATAAGAGACTATATGCACACGAGGGAACCATTTATTCTAGGGCCATGCTCATATTAAACATGTGTGTTACTGAAGGAAGAGCGCATGACTCCAGAAATACACCATGCGCTTTAAAACTGTTTTCAGTACACTACAATTGAAACTGCATTCTCCTGAATGAGATCAGAAATACGATACGATGGCGATAGCGTAGGAGAAGAAGCGGTGGCTGGGTGCACGTAGATGTACCGATATGCATGCATGCTTAGAAATATAAAGTCTTGTGCTCAGTGAAACAATAACAGCAAAAGCATTAAAGCCTTTTGAAGAATTCCAGATTAAAAACAGAAAAAAAAGTGGGGGGGAAAAGTGATTTCCTCAGTGACCCAGCGATTCTATCTGAACAGAACTGCCAGGACAACACAGCCGGAGATCACTGCGAACGCTGCAAAGACGGTTACTACGGCAACGCCGCTCTGGGAACCTGCGCGATCTGTCCCTGTCCACTTCGCCAGGAAAGCAACAAGTGAGGAAACCCTACACCCAACCAGCAAACATGCACCCTTATTTTTTTTCTTATTTTTTCTTTTTTTCTTTTGTCAACTACATAAATTATTGAATAATTTACAAGTTATAACATTTGAATCTATATATATTATTCATACTTAAATTTTATTAATAAATTATTATTAATAAAAAATGAAAAAAAAAATATTATTGTTGTTGTGTGCATAAATGTTTTTAGAATTTTTGAAAGAATTTAGTTTTAAAATATTTTTAAAACCTTTTTTTTTTTACAAAACTAATTTCACTTTAAATTAAATTTTAAAATTTTAAATTTCACAAAAATTTATTTTTAACAAAAAAAAAAAGCTTTTTGTTTAATATTTGAAATTTGTAAATATTTTGTGTGTATTTTTTAACCAAACAAATTATAGAAAATTATCCATGAACTCATTACATTATTCGAACAAAATAAGTAAATTTTTGTGCAAATTACAGAATAAAGCAGGTTGTTTTTTTGTGGCGTACCACAATCTGTCTTTGGATCTGGGCGTAGCTCTGCAGGCAGTAGAGTACAGAGACATCAGTGACTCTCTGCTCTACATAGTGATTATAGAGATACGTGTTGGAGCTCCAACATTGTTGTGAGTCCGTATCTTGAGGAACTCATGACTCTCGTGTGTTTCCTCAGTTTTGCCGTGGGCTGCAGTGAGGTGTCTGGAAGAATCCGCTGTCAGTGTAAACCAGGATACACAGGAGAAAACTGTGAGAGGTGAGTTATCCCAAGACTGAAAAAAAAAAAGAAACACTTCACATCAGCATGCACCATTTAAACACATGAAATGATTAAATGAGGCGTCTTTTATTGGGTCATTTATGATGGTTAAATAAATAATTAATAATAATAATAATAATAATAAATATAGTAAAAATAATATTTTTTAAATTTTTTTTTATATAAATAGTCAAAGACAATTTATTCATTTATTCACAAAACACAAAGCGTCCCAAGATATATATATATATATATATATATATATATATAAAACTTTATTTCCTAATAATAATAATAATAATAGGGAAAAAAGAACCATCAAAAATGTATTAAAAAAACAAACAAAAAAAATGATCCCATCAAATTAATAGTGAAGAAAAAGAAGCATCCTTAAAATAAAATTCGAACCACCAAGAATGCCTAGAAAGAATGAATGAAGGAGATCTTACGAAAACAGAATAATAAAAAACAAGCATTAAAAATGAAATATTTTTCACCATCAACCTTAATGATAATTTTCACCATTAAAAGTAAAATAAATAAATAAATAACAGCAGATTTATTTAAAGGAAAACTATTTTGGAGTGTGGTTTAATCCTTCTTATTGCTTATTTTATTTTTCAATTCAGTTAAATTAAAATGTATTTTTATTTATATAGTGCTTTTAACAATGGTCATTGTCTCAAAGCAGCTTCACAAAATAGAAAATAAAAAATATGGAGCAAAAAAAAACTGTATAAATCATAAATCTTTTATTTTTTATATATATATATATATATTTATAAAATATTTTTTTGTTTGTTTAGTGTGTGTGAACAGTGTGTAAATGTGCATGCTCTCCCCAGGTGTGCTCCCGGGTATTTCGGCAGTCCGAGTGAATACGAAGGCAGATGTCAGCCGTGCAACTGCAACGGGCACTCCTGCTCGCCCACCACCGGAGGTACCTTCCTCAACATCCCTATCCCTATCCTCAAAGCTCTGTTACTTTTCCCAAACTGTTTGAATTGTCTCTAAGACGGCATGAGGAACTGACTCTCATTAACGATCCTTCTCTTCCAGTGTGCAATTACGTCCAGGACCCCATCGACCAGAACACTGCAGAGGAATGTACAGGTACGCCGCTCTACACTCGCCTGTTTTTGTTCAGAGGAAGTCTCCTGTGCGCGGACCAGCATGATGTTTATCTGTGTTTGTCTCTCAGAGTGTGACAGCTGTGCTCAGACCTTACTAAACGATCTGGAGCGCCTGGATGGCGAGCTGGAGCGGCTCAGGGTGCAGCTGCGCTCCATCAACTCCAGCTCGGAGGCGTATCGGCGCCTGAAGGAGCTCGAGAAAGCCATTGCTGACGTGAAGGTATTTTTATTGATTAAACCTTAGCTTCACAGCCATGAACCAGGTAAATCAGAAAACACACTGAAAATACCGACACACTGCTTTTTTTTCAGAACATGGTGAAGAATTACTCAACCGTCGTGGACAATCTGAGGCCCAAAGTGACCGAGCTGGAGCAGGAAGTACGCCTTCTGAACGGAGACATTAACAAGCTGAAACAGGAGGTACCATCTGATTGACTAAGACTAATTGAAAAGAAAAGTCTTCAGTGAAATATTGTTCTTATTTATTAATTTTTTTATTTGTATTTTGTTTATATAAGGCTGAGAAAAAGTCAAATGAGGCACAAAAGGCGATGAAAAATGCAGACAACACTCACAACAAAGCAAAAGATCTCAACAACCAGGTGCTGGATATGCTCAGGAAAATCCAAGGTAAACAAACACACACACGCACACTCACTCTCGCACACTCACAGCATCACATCTTGATTGAACATTAAATAATGTTCGAAGTTTAAACACCACTTGGAGACACACGACGTATCCTTGATCTCTCAGAGCTCCTGAAGCAGCTGAACGATCCGTCGACGGGAGGCGGTGGCACTCTTCCTTCAGGAGACGCCGACAAACTGCTGAAGGAGGCCGAGCGGCTGGTGCAGGCCATGCAGGACAGGAGCTTCAAACCTCAGAAGGACGCCGCGGACAAGGAACTGGACGAGGCGAAGAAACGTAAGGAGATTAACCAGCCTGAAAGGCTTATCTGTTCTTGGTCCCCCAAGTGGAGTTCAGGTGGAGTCTGTAGAAAAATCGTTAACGTCAGAATCGTTGACAAAACTGAATAAAATAATAATAATAATAATTATGTAAATTAGAAAAAGGAATAAAAAAATATACAGTATATATTTTTTTTAATCATTAACATTTTTTATAAAATACAGAATAATAAAAAAAAGCATACTCATCAAAAAAGTAATGTCTAATAGTTTTTTTTTTAAATAATCATCTTATAAAGCAAAATAAAAAATTTTTGAAAAAATATACAAAAATCACAATCGTCAAAAACATTGTTAAATAAAAACAGATCCAACAAAAATTAATGTAATATAAGTATGTAATATAAAAAAATGCCGAATCATCTAAAAACCTAAATAATGTAAAAATAATAATAAAATAATATATTCCTAAATTCTTAAATTCCCCTAAAATTTAAATATTCCAAACCAAACTAAATGCTCCGTTTATTTTTTTTTTGAACAAAGTATTATTATTATTATTACTAATATATTTTGTATTATATATCATATATACAAGTATACAGTATATACATTATGTAATTATTATATAATTAAGCAATATCACACGAGAGGAAGTGATGTGCTAAATATTAGCACGGCTGTGATGCACGGTGCTTTTATACACTTCCACAAACACTATTCTCGTCCAATCAGATCGCATGGCCAAGAATGAACTGTTGTATCATTTATATTGTTATATTGTACTCCAGAATCACAAACCACCATCAGAGTTCCTAGATATGTGTGTGTGTATATATATGTATGTATGTATGTGTGTATATATATATATATATATATATATATATGTATATATATATATATACATATATACACACACACACACACACATACTTAGGACTGTATTATAGAACAGGAAATCATAATATTATTGTGTGTGTGTGTGTGTGTGTGTGTGCACTGCAGTGCTGGATTACATCAAGAACAACTGCACGAAGCAGTTTAATCAGAACCAGGAGGCAGCTGAGAGGATCAGGGGGCTTCTGAAGAACTACGAGGACAAGCTTAAGGAGCTGGAGAAGGCTCTCGAGGAAGCTAATGCCAATGTGAAGGAAGCCAACACACAGAACACACTCAACGCTCAGACCCTCAGCGATCAGATGGTATGAACATCTCACCTGCTCACACACAGCTCTGTACTGGCTAAAATCAAGATCAGTGGTAAAATCTTCACCTTTTATGGTTCCACCGATAGAAACGCATTACCAGTCTGGAAAAAGAGAAAGCCAATGTGGAGAAGGACATCGGTTTGGCAAAGGAGCAGCTGAAAGACGTCGACGACCTGCTGAAGATGCTCAGTGACAGCAAGAAGGTAATGTCTGAAGAATGTGCAGTGTTTCTCTGATTATTATTTACTTCAGAGCCGCCTCTGTTTTTCTTCTATATAAATTTAAATGTGCTTCTAAAAGCAACTAAGAATAAATTCTACAGGGTTTTTTTTTTTTTTCTTAAACTGATGTTTTACATAAATTTTAAACGTTTTTTTTTTTTTTTCTTTTTTTTATTAAATATTACACATCTAGCCTCCGAGTGGCGCAGTGGTTAAAGCGCTCGCCCTATCATCCGGAGATCGCTAGTTCGAATCCCGGGTGGTGCTGTAACCTCTCGCAGCCGGAGGTCTAGAGAGAGCTGATTGGCCGAGCTCTCTCAGAGGGGAGGGATGAGAGGTACTTAGTGCTCCCACATTAATCACGGCTCTACAGCCAGTCAGGGGCGTCTGTGAGCTCGCGCAACGGAGGGAGCGGATAGCGCTGTCCTCCGAGTGTGTTACGCCGCCCCCAAAGGTGCGCGAGCGAGCAGTTCGAAAAGATGCGGTCGGCTGGCGTCACGTGGTTCGGAGGAAACACGTGATAGTCTTCGGCCCTCCCGGCTGAGTGGTAGTAGAAGCCTTAATGTGGGAGCCCCCTAGTGACGGGGAGGAATTGGACACGACTAAATTAGGGAGAAAATTGGGGAAAAATCCAAAAAAATAAAATAAAATAAATAAAATATTACACATCTAAATTAGAATCAGTATACTGTAAGTAAAACATACAGTATAAGTAAGACGGTATTGTAAATAAGTGAGAAAAAAAGAGAATATATTAAAATATATAAGGAATGAAAGTAAAAATGTAAATAAAGCAGGTAAATAAAAAGAAAGCAAAGGTCAGCAACTGAGAAAGGATAAAGTCAAGTAACTTATAAATTAAAATGATTAACAAAATAAAAATTATGAAAATAAATTCAATATAAAGTAAGCAAAATCTTAGCCGAAAGTGACTATGCATAAAAGTAAGATAATATGAAAGTAAATGCAATGAAAGTATGAAAGCAAAATTATGCAAGGGAAAAGAAAAACAAACATACAAGTGCTACAGTGAATGAAAAGTTAAAGAGTAAAGGAATGAAAAAGGCAAATACGTACAGTACAAGTAGCAGATTGAATTGCGATTTTTAAAACAAAAAAAATCAGACATGCCAGAAAATATATGAAAAAGTAAAGTAAGCAATAATTAAAAAAAAAAATGCCAATAGATTTAGAAAAGTATATAAAAAGGCAAATCATTGAGAAAGTGAGCAAAACAGCTAATTATTAAAATATAAGTTTTATTGTATTTCCAGTCAAATTTTACAATGCGTAACCTTAATCAGACATGCCATTATAAAATGTAAAGCAAATTTGATTACATAAGATGAAGATTTGAAATAAGAGACCAGATTTGAATAAATTTGATTAAAAGAATAGGCAGAATGTACCTGTGTTAAATATAAATATATTATATATATATATATATATATATATATATATATATATATATATATATATAAGTACATTGAAAAGATTTTTTAAAAAGGTAAATAAATTTAAACATAACCGCTACTTAAATCTTAGCAGGCTGTAATCGTAATCAGATACAGCAGCTCTTTCAGATAGTTTTTCCTGCTTTGGTTTGTTTTGGTTTGGTTTTAATGCTGATTATTTCCTCACAGGAATATGAGAAGCTGGCTGCAGAGCTGGACGGAGCGAAGACCGAGCTGACGGACCGCGTGAACAGCATCTCCCAGAAGGCCGCTCTGGAGGGGCTGGTGAAGGACGCCGAGGATCACGCCGCGCTGCTCAACAAGCTGGCTAATGAACTCCAGGAGTAAGGAACACTCCATTTGCCTGTTTGTACTGTTTGGTCTGAGCAACGTGCTGTAACAGGACAACTCGGTCTGTTCAAGAAACGCCACCCAGTTCCACTTTTCTTTTGCATACGGAGATATTTCAATAAGCTCTAAGATTAGATAAGACCGGTCTATACTGCTACACGAGGTTCTGAGGTTCTTTCGTGTGTGTGTTTCAGGGCCGTTAAGAACTCGAGCGGCCGAGCAGATGTGAAGGACGCCCTCGCCGCCGTCGACGCCTACAAAAACATCACAGAGGCAATCAAGGCAGCCGAGGAGGCAGCAAATAAGGCCAAGAAAGCAGCTGACAAGGCACTGAACGTAAGAACAGAGGAAACCATTCAAGTATCAGTTTATGGCGCTGAAAAGCAAGTGTGAACTGTGTGTGTGTTTGCGTGTGAGGTTATCATTTAGAAATGAGAAACTAAGACATTAAAAAGTAAACAACTTTTTCATGTAAAGTTGACTTTTTCATGTAAAGTTGACTTTTATTTAAAGATTTGAAGTTGACTTTTTAAAGTTTTATTTAAAGTAAAAAAAATGTTATTTTTTATTTACAGTTGACTTCTTAAAGTTGCCTTTTTTGATTTGAGATTGTCATTTATAAATGAGAAACTAAGATGTTAAAAAGTAAGCAATTTTTATGTAAAGTTGACTTTTTTTATGTAAAGTTGACTTGTTAAAGTTGACTTTTGACTTTTGACTTAAAGTTGACTTTTTAAAGTTTTATTTAAAGTAAAAAAAAACTTTTTATTTAAAGTTGACTTTTTAAAGTTGACTTTTTTTATTTGAGGTTATCATTTAGAAATGAGAAACTAAGATGTTAAAAAGTAAGCAATTTTTATGTAAAGTTGACTTTTTTATGTAAAGTTGACTTGTTAAAGTTGACTTTTTACTTAAAGGTGACTTTTTAAAGTTTTATTTAAAGTAAAAAAAACTTTTTATTTAAAGTTGACTTTTTAAAGTTGACTTTTTATTTAAAGTTGACTTTTTTGATTTGAGGTCATCATTTAGAAATGAGAAACTAAGATGTTAAAAAGTAAGCAATTTTTATGTAAAGTTGACTTTTTTATGTAAAGTTGACTTGTTAAAGTTGACTTTTTACTTAAAGGTGACTTTTTAAAGTTTTATTTAAAGTAAAAAAAAAACTTTTTATTTAAAGTTGACTTTTTAAAGTTGACTTTTTATTTAAAGTTGACTTTTTTGATTTGAGGTCATCATTTAGAAATGAGAAACTAAGATGTTAAAAAGCAAGCAATTCGGTTAGTAAAAGGTTCGTGGCCAAATGTAAGTAAAAGAGAGAAAATAGGTAAGGAAATAAATTAAGCAATTAAGAAATAACTGAAATTAAATACATTAAAAAGTTAATTAACATGAAATAAAAAAAACTTAAAGGTTGTATGAAATTTAGTTGTATGAAATTTACAAAAGCAAACGTACACAAACTTCCACTAATTTGCTAACATTTATTTATTTATTCATTCATTTATTTGTATTTATTTATTCATTCATCTTTAGGACGTGACTCAGGGCAATATAAGCAACAGGGCAAAGGATTTGAAAGACCAAGGCACATCACTCCTCAAAGATTCTAAACAAGCTGAGAAAGATCTGAAGAGTAAGTACATATGTGATCATTATATTCTGTCCTGTTTTTAGTTTTATTATTTTTTATTATTTATGATAATTTAATAATAATAATAATAAATCTTTATAATTATTTGACATGATTGAGTTAAATCCATGCACCTTACATTTCCTACTATTTCTGCTCTGTGTAGACAATCTCAATCCCAGTATTTATCTTATTTATTTCATTGTTTATTTCAACTTCAGAGCTAACGAATGACCTGAAGGATCAGCAGCAGCGCTTGGATGGTGCTGAGAAGAAGAAGACCCAGCTGGAGAAAGATCTGCGTGACATCAACAACAATCTGAACGACATAAAGAGAGGTAGGAAAGACAGTTTAATAATAATATCACTAATATCAGACCAGCTCTTGTGATCATGGAGTTGTGTTTATCTCCTGAATCCATGCATTATAAACACATAGTTATACTGTTTCATACATCTGTTTCCTCTCTTCACATAGACGATATTGCTACGATGATCGATATCGCCAAGAAAACTGCACAAGCCGCCAACGCCACGGCGAGCACCACGATGAACAGGCTGAAGGACATAAACAAAGAACTTGACGCTATTAAAGCGCAAAACATTAACGGATCTCCAGACCAAGGCAACATCGACCGCATGCTGGATGATGTGGACATGGCAGGTGAGTGGAAATGTTGCTTCAGTTGCGTTGGTTAAATATGAAGTGAAAGGCGTGTCGAGACTAATCTGATTTGTTCTTCCGCCATACACAGTGAAAAACCTGAGCAAATCAATCCCGTCACTGCTGGATAAATTCACTCGGGTAGAGAATCTGAGTTCGGAAATTGACCCCAACAACAACATCTCCTACAACATCATGCGCATTAAAGAGCTGATCGAAGAAGCACGCAGCGCCGCTAACAGGGTAAGACTGCTCGCGCGTTCACAAATGACTCGGTTAGCATCAGTCTGACATTCCAGAGGACAAAGCACCAATCAATTATGTGGAAACATTACATATAAGAAGTAAACTATAAATTGAGTATAGAATTTCGACTTCAGAAATTCAACTTAACAAAAGAGCTTGACTTTTTTGACTCCTTTAGTCCACTTAAGACCATTAAAGTTTTTTTTATAAAGTTGACTTTTTAAAGTTAAATTTTTTTTAAGGTTGACTTTTTTATTTAAAGTTGACTTTTGACTTTTTACTTAAAGTTGACTTTTTATTTGAAGTTTTAAACTTTTTATTAAAAGTTTATTTAAACTTTTTAAAAGTGTGAACTTTAAAAAGGAGTCCACTTTTTTCTTTCTTTTTTTTTTTTTCTTTTTTTTTACTAAAGATGACTCTTTTTAAAGGTGTCTCTTAATTTTTAAAGTTAACTAATGCTATTTAAAGTTGACTTTTGGCTTTTTACTCAAAGTTGACTTTTGTTTAAGGCTGACTTTTTAAAGTTTTATTTAAAGTAAAAAAAAAATTATTTAAAGTTGACTTTTTAAAATTTTTTACCTGTTATTATATTAAGTTGATTCTTGATTTTCTTGTTTTGTTTTGTTTTGGTAAACCTGACTATTTTTATTTCTTGGGACATGAACAAATTTGACTACTATTTCATAACTGTTGTAAAATGTTAACTTTCTATCAACCCTATGTGTGGAGCACTAAATAGCAATTAGTAAGAAAAATATTAGCATTTTTTAATTATTATTATTATTATATTATTACACAATTTTTATTATATTATTTTATTCTATGAAATAAAATGTTGGTGCTTTACTATATGTGTTTCTGACCTACACCGCTCTCCTGTGCAGTCAGTGTTGTGGGTGGTGAGTTCAGACAGCGACTGAACTGCAGCATTAGTATCAGTAGTGTTTGTCAAAATCACATGTTACTGTATCACTCTTTAAATTTCCCTCTATTGATTCCTCGCCAGGTTCCCGTGCCCATGAAATTCACTGGTTTGGAGCATGTGGAGCTGCGACTCCCGCGAACCCTTGATGACCTGAGAGCCTACACATCGATGACCCTCCTCCTGCAGCGTCCCGAACCTGAGATCCGAGGGGACGGCAGACGCCGGCGTCGCCAAGTTAAAGATGACGGAAATCTGTTTGTTCTCTATCTCGGAACCAAGGACGTAAGTAAAATCTTTTAGTAGTGTAGTCCCTAAACAACGAGTATAACTGCACATAATTCATATTTTATAGTTGTCTGTTTAAATCAAATTCCTGGTGCTGGAGTTGTTTCTTTTATTATGTCACTAAAATGTTAAGGCATGAATCCACTTCTAGACGTAACACACATACACATTCATTCATTTAAATAAAAATCGTCATAACATCTATTATGTATCGCTACAAAATGACTTGTTATATACAGGAACTGTGACCAATTTGTACAATGTAATTAAACCTTTGTGTGAAAAATCATTTTCAATTTACTTCCTCCTTCAGGCGGCCAAAGACTACATCGGCATGGTTCTGAGACAAAACGTCCTTTTTTTCGTTTACAAGCTGAACGGAGTAGTTACGGAGATCGAGTCAAGGGAAATCACGCTTTCGAAACCGGATCGTGTCTTCTTCGACAAAGTGGATGTGAGCAGGTGGGCAGTCGCACACTTCTGTTCATGTTACTGAACCATTAAATGAGCAAAACAAATGAATATTCATTCCTCTGGTTCTCTCCGCTTGTCTGTTACCTCTCTAGGATTTATGAAGACACCCAGGTCAATCTCACAAAGTTATTCACTACGAACTCTCCGGACACAGAAATCCCCAACTCTGATCGAGGAGACGCGCTTTTTAACCTGCTGGACCTCAATTCCACTGACGCAGTCTTCTACGTCGGAGGTTACCCCGATGACTTCACTGTAAGTGTCTTTATACTGCATGGACTGAATACGAATACCGCATTCGATATGTAGAAATATTTACCCTCCCCAAATTAAAACGACTCTCCTCCTTTTAGCCTCCACCGCCTCTTCGTCTCCCTAAATACCAGGGCTGCATCGAGTTCAACACGTTTAACGAGAGGTTAATAAGTCTGTACAACTTTAAATCACTGGGACCCGAGAATGTTAATTTGCAGACACCGTGCAAGAGGTGAGTCCCAGGACCAATGAACCATGTTCCTCTATAGGCAGGATATGTATGTCTCTTGAGGGCATTGAATCGGACAAACATGTCAATTTGTAGAAAAATGTATTCAAATCTTTTATTTTTTGTTTTTCCTGGAAGTGGCGAAGTATAAAGATATAAAATATAGAATTAACAGAATGTATTTATTCATTCATTCGGAACTATGTTGCAAAAAATCTCTGTACATCATTAAGATGAGAATATCTCCAAAACTTTAGTTGTTTTATCTTATATGGCACATCCATCCATCACAGAAATTCCAGTGTACTTAAATAAATAAACTTGTTCCATCCGCTCAATCTGACCTTTTGCCTCTTTCGCAATCTCAAGATACATCCGGCCAGTGGAGGACGAATACCTTGAAGGCACCGGTTATATTCAGCTGCAGCTCGAAAAGGTGCCCAGGTTCCTGCGCATCGTCCAGACGATAGAGACTCATGCAGAGAACGGCATCATCCTGTACATTGGAAATGAGGTCAGATTCAAATCAGAACAGAATTTGAAATGTCAGAATTCCATATGAATACACTATATTGTTTCTTTTCTAATATGTATTAAAATCTGCATGTTTGCATATTGCAATATATTCAACTAATTAATTAAAGAATGAAATAATTCAGAAAACATTTAATTTTACTGCTATAGAGACATTATTTTATTTTTGTATTATTATTATTATTGCAACTCTTTTTCAATAATTATTTAGTAAAGAGTGACAAAACATTGCAAGTTCCATGTATAAATAGTTAAATTATTATTATTATTATTATTATAGTTAAATTATTATATTAAATAGTTGTAATAATAATAATAAGAAGAAGAATATTATTATAATATATTAATACTACTACTACTACTAATAATAATAATAATAATAATATTGTTATTTAATTATCTATTATTTAATAATGATTATTTAGCAAATAAGAAAAAATACTTTGTATGTATGGCAAGTTTCATGTATTAAATAGCTGCAATAATAATAATAATAATAATAATAATAATTATTATTATTATTATTATTATTATTAGTATTATATAATTATAATAATAATTATTATTATTATTGCAGCTATTATTTAATAATGATTATTTAGTAAAGAGGACAAAAAACTTTGTATGCCTAGCAAGTTCCATGTAAAAATGGTTAAATCATTATTATTAGAAGTTTTTTGAGACAGCATTAAGTAAATATTGATCCTTTATAAAATAAAATTTCCAGTAAGTGCTTTAATATGGAGTAAGTAGAACAAATGAAACAAATAGCATAAGTGTTAACTATATATTTGTAAGTATTTTACATAAATTATTTAGTTTATTTCAAAATAATTATTACCAAAAAAATTGCCTTTGCTTTTAAATATTGTACATACATCCATGTACTTTTGTAATTATTGGATAATAATAATAATAATAATAATAATAATAATAATAATAATAATAATAATAATAATATATTAGATTTCCTGAGCTAGTGTTAATGGTTCAGACAATCATCACTACATGGTAATTCTACTGTAGTATAATAAATTTGACTCGAGGTTCCTCCCTAACTTTTGCTGTTCTGGCCTGCTGTTCTGCAGACTTCCTACCACCTCATCACTCTTGAGAATGGCTACGTGGTGCTGAGTGGCAGAGTCGGAGACAAGCAGCTGGAGACCAACAGGAGCGCAGAGCCACAAGATATCGTAAGCCGTAACACCAATGCCTGCCCTCACCAGCCATGTTGTTTTATGTTGATGTGATGCGCGTGTTCTGATTTCATTTGCGTAATTAGAGTTTAGAAATCTGGGCTGATCAATGAATGAATGCACTCATAATTGTACCACTTTCACTTTCCGTAGTTTAATCGTGATGTTGTTGTTCTCTTTTTTTTTCAGAATGGGGAGATGAGGGTGTTCTTTGACAGTGGTAAAAATACTATAATGGTCCGGATAAAAGGCAAAGAAGTGGTAACCGGTCCGTACGCTCATGGCACTTTTGAGAGCTACTTCATCGGTGGCCTACCCTCAGATTTAAGACGCAGGTCAGTCTTTTTCTGTGGTTTGTTTATTCCATTGTACAATATTTTGTGACCGCATTTCATTTCACATGTTCAAGTCAAAAACGAGACTTTCTGATTATAAAGAATTACAGAACACAGTTATGAGAGTTAAAACTCCCTTTATTTCTCTATATAGTCCCCTGCTACACTAATGCACTCATTCCAGTTTTTTGCTACTGCTCGGACACCGTTTAAATGTTTTACTGCAGCTAAAAGTCTCATCATCGTTCTCTGCTTGAAGTCTTCTGTACATGCCAAAAGTCCCAGTTTGACTGGAACAACCCTGATAGTTTTCTTCCACCAGGATAGCTGTATTTTATGTTACCATGGTACTGATGTGAAATGTCGGTGCACTTTTGATAGCTGAGATTAAATCTTGTCTCTACTGTGTCTCTTACAGAGACAACATCACAGTGGTACCTCTAAAAGGCTATGTAAAGGGTTTGACTGCGGATGGCAGAGCTCCTTCTCCATTAAATAAAGTGGGTGTTGGCCGGAGCTATAGCAACAAGATTCTGGTAAGTTTTTTTTTGTTGTTGAATGAATGAATGAATGAATGAATGAATGAATTGAATTGAATCGAATGAATAGATCAAGTAAGGCAAGTTCAGGTGACTGTTAATTCCAGGGGGGAAAAAAGCGAACATAGACATCGTTTTAATACTATAGTTTGAATTGTTGTAGTTACATTTAAGGAATATCTCATTAGAAGGAGCGCTGTTGTGCTGAATATCAGCACAACTGCGATTCATCCGTAGGCATGACGGCGTAAATTAAACAGCACTGACAGTTTGGAACAACTTTAAAGCAATTTTTCCTAATTTTTTAGAAACTTTTTTTCTAATAAAGTGATGCTTAAGGTGAAATTAGATTATTTGATGTCGTAGTGCTGTTACCATCTATTATCAGCACTCTTGGAATGAGATTACTCTATCAGAACGAACTGTTGTATAATAGGAGTTCTAGTATACAGCAGGTTGTAGTAGTAAGGGTGGTAGTAATAAGTATTCTTTTTGCTTTTTATAGTTGTAATAGTTGTCATTGTAGTAGTTGAAGCTGTTGCTGTATTAGTTATAGTAGTTATTGTTGTTGATAGCTATGATGGTAGTTGTTTCCTGCTAGGAGAAATTTCCTGCTGTGGAAATACAAATTTTAACTTTAACGCTGACTGTTACAAAGCACTGGCACTGGAGACTCCTTACAAAAATGTAACTTTTTTTTTTTTTAATCCCCTCATTGAAATCATTATGCATTTTTCTTTGTTAAACAACAGTGTATTTTATTATTATTATTATTATTATTATTAATAATAAAAATAATTTATTTATTTATTTTAAAGGAAGTAAAGACCAGTATGCTGTGCCATCCATATACTGTACTGTAGTACAGCTGTGATGAATCAACCCTTAAGTCCTTTTGATTGTTTTGCAGGCAATGAGGAAGGCCGACTTTAGCACTGGCGGGTCACTGAACTCTCTACCCACCGGCTTCAGCCTGGATGGACCACTGACCGTCTCATTGGGGTTCAAGAGCACCGAGAAGAACGGCCTTCTGCTGCAGAACAAACAGGCTGTGAGTTTTCTCCTGAGATGTCCATGTTAAAAGTTTTAAGCAATTTCCACATGCTCGTTCATCTTTTTTGTATTTAAGTAAATAAGAGTGTGAAATGTCTGAAACAAATCAACTAAAAGTGAGTTTTTGTTCTTCTCTGATTTCTGATATAGAACAAAGACATTGCGCTCTCTATGGTGAACGGATATGTGGTGCTTAAGTACCAGAATCGTGTTTGGAGATCCACAAAACAATACCAAGATGGGAAATGGCATTACGTTACTGTCACCAGCAATAACGGAAGGTAAATATATGTACTTGGTAGAACCTGTAGACTGTAGGCGGAACTCATATACACCAATCAGCTATAACATTAACACATGAAGATTATCAGTTATATACCAGTCAACTGGTGATGCCATCATGGGAACAAGAATTCAAGAATAAAAGCCGGTGTTGCACAAAACCCCAAGAAAGTCAACATCCAGGCATCTTAACATCCAGTGCACCACCATGTATGAAGCCCACAAGCCAACATGTGTAGTGTTTTATGTTGTAATGTCATGGCTGGTCAGTGTATACACACTGGTAAACAAAAACTAAAGAAAAAGGACAAGAAAATATGGAAAGAATGAGCAATTTATTGTATCTTAGTTAGGTTTTTAGGCTGATGGATTTTTAATTTACTGGATATGATGACTATTACAGTATACTGTATTAATTGCTTGATTATAATAATGCAGTACAATTCCCAGGAAGCATTATGGTTTCTTTGGTTCTTCCTCTAATTTGATCAGTGTTTTTCATTTCCCTAAAGCCTCATTCACAGCTTCATATCTCGCATGTCTTGCAGAACGGAACTCCGAATTGATGAAGTCGACACAGGAGAGGATTTCACACAGCCCCCCAATCTGGCGTTCCAAGCCAATAACGTCACACTGGGTGCGGGCTCCTTCACGGGCTGCTTGTCCAACGTCTACTTAAGAAGGTTACTATCACTCCCACACCATTTCTATTTTTGTGCTAAATGAACGACCATCATCAATAGTGTGTAGCGAGAATTGTGGTTCAAATCTTACGTATTTATTCATTTATAGGTCCGATGCTTTGTACCGGCCAGAGGACTTGAGTACATTTTCCCGGACGGGAAACGTAGTGATAGATACGTGCACGTCCGAGCATCAGCCCGAGAACATGTGGGCCAACAGGAGGAAGGTGAGCGTTTGTACACTTTCTCTTTCTTCAGAAAGAACAATGATGTGGTGACCAAACACAATGCAATTATACAACTGCTTCGAAATTATTTCCCATTCGATCTGAATAGTAGCTCGAATTTTAACACAGCAATACAGTAATACCGAATATACTGTAAATATGGCAGCAAGAAGCGATTAAGGGGCCAAGCACTTCCCAGCCCCACATGATTCAGTGACAAAGAAAGATCAAAAACTATAAAGGTTTTTAGGAAGACGTACTACATTTGATGGCCTTGTTTGTTAACATGTTGTTAAGCCTATGTGCCAATACGTCAAAGGTTTTCCTGTCCGTCGGATATTAAAAACGCAAGAATGGCGCCTCATGGTCTGATGATGCGAAGGTCCTCAGAGGTTACATCTAGATGTTCGATCTGCTGGGTCGTGTGCTCACATGTGTGTTGTGTGCTTTTGTTTCCAGTGATGAAGACGGTCCTGAGAGAGTGGACTAACAGGGAGATGTGTGTCAGCTTGTCTCATCTTAGACCAGCACTCGCCTAACCAGACGCCTAATCTGATCACTGCATGAATATTTGATTCATTATTAAACATTTCTCACAGATAATATATATATATATACATTTCTTCAAATCCTAACCTGTATATAAACACACCACCATTTATAAGAGAGAAAAAAGTAACATTGTTCTGGAATTTTCCTTCTCATTTTTTGTTGTTTGTACGAGTGTCAATTTAATTACCAGTGTGTGTGTGTTTGTTGGATAAATGACTACTAATAAACACTCTAACCAAGTTAATACGTTTCCATCATTCAGTCAACATGCTAATATTCTCATTATCCATGTTCTCACACTTCTTAACAATAAGTCATATTGTGTTTTGTACTATATCTTTGTGTGGACCCAAATCTGGGGGCCAGCCTTTGATTGGTCTTCACTATGGAAAAAAAAAAAAAAGTCCCCACTTTAATCAAATATTGCTGCTAAAATGTTACCTTTCACGTACGAATGTTACTGTTCAACTTGGATTTTAGTGTAGTACATACTGTAATGAATTGTCTGCTTTCAAGTCAATGTCATTGCAAAGGTCCTCACAAGTATAGTAAGATGTGCAAGTGTGTTTTGCGTCAAAGGGATTTAAAGCACATGTAGTTGGACAAATTAATCACGAATACTTTAACACTTTCTCTACCAAGGTCAAGGTATAATTTCCCAAAATTACTAATTAAAAGTGTTAAATACTTAAAGTATACAGATCAAGAGAGAGAGAGAGAATTTAGCCCAAATATTCAGTTTAATCCAGGAATCAGCATTAGAGCATAAAAACAGACTTGGGCAAATGGGGCATAATCCCCAAACTGAGAATGCTAATATCGGATTAGCATGAGTAAAAGTAAAATTCCACATTGAAAAAAAACCAGCAAGGTTCACCCCAGTGCTGTTGAATTCACTAATCCGCTTTTTCAGAAATGGTGATTAATTTCGCATATTTGCAGCTCTGACAGTGAAACAAATCACAAGCTTATACAGTACTCCCACCAGCCACTTTATTATCTTCACTTCATTCACCTTGATAATACTGGGTTTCCACTTTTTCCTCCAGAAATGCCATTCATGGTTTAGCTTCAACAAGGCACAGGAAACATTCCTTTGAGATTTTGGTCATTATTGACATTGTGTATCTCCCATTCCACCACATCCCCAAATACGCCCTATTGGATTGAGGTCTGGTGTCTGTGGAGAACATTTGAGTAAAGAATATGAGTAAAGACAATGTCACTGTTTTTTTTTTTTCTGCCACATTCAACGCTGTTTTAATGTGTCATATAATTAACCCAGACTGTACCGTGGCAAAATGTATAACAACTAGACAAGATTTTGCACCAAAGTTGTTGGGTGTGGCAGAGTCTGGCATGGGATATTTAAGAATTATTAATTCATCATTCATTATTATTACTCGTAGTAGTTTGTTTTTATCCCAGCAGGAATGTTTGACTTGTTAAAATGTTGTAGCATAGTGAACTTGGTGATATAACCGATGCCTTGCTTGTTAGAATCACTATGATGATGAACATTGAAGCACCAACGTTGACTGGTGAA
This sequence comes from Clarias fuscus, assembly GCA_030347435.1. Lineage (NCBI taxonomy): Eukaryota > Metazoa > Chordata > Actinopteri > Siluriformes > Clariidae > Clarias > Clarias fuscus. Next base: position 32,700,559 of record CM059205.1, read on the forward strand.
ATGTTGAACAAATCACCCAAACAAAATATTAGAAATGCAAATAAGAATGATCTCCAATACATTAATCAGCTGCAATGCATCCTTCAAATGCTCATACATGTACTGCTGGATGTCAGTTCTTGTTCCCTTGACCAGGACACTAACCTGAACCCAGGCCATGCGCATGGTAGAGCTCAATTCTATCCATTGGTGGACCAGAGAAGAAGCTGTTCAATACATATAGATTGCTTTGGAAAACAATGTTTCTTTAAAAGATAAAAACTACTAGATGACTGCAATTGACACTGGGACAAAGTGTAGAGTAAAGAAAGAAAGAAAAGACTTGTACTGGAAGTAGAAGTATAAATATGTCAGGAAAGTACAGGTCTGATCTGCTTAACATCTAAGAGTTGACATTTTGTCGTTTTGAGAAACCCAAGAAGTAATTCTAACTTTCAAAAACAATGTTGTTTTTGTATTTTGACTATATACAGTAATGGCATGAACTGTTGGGGTTCCTGCTGGTTATTAGGTAAAATAACTGTTGATTGTTGAAAATATAAAAAGTTTTGTTCATTTCAAGAGCATAAAGCTATTTCAGGTTCCTGTTCATCTTGTATTTAGAAGAACCAATTTGATGCATGCCTTTGAGAAACTATTATAGTTGATGTCCAGTGGGTGGAGCCAGGACACTATACAAAGCAAGTGGAAGACCTTTTTAGAACCGCTTTAAAGACCTTATTAATTTAGAAATTACAGGGAACATTACGGTACATTTTTGAGCAGACATTAGAGACAGTCCTGCACCTGATTCAGTTTCCTATCCCATAATCACAGTTTCTGGACTTGGTCCTGGTTAATTTTCGGACTTGTGTCTGGTATTCCAGGCGTTAGCTCCAGACATTCCAGATGCTGACCCACTGACCAGAAAAAAAGCGGTGAATGAACAAGAACAATCTCCTTAACCATGTCCCACAATGACTATGGATTGGGTGGCTCATGAAAACAAAACCATGATTTGGTGGTATCTAGGTACAGGTCAATGGCTGAACTCTCCCAATGAGTGCCATCAGGGAAGGAAAACCTCCATAGAAGTGATGACCTGGTCATTCAGTACATTCAGATCGTCAGCTGACTAATTTTATTGCCACATAACGTTGATGAGTCTAGACGCAACACCAGATCATAACCCCGCCTCCAGAGGCTTGTACAGATGACACTTTGCATGATGGGTGCATCGCTTCATGCACTTCCCTGCTTACCCTGACATGCCCATCACTCTGGAATAGACTCAATCTGGACTCATCATTGCTCCAAAGCACAATCTTTATGCTCTCTGACAAATTCAAGGCTTTATTTCCTGATGAGTCTCACTAACCAGTGGTTTTCTGTTGGCTACACAGCTGTTTAGTCCTAATTCTGTGAGCTCTCATCACATGGTGCGTGTATGGAAATACTTTTACAATTAAACATAGTTATGGTTTTTGCTGTGGTTTTTTTATTTTTTTTACCATGCAACTTCACCAAGTTTTTAAGTGATCTCCATTCATGAGGTTTTTTTTTTTTCCCACATTTCTTCCACAAAATTGTTGGGTTAGCACTATTCTTCCAGGTTTTGCTAATGTGTTAAGCCAGTTCCAGTAATTTCAAATCTCCTGACTTGTTTTGTTTGCTTGAGGCAGCTCAATAAATTTTTTATGTCTCAACTTTTTTTTTTGATTGGCTGGTTGGTCTTCATATATACGTTTGTAAATATTGGAAAGCACCCATTTTCAGCATTTCTACATTTTTGGAAGAAAAATGAAAAACAGTGCTCATGTTTTATTTATAGGACAGCAAGCAGGAGATAAAGGATGAAGTAGTCTCTAGCTGCTTCCTCCCGACTCCGATCGCACACTCCTTTCACCTCGCAGGTGCTTCCAGCAGTCTGTGCTACACCATGCCCTCTAAAGCTAGCATACACAGGCGAGTTTGCTTCCTGTCAACACTTTATACAGTATGTTGCAATATATAATTGTTCATAACAACATCAACAGATTATAGTGTAAAGTGTCCACAGAGTGTCACGTAATGCTTTGTTTGCTCCACAGGCCGTATTTTAGCTTGGATGTCAAGACAAGGGTATCAGAAGGTCTGTTGTTCTACATCCCGGCCGAGCAGGAAAAGTATCACCTGGCTCTATACGTGTCTAAGGGAAGAATCCGATTGTCAGTCGGGCGTCGGAGGGAAATCTTTAACAGGGAGAAGTACAACGACGGAAAGTGGCACACGGTTAGAATTCTACTGTCTTGGTTATTTTTAATCATCATCAGACTGTTGGCGTTTTCACAATTCATCATTAAAGTACATATGTATTCTAAGGGGGTATTATGGTTTTTGACGTCTTAGGGTGAAATTTCGTAACGCGAAACACATTTTTCCATAAGAAATAATATAAATGCAGATAATTCGTTCCAGCCACCCAAAAATATGAACAATATTACCAATTTCCAACACCAACCAACACAATTCTTTTCCAACAGAAGACATGCAAATAAGGTCAAATAAAATAAACAAAATAGTTAAACTTTAAACCTCACTTAACCTTATTTTATGATTCCTCTTGGCACCGACTGCTATAAAGACCAAACTAAAAGTCGCTCTGTTTTAATCTTAATCTTTAAAATGTTCTTGGGACTCGCAGTGCTACTGTATGTTTTCACTAAATCTTGCACGGAGTGCAAAAAAAAAAAAAAAATGTAACGCAAACAAGTTCTGATTAGTTACCGGAATTACCCGCAACTGGATGTACATGCAACCAGAAATACACAACGACAGGTTCGGTTGCTCGTATGCCGGAAATGCTTCATATGACGAGGTCAATATTTTGCAAAATTTCAGTTTAGTGAAAATTCACAAGGAGTTCATATGCCGAGCAAATAAACCAACTACAGTGGAACCTCGGATTGTGAGTAACTCGGTTTACGAGTATTTCGCAAGTTGAGCAAAGATTTTTAATAAATTTTGACTTGAAAAACGAGCATGTCTTGGTTTACGCACACACACTCTCTCGCCTTTACACTCCCCCTCCCCGGTTTCACACAGACACACAAACTCTGCTCTAAACAGAAACTCTGCTCTGTCGCGATACTTTTCAAAGTTAAGGTGCTGGTTCATTTGTTTTTTTGTTTTTTTCTACTTTACAGTAGTGATTCCATTAGTCTGCGCTCACGCGAGTGTCATTAGAGAGATTTCTTTTTTTCCCATTAAAACAGTGTTTCCGTTGTGTGTGTGTTTGTTGTGAAACTTAAAAAGCGAGGTGGGGGGAGGGAGGAGGAGTTTTACTGTGTAAGACAAGGTGAGGGAAGGGGCTAATTCCAAACACACACACACACAAATACACAACGCCTGCGCGCACAAACGGAAACACTTATCTGTTGGGATTTATTTTAACTTTTTTTAAAGGTAAAGTGCAGGTTAATTTGTTTTATTTTTACTTTATATATTATATTAATTATTTTTCTGTATTAATTTTTTTGTGCTGTGGAACGAATTGAGTTTTCATTATTTCTTAAGGGAAGATTTGATTTGGTTTATGAGTGTTTTGGAATACGAGCCCGCTTCAGAAATGAATTATGCTCGTAATCCAAGGTTCCACTGTAACTAACTAAATAAATAAAAATTGAATGCTGCAAATACTATGGATGGATGAATGAATTAATGAATTAAAATACAATAAAATAATAATACAATAATAAAATAGGGTGGGTTTGATTGGCCTACATTGTCATCCTCTGTGATATTTTTACCATTTATATTTCCAAGTTCCATTTACTGTATATGCACTAAATAAACCAACCAACAAACAAACAAATAAATAAAATGTACAGATTAATTTATAGTTCTGTTTTTTTTTTTATGATACACCCAATTTTTTTTCATTTATTTTCTAAAATGACCAATTATGATATCACAAAATGTGTTTATCAAGCGTCTTTTTTATTAACAAAAGCCTTTTCAAGCCTAGTTAGTAAAAAGTTCCAGATAGCATAGAGAAGTTTAATGCTGTAAGCGGTGACGCTGGGTGATCTCTTGGCAGGTGACACTGAGTCTGGAGAAGCGCCGGTTTCGGCTGGTGATCGACGGGCTGAGGGCTCAGGATGGTGTGCTGAGTCCAGGAGAGAGCGCGTCCTTTCAGCTCGGCACATCTGTGTACCTGGGCAGCCCTCCACCACACACACACGCTGATCTGAAGGTGATCTAACACACGCACACACACATGTTGTGTTTAACTTGATTTTTTTTACACACCGTCCTAATTTCTCGTGATCTCATGTCCAGTGGAAGGTGTTGCCGGCGCAGGGCGTGGTCGGGTGTGTCCGGAATTTCCGGATGAACGGCTCGGCGTTGGCGGCGCCAGCACTGAATCGCGGTGTGGGTCTGTGCTTCGAGGGGCAGATGGAAAGCGGGGCATACTTCTCAGGGCAGGGAGCTCACGTCATCATCGGTGAGTCGTGATCAAACGCTTTCATCAAGTCAATAACATTTACTGTAGAATTTTATCTGTGATGTGATATCCTTGATTTATATCCAGCATAACTGATGGAAGACCGGCATACTGTAGCTTTCATTATAAATGATTTATAAAATTTAAATAAAACTAATATTTTAGAGGGAAATGAAAGAGTTTTGATTTTGGAGATACTTTTCATGTTTGTTTAGATGAGTCATTTGGAATAAGCCAGAAGTTTGACCTTGTGTTCGAGTTGCGTCCCAGTCACGAGACCGGCCTCCTGCTGTACGCCGGAAACTCCGAGCATCATCTCACTGTGTTCATGAGGAAAGGAGAGGTGAGCCTGTGCACAAAAGGAATTCAAAAAATGTTGTCTTTGTGTGACATTGTGCGACATTGTATTAGCAAAGACAAGAAAAAAACGCACCTGAACGGTGTTTACTTTGGACTTGCAGGTGGTGGCTCAGGTGAATAACGGCGGCGGCAGCTTCAATGTGTCTGTTCAGCCGAAGCAGTCTTTGTGTGACGGCGTGTCCCACAGAATAGCAGGTAACTCCTACCATCGGACCATAGACTACATCTGTAGACATTAGTGTAGGAGAAATGGAAAGAAAATTGATTGTTGATCACATTATCCTCCTCCTCTCTTAGTTATCCAGCAGCACAATGTGGTGGAGATGCACGTGGACACTGAGGGGAAATATATCATCGGCCCGATCTCATCTTCTCCTAACAGGGACAGATTTCCTGTTTACGTCGGAGGTGTTCCAGGTAAACGCGCTTGGACTGAAAAGCCTAATCCTCATTAGTGGAGGGTTTTACTTTTCAAAATCCATAAAAGAAAGTTTGTTCTAGGAATTATTTATAAAATATATAAATATATATATATATATATATATATATATATATATATATATATATATATATATATATATATATATATATAAGAGTTAATGTACAGTAGTAATAATAATAATAATAAAGATTTTTTTTTTTTAAAGAATCAGGCCATTATTTGAATCGCCATACTGTGCTTAAAGTCATCTGTAAATGTCAACTGGTTTCACGCCTTCATTCGCAAGAAAGTCCTGCTTTGATTTGAACACCCCATGTATTTTCCGGCGGAAGCTTTTTAAAATTACTGTTTTATTTTTACTGTGTTGCATTATTTAAATGTATTTGTTGTATATATTTTTTCTGTTATTTAATAATTAATTTATTTGAACACTTGCATTCCATTATATAATATGAATGTTTATTAGCTATATTACTACATTTGACTCTTACAAGTTTCATATTTTTGTTTATAAAAGATGCATACTATTACAATTTCATGGAATAGTGCTGTATTGTATGTATTTTTCTTGCTCAGATTTCAACATGATGATGTAATGTCATCATAAACATGAGAATAATGTGCATTTTATATATATATATATATATATATATATATTAGAATGAATTTGGTTATGATGATCAAAGTGATCTCTTTGTTTTGCAGATCGTCGGCGGTTCCCATTCCTCCCCATTACTGAACCCTATGTTGGATGTCTCCAGAACATGGTCTTTAACAGGGATGTGGTGGTGTTTGAGAAGCTCTCCGGAGTATTCGGGCCTGTAAACGTGCGAGAGTGTCCAATTACTCTGAGAGCTCCTTCTTCACAGTGAAGTCATTTCCACTGCTGTAGGTTCATACACATATACGTATAAGACCAGGAATCATGAATGCTGTATGTCACGGTGTCCTGTTTTTACTGTTAAATACAAAAGTCACGGTTAAGTTATTGTGGACAGAGCTAAAGTAAAGCTGTCGAGTTTTGAGCTCCAAGAGACAGATCTGCCTGAAGACTAAGACCTACAGGTGTCTTCTGATTGGATACATTCATTTATTACCTGGTCTTGTTTGCACAGTATTTATACACACACTAATTTGATTCTTTGTGAAATGATGCATTGTACTGTACTTTGACCACTGTAATGTTTACCATCTGATTGTCGTTTCTACAAGCTGTATTATATTATTATTATATTTGGTGTAAAGACTTATTAGGTAAAATAATGGACCATTTTTGTAATATTGTTGGTGATGCTTGAAATCTTTGCAGTATTAAAGTAATATTTTTCCCCTACTGTTTTCTTTCTGGGCACTTTACCAATGGCAAAATTCCTTACAAACCTCATATACTGTATGACGAAGTCGAAAAAAAAAAAGTTTCTTTGTGATTACAGTAAGTACTCAGTTACACTACACGTGTCTGCATTGCTAAGTGTAAAAATGGAGTAACTTGATTTAGAATAGGTTTTCCATTTAACATAAGAAAACTGAGATGCTCTTCTGCACACTATGTTTGTAGTTCTTCTAAGAGTGCTTATTGGAATTACTTCATCACTTTCTGGCTTATTTGGAGTTGCTTAATTGATTCCTATCTTATTTGGAGTTACAACATAATTTTCAGTCTTCCTGGGTACATCATTTGCTGACTTATTTGAGTTACTCTACCACTTCCTGTCTTATTTAAGTTGCTTCTCAACTTCCTGGTTTCTTTGAGTTTCAAAATTATTTATTGCCATATTTTAGTTACTCTATCACTTCCTGTCTTATTTAAGTTCCTATATAACCTCCTGGCTTATTTGAGTTACTCTATCATTTCTTGACTTATTTGAGTTACTTTATCAATTTTTTACTTTACAGTTACTTTATACATTTTTTGACTTATTTGAGTTACTCTATCAATTTCTTGACTTATTTGAGTTACTTTATAATTTCTTTACTTATTTGAATTACTTTATACATTTTTGACTTATTTGAGTTAGTCTATCAATTTTTGACTTATTTCAGTCACTCTATAATTTCTTGACTTATTTGAGTCACTTTATCAATTTTTGACTTATTTGAGTCACTATCAATTTTTGACTTATTTGAGTTACTCTATCATTTCTTGACTTGAGTTACTTTATCAATATTTGACTTATTTCAGTTACTCTATCAATTTTTGACTTATTTGAGTTACTTTATCAATTTTTGACTTATTTGAGTCACTTTATCAATTTTTGACTTATTTGAGTTACTTTATAATTTCTTGACTTGAGTTACATTATAAATTTTGACTTATTTCAGTTATCTATCAATTTTTTGACTTATTTGAGTTACTTTATAATTTCTTTACTTATTTGAGTTAGTCTATCAATTTTTGACTTATTTGAGTCACTCTATAATTTCTTGACTTATTTGAGTTACTTTATCATTTTTTGACTTATTTCAGTTACTCTATCAATTTTTGACTTATTTGAGTTATCTATCAATTTTTGACTTATTTGAATTACTTTATAATTTCTTGACTTACGTTATAAATTTTTGACTTATTTCAGTTACTCTATAAATTTGACTTATTTGAGTTACTTTATCATATGACCCGAAGTTAGTATTTATCAAAAATATATATTTTTACTATTTTAAGTTTACTATATATGGTTTATTTGGAGTTACTGTATCACTTTCTGACTTATTTGGAGTTATGATGCCATTTTCTCTCTTCCTGACTTGAGTTGCAAACTCTTACTTACTGTTTTAATTTTTTTTTTTTTTTTGGAATTACTATATACCTTTCTACATTATTTGGAGTTAACTTATCACTGGCTGGTTTGTTTGGAGTTACTTCATTGATTCCTGGCTCATTTGAGTTATTATATCAGCTATTAGCTTATGTGGAAATACTATATTATTTTCTAGCTTCCAATCTTATTTAAGTTGCTCTATCACTTCCTGGCTTATTTCAGTTCCTTTATGTTCCTTTATAACTTTCTGTAATGTTTAGAAAATGTCATGTGTAAAAAGTTCAGATCAGCAATTTCAGTAGCTACTGAAACCATCATTAATGTGGCTGTTAAAGTACAAATATATACTTTATACACATATACGTGTATAAAGTCTTAACCCATAGCATACGGTTGTTTGGTAGTCTAACTGTAGGAATGATCATGTGTACATGTGTTTTTATTAATAGATTATCTCAGCCCTTCTTAGTTTCCATCCAAAAATGACATCAAAAAAGAAAAACTAATTTATGTCCATCATTTATTTTCCGAAAGCAACAGTCAAGAACAGCATGGGTATAATAAAGGACATGTTACTGCTGAGGACAATGAAATCAAAAACACTTCAGACGTAGCTGTCATGTTTTTCAGACATAGCTGCCTCCACCAGGACAATATTTTCAGTAATCTTCACAGAATACACTACAACTGTGTTTAACTTAAGTGGTTAAATGCTGTTTCCTTAGGTAAACACAATCATACCATTTTGAGTAATACTTTATTTACCAGTACAGTAGCTAGGTAGTATTCATCACGTCAGCATGCAGTGATGTCAGGTACGACCTACTGTAGCACACTGGACCTTCAAGTACCTAATAGGTTATGTGTGAAAAGTATTCAGTTTGAACAGTAGCACATCATGCTGCGTTAGAATAATGACAGTACAGCTAATGATTAGTCCATCCTTTGCAAATATAAGTGGATAATTACTTACATGACAAAAAGAAAGTGTTTTATAATTCCTTATGTAATTACCTGCTAATTTCAGTCAGCTTATTTCATATCATTGTAATGTTACTCAGCACTAACTGCTTAAGTGTACCTGGTACTTTCAACATTACTCACCGCACGTTTAAATATTCCATTTAGAAAAACATGACTCATATGACTTACGTCACATGATCACAAACTGCATGGATATAATTACAATCTGAGTAACTATTGCATTAGAGTACAAACCTGGCCAGTTTTACAAAAATATTACATACGGTTTGTCAAAAGTCTGTGTGTAAATAACCTATAACTTAAATACCACATACAGTACCGGTCTATTAAACAATACTTTTTCTGTACTGCAAAATAAAGGCTTGATTTCACATTGAAGATATTTTTAGCAAACCACAAGTAACAGCAGTTTTCTCTAAAATGTAACAGTAATCAGTAATACATTTTAAGTCATACAGATTCAGACGATGACATCACATATATACGGATACATTGTTATTTTGGAATTTGTTAGTAGAACAACAAATATTTCAGAATTTACTGACAAACAACATTCAGGTTCTTTAGGCAGCCTCTTTTTATACTTTGGTATGTCTTAAAAAATATTTTAAAAATTTAGATGTGCAACTGCGAGCTGTATGAGTGAGTATTAAAGTAGGAGGTGTGACGGTGATTTGGCAAGATTTTTGTTCAAGTTGTGATGAAGACTACACAATTACATTTACAACATTTGGCAGACGCCCTTATCCAGAGCGACTTACGTTTAATCTCATTATAAATAAGAGCAGTTAAGGATTAAGGGCCTTGCTCAAGGGCCCAACAGTGGCAACTTGGTGGTGCTGGGGTTTGAACCTGGGATCTTCCGAATCAGTAATACAACACCTTGATCACTGAGCTACCCCTGTCCACTTAAACTACCACATGGCCAGGAAAAAGAAAGAAATAACATGTATTTTAAAATGTCCTATCTCTTACAAGTTCTGAACATGTAACCTATTTTTTGTAAACTCGATAAAATAAATTAGAAGTGCTTGTAAGTATAAACACAGGCACTAGTTGCAAAATGTGCTTTGTGACTGGACTTTTCCAGTAACAATTCACAAAGTAAAACTGACCATTTATCTTTTCACATCGAGCATTCAAAATAAAAATATGAGTGGTGTTCAAGTCAAACGGGACCGGTCATTTTGCTCACAAGACATCATGCATGGTATGGTGATGAGACTCTTAACCGAAGGAAAACATTCAAATGGGGTAAACGTTTTCTCGGATGAGATGGCTCAGGGATTCCAGAAACCTTTCTACCTTGATGTTATCCAAGTACTAGTGAAATGCTGGGATAAGTGCATTAGTGTAGCAGGGGGATTATATAGCGAAATAAAGGTACAGTGGTACTTCAGCATACAATTTTTCGCCTTAAGAACTAAAATTTTGCAAACATACAACGCATTTTCAACATACGAACTGAGCTGAACTGAACCGGCTAAGCTGCACGTACATTCGGGAGCTGTTTAAAACTTGTTTGCATCAGTGAAAGGCCAAGTAAAGCGAGTTTACTAATTTCCTGTGTTTTTTGTGCAAGATTTAGTGAAGACATAGCACCATGGGTCCGAAGAATGTTAGCAAGAACGGTAGCAAAAAGAAAACAGACACTTTCAGTTTAATTTTAAAAGCAGCTGGTGATAAGAGCAATCATAAATTAGGGTTAAATCAAATTAAGTTTAATGTCTATTTATTTCATATTTTACTTCATTTACATGTCTTTTCTAAATGTTTAGATTGTTTTCATAGGCACAAAATATGATTATAGTGGTGGAAATTGGTAATATTGGTAATATTTTTGGGTGACTGAAACGGATTATCTGCATTTACATTACTTCCTATGGGACAATGCGTTTGGCAATATGAATTGCGCCTTAAGAACTCGTCTCCGGAACGCATTACATTTGTATGCCGAGGAACTGCTGTAGTTTTTACTCTGTACAAAAGTCATCATAAGTCCTGGTTTGACATGAACACCCCAATGTAAATTGTCCTTGGGGGTTAAAAGGAGGAGAAGAAAACAAAACAAAAACAAACAAACAAACAAAAAAGCATTGACCCTTGGCCAGTCCATGATCATCAGTAACAGTCTGAGGCTGTGCCCGTTCCTTTTCGCTTGTTTCCGATTTCTCTGAATGACGTTTCAGGTGTTTGTTGCTGGTTTGTGTACATTCACATTATTTCTGACAAGGAGAACTACAGAAACTCCATTACTGTGGAGTCGTCGCTGTGGCTGAAGAAGCTAAAGCTGAGTGGATTCGCACATGCAGCCTGTTCTCGAAATCGTACGCGGAGAAGTCCTCCTGCAGAACACAAAAGACGGGATTAGTGCGGATTATCTGTTTAAATAGATCACATTAAGGGCGGATATTCCTCTACTTCAGACACGTTCGGATTTGTTCTGAGCAATACTGTGCACACGGCAATGATGCACAATGATGCACACGGCCAAGTGAAAATCAACAATGTTTTAAAATGACAATATTATTAAGCCTACTTCAAGAAGCATTTTATTATCTACTTGTGAGTGTACATTTCTTGGTTTATTTTTAAATTATGCTAGTTTCATTTATTGAACAAAAGCAAAATGATGTGCCATAAGAAAAAAGAAATTTACGCAGAGGAAATTTGCAAAACGTGTCTAGAAATAGTCTTATCATTAGGTTGTTGTAGGGTTATAATAATCATTTTAGATACGTTTAACTAGACTTGAACTATTTTCACTTGCTACAATTTTTTTTGCAGTGCAATTACCTTTACCATAAAAACTAATCTAATGTGAACTAATGTGTTCAATTTGCAAAAATTGATTCCAGACTAACCTTAAGTCAAAAAAATGTAAATAAATAAATAGCTAAGTTTTGTCCTATTTTCTGTGGCATCCCTGATAAATACAGTAATCGATGTTGCACATATACACATTTACTTATATGCATTTCACACACACAGTATACAAAGTATGAAATAAAAATGAACTATGCAACTGTCAACCATTCAGGACTCTTTTAAAGGGGGGAAATTAAGATGGCTCTTAATGTATTCATAAATACAATATTAATAAATCTTTGGGTTTTGTTATTAAAATGCAAAGCTCCTATGCAAAAATGCCGGTTGATCTGAAACGCTCTTTTAAATCTACATGTGTAGTTCGCAGTTTGCATTCACCAAGTAGCTAAAGTTATGTACGCGCCTAGCTTTCAGTAGTAGCGATTATGAACTAATATTGACAAGTACAATTAACCGCCCCAAAAAGTCCCATAGACTTAACATTGAGAACCAACTTTGACGGATTGTAGCGCAGACTAGGGATGGGTCGCTCGACACCCAGTTTCGACACACGTCTCGAGTTTTCGACACTCTAGTGCTTCTAAACAGTGTCCCGGAGCGTTGCTTGAAACGAGGCGGGCACGTGACTTGTGGAAACGAAGCTTTGTTACGTCACTGACACGTCACGGACACGTCACGCAGGACTCAAACACAGAGCGCGTCTATTGCGCTGTCCCATACCCGCTGTCCATTTATTCCAATGTTATAATTATATCCATAATTGTCATGCCCATATGTATGCCTATATGTTTTTGACGTGGTGTATTATTGTTAAAAACATTATAATAAAAACAATGACGGTTGAATGTTTGTTGCATGAATGTAAATTAAAACACCTTGCGGGCTCAACCACTGTTCCCAAAAAGTCCCTCCTCAACTACAAACTTGTTTGCTGCTTGTAAACGCCGTCCTTGTGAACGCTGTCTTATTAGATATGCAAACAAAACCTTACAATGAACAAAACATGTGAATGGCACGGCTGGTGTAGGGAATTTTTTTACCACCAGATGGCGAAGTAGAGTACTGTGTCAAAAAGCTTCGAAGATGCCCCAGTGACTTATAATGGGGAATTTGGTACATGACTTGTTCCGTTTGTCGTAGACCCGTGAAAGAGGTGTCATATCGTTCGGCTTATTCGGGAATGGGGGGCTTGACATGACTTTTCTAATGGGCGAGTGGTAAACTGCAATTAACATACAGTGGTAACTTCCATAGGATCTTTGAAACTGAATTTAACTGTGGATCCCACTGTCGTAGAGACACGGGGGAGCGCTCATTTAACACAGGCAACCGATCAGACTTTCGCATTTATCATCATGCTCATAAGCCACACCCCCTAGCAACACCATTAGCATGATGCTAACAATATTAGCATGTCGCTAGCATTATGCAAACTATGTTAGCATTTTGCTCTTAGCATGATGCTAATATGATTAGCATATTGCTAACATCACGTTAAGCTGATTAGCATGTTGCTAGCATTATGCTAACTACATTAGCATTTTGCTCTTAACATGATTAGCATGCTGTTAATATGATTAGCATATTGCTAACATCACGTTAAGCTGATTAGCATGTTGCTAGCATTATGCTAACAATATTAGTATGTTGCTAGCAACATCATTAGAATGCTGCTAACGTGACGCTCGAGTGATTAGCATGTTGCTAGCATGACTCCGATGTTTTGCCACAGCAAGCACCGCTAATCAGAAAATGTACCTCTCTAGGTCCTGTATAAAATCCCATTTTGTTAATGAAATAAGTGTATAACTGATCGTACCTTGGCCTGATGAAGCAGAGCTCTTCCTTTGGCTGTAGACTGGAAAAAATAACAATATAAAACATTAATTTTCAGTCAGATTAAACATCCGCACATCATAATATTTATAAAGCTGTGCCTCTAAGATACTTTCGCGAACTTTACGAATGCAGCTTAAATCCACATGCATCAGTAGGCGAGGCATCAGAAATGTAGACCCTACATTAAAACATATGCTACACACACTTGCCTCAGGGTTTTCTAGGAGAACACATCCCAGCTCATAGAGGGAATAAGGCTGCACGTACGAGTTACTGACTTGTCCTTCTTCATCTCTAAACGCCATCTGAAAACTCTGCAGTGGACACAGACACACATTTAGACACATGATACAACAACCCATGTACAGTACAGTATGATGGCAGATATACTGTACGTGCTAAAATTTAGACGTTAACTTTATTCCTTAGCACAGTTTGGATTCAGTCGGTGCTCGGCACCTGTATCGCGCTGGCGTTGTCCCCTAGACTTTTGTGCACGGCCCCCAGCAGCAGGTGTCTCAGTCCGCAATACGACGAGCCGTCCATCTGCTGTAGAACTGACGCATAGAGAAAATGTCGATCAGCATGTGTTCATTTAGTCATATGAACATTATTAGAGATATGACCTATTCTTCTTCTTCTTTTTTTGTGTGCTGTGCGATTAACCTTCAATCATGAGGTGCAGTTTGGCGCTGGAGCAGTTAGCGAGAGCTTTCCAAAGGTACAGAATCTCGATGGCAGCCATGGTGCATCGTTCTTTCGTAGGGCCGGGTTTCCTTAAATCCTCAGCCTGTTAACACACACACAAACAATTTTTTAGTTTTAGAGAAATTCGATTAAATCTTCATTTCATAAAGCTAACCTGATGTGCACTGAGGTGTCTGCGCACCGTTTTCCCTCAGTGTTTCTCAAACTTACCTTCCTCATGGAAAAATGCTCAATCTGGTTGTGTTTCCTCTTGAAAACCAGAGCTGCGTCTTTCAACACCTTACAAGCTCCGTCTAAATCGCCTGCAGCTCCCTGACACACTGAAATATAAACATCAGTAATCAAAGTTTTTTTATTTATTTTTATTTTAACCTTTTTATCTATACCATTGACCCCAGCATTATTGTTTATTAATTATGATTAACTCTTAAATGATGAATTTATTTATTCAGATTTTCTTTACCTCCAGTGAGGTAGGAGTAGTAGCACTGGGACCAGCGTGACTCCGTCCTCAGACGCTCGAATGCTTTGTACGCTTCAGAGAAGCTCATTTCGATCATACTGCACCAACCTTTATTAGATGTTAGGAGTGGGGAAGAGGCTCGTCAGAGTTAAGGAGGTTATTTTAAACTCGGTTTAAGTAAGTCTGTAAGTTATGGAAATGGTTAGACAGTAGGTCTGTAAGACAGTTCAGTCAGTGAGTCTGTCAGTTAATATGTCAGTACATCTGGTCAATCAACGTCAGTAAGTGAGAGAGGCAGTCAGTCATTTTCTCATTGAATCAGTGAGTGTGTAAGCCAGTCAGTGAGTCAGTCAATCAGTGAGTGAATCAATAAGTTAGTAAGTCAGTCAGTGAATCAGTCAGTGATTGAGTGGGTGAATCAATAAGCGAGCCAGTGAGTCAGTAAGTCAGTAAGAAAATCAGTCAGTGAGTGAGTGAATCAGCCAGTGAGTCAGTCAGTCATTTAATGAATCAGTTGGTGTGTCACCCAGTCAGTGATTTTGTGAGTAAGTGACTGAGTGAGTGAGTGAGTCAGTCAGTCAGTCATTGAATCAGTGTTTTTGGTAGCCACACAGTCAGGCACTGAGGAAATGGACGAGTGAGTCAGTCAGACAGTTAATGAATCAGTATGTGAGTCACCCAGACAGTCAGTCAGTCAGTCAGTGAATGAGACGGATCACTCACTGATCCGTTTCACTGATTTGGAAAGTGGTTAAGCCAGTCTGTCAGTCAATTAATCAGACAATCAGTCAGTGAATCAGTGAGTGAGAGTCAGTCAGTCAGTTAATTAATTACTAAGTGAGTGACCCAGCCAGTCAGTAAATGAGTGAGTGAGTGAGTGAATCAATCAGTCAGTAAATCATTAAATCAGTGAGTGTGTAAGACAGTCAGGCAGTGACTGAGTTAGTTGGTCAGTCAGCTAGTCAATGTGTCAGTGAGTCGCACAGTCAGTGAATGAGTCAGTCAGTGATGCAGGCAGTCACTCAGTGAAACTGAGATTGAATTACTGTATCAGTCTACCAGTCGGTGAGTCAGTCAGCGAACCAGTGAGTCAGTATAACAGTGAATCGGTGAATCAACCAATCATTTTTAAAACAGATTACGATGGTTGGTTCTTATTTCAGTCAATGAGTAGTAAGTCATCACACAAATCAGTGATTGAGTCAGTCAGTAAAACTGAGATTAAATTACTGAATGCATCAGCCTGCCAGTCAGTCAGTGAATCGATGAGTCAGTCAGTCAATCAGTCAGTCATTTATTCATTAAGTAAATCAGTGAGTGAGTGAGTCAGTGAATCAGTGAGTCAACCAGTTACTGAGTCAGTATAACGTCGAATCGGTGAGTCAACCAGTCATTTTTAAAACCGATTACATCAGTTCAAAACCCGGTTGGTTCTTATTTCAGGTCAGTGAGTAGTCATCACACTAATCAGTGACATCAGTAGGTACTTACAAGTTTGAATTCAGTCAGTCTGTCACGTAAATAGGAAATGTGCTGGAACACAGGAAGAGGTTTGTACAGTATAGCAGCCTCAGGTGTACGAGCTGCAGTGGTACAGAGTGACTTACCAATCTCGTACAGACAGATGTGCTGGATTTCCCTCTGTTCTGAAGCCAGCTTCAAAGCGTTGTTAAAGCATATTAAAGCCCTGCTGATCTCACACTGACAGAAACAGACCAACAAAAAAAAGGAACATTACACAAACTCTTTCGAGAACACACACAGGCGTGGCCATGATGCTAGTACAGCTGAAGCGGCATGCGCTCACCTCGAGCCGCAGCACTCGGCCTTTAAAGAAGATGAAGAGGGAGGAGTTTGGATATTCGGCTTCATTCTTCTCGAGTATGGCTTTAGCAGCCTGAAGTCCTGCCTCCGTTTCAGAGCCGTCCAGTGCAAAGAAGGGCTGGACGACCGTGTGATACCACAGCAAGGCCAGTCTGAGAGACACACACAGGGATATAAAGATGACTGTTGAGGACTGTACAGGCAGATCTCGCTATGGTATGTAGCCAATTTTAAGCATGGCTTTAATCAAACACACCCACAAGCCCAACCTACATCAATATCGGTGTTTATAATGTAATAACACTCACCTTAGATTTTAATAACAGTTAAACAGTTTATACAGTATGTATACATGTGTCTATTGTTCAAAATGCTGAATAAGCAAGTTTAAATTTCACTTAGATCTGAAAGAAACATGGCTACTCTATTAACTGACCACACATTGTTTCTGTGCAATTTTATTTTTTTACTGCCCCGCTGTCCCAGCATGCTTCTTTACACCTACTCACGTAGAGAGAGGGGCCTTCATGTCCTTACTTTCGCTGGAGTACATGAGGGCGGCGAGTCCCTCCTGTCGCGAGCCGGGGAATCCCAGCAGGTTAATGATCCTCAGAAGGTGAGGAGGCACCATGGAGATGCAGAGGTGGAACAAGCCGTAGCCGAAGCTGACCGAGCCCTTCAGGCGACTCAGGGACTCCGCGGTCACGCTGCGATCGAGTCGCGGCCGAGATTTCGAGCCGTGCTTGGGACGACTGGGGGACGCTTTGCGGCTGTCGCCGTGTTGCTTGGGAGCCCGTGACACCTCTGCGACCCGGGCCAGGGCGCGATCCTGACTCGGTTCAGGTTCAGGTTCAGGACCGTCACTAGAATAGACAGTTGAGGTACTCTGATTTTCTTTGGGTTGATCAAAAGAAAGTGCCCCCTGTGGTACCGAGGACCTCCTCTGGTAAGCCTCCTGCAAGCGGGTGATCTCGTTATAGCACTTGTTGTACATTTTCCAGGCCTTGCGAAGGGTCCAGCCAGCTTTGATATAACCTGTACAAACACAAGAAGTAAAAATAATGCGTGTTGATTAAAAAAAAAAAAAAAAAAAGTGTTAAAACTGTGCATACAGTACAGATGTCCAAAAGGCACAAACCTGAGAGCTCTTGTCTGACAAAGGACAGCACTGCAAGATAGACCTGGCAGTCAGCCACTATGATGAGCCTCTGCAGCCGCTCGATCACGGACACCTCTGACTTCTGACCCTCCACCTGCTGCACATAAAAGACAGAAGGGTCAAGTCAGGAGGGAATTTTACCACTTCGCATGATCAGCCTTTCTGGAACAGTTCTTTTGAGAACAGTATTGTGTCGAGTGCGTTTGCAAAACCCATCAAGCTTCATGATGAAACTGGATGTCATGAAGACCTTCCCAGGAAAGCAAGGCCAAAACTTACCTCAGAATCTGCAGAGGAGACGTTCATGTAGCTTTACCAGCCTCAGAAATCACCAATTAACCTCAAACATCACCTCAGATTAGAGTCGTTATGAAGGATTTACAGATCAGAAGTAGCAGAAACATCTCAATACCAACTGTTCAATGGAGATTATTGTGTATTTTGGACGCCTTCGGTATTGTTTTACAGTGTAGAAATAAATAAAATAAAAAATCAGGAACGACCATGAAGTTAGAAAATGACCCCAAACTGTTGAGTGGTAGTGTATATGCCAATAAGATTCTCGTCATCTTTTGAAAAATGTGTGTGTAAAGCTTTAAAGTTTCGTAGACGAATGAATGACTCGCTCGGTCCGTTTGCTGAGCATCGATAAGCCAGGAGGGACACACAGTCAAACTCACAAACACGGTGTGTGTCAGAAAGGTCTCTAATGATAATACAGAGTATGTCTGGTCTCGTGTATATCTGATACTTCAAACATTATAAACAAGAGAGAGAGAGAGAGAGAGAGAGAGAGAGAGAGAGAGAGAGAGAGCGAGCACACGTTTTAAATCCCAAAGAGAAGATAATTTTTTTTAAAAACCCACTAACTATACATAATGTATATAAATTAAAGTGCCTCTTTTTATTAAAAAGTCAATATATTAAGTATTTTCAATGATTCTGCCATTTTTTATTTATAGTATTCCCCAAAAGGTTTGCACATATCTGGAAAATTTTTTTTTTTAAATACTGAAAAAGCCTTAAATGTTTCCTGCTCATTACCGAGCTCAAGGTGAGAGCGAGACACAGCTGTAGGCGTCATGCAAAAGGTTTTTAACAAAGCACAATGAAACAACCTTGTGTGTCTGTGGGTGTGCATTCACTCTCAGAACAATCGAGACAAGACAAGGTTCGTCACATTGCTGCAGGTAGCATGATAAGATGTTACACTGTCGCGTTTGTACATAGAAATGTGCGCTGATGTGTAAATTTGATCTGAGCGAACTCTCTGTACTGATTATGTGTGTGTGTGTTAATTTTTGGCTTTTGTTCTCTATCTTGACCTTGAAGGAATGAGGTATTTGTATCACCCTGGATACCCGTCCTGTCTGGGTCGGAGAAGAAACATGTGAAAGTGACAGGAAGTGGATGTTGTGTAACTATGTAGTATAAAGAGCAACCTCCAGGATCGCTCTTTGACGCAGGCTGGATCGCTGTCCTTAACTGACTGAGCAGATGTCTAATTCTTTTTTTTTTTTCCTATGTGAATTATTGATGAAGAAAATCAAATAAAAGGGAATATGATTTCCCAACAAATTTATGTAACTGTAGTGAACTCTGAGAACCGTTATAGTCGCTCAAACTGCGTGGTTATGGGACGACCGGCGGCACAAATGTTTTTGTTTTCTGAACAGATGTTACACTGCCTGGAGCGGGGTAATGTTTTCTTTACCGCTAGCACACTTCCGATTTCATTTTTGCTGCCAAAAGGTGCCTCATTTAATTAGCAAGGCATTTAATCCATGCTTATTTTATTGTTCTCTGTACCGAGGACTCAGTTAAAACTCAAGTACTTTTTTTTTTTAATTGCAGAACACAATAAAGCAATAGATAACTGTGCATTGTTTTCTCTTGTACTGTACATCCAGGTTTATGTTTTCTCTCTATGCAGTTATTCTCCATGCTAAAACCTTATGTGTTTTCGAGCAAGGTTTGTATTTTTCAGAAATTAGAAATGTGTACAATGAATACTCATACAGAGTCAGCCAAAAAAAAAGTTTACACGCCCTTCAGGAAAAGAAAATCCTTGTATTAATATTTTAATACTAGATGTATGTAATTATTAATATTATATTAATATAACATACATCATAATATTTTTCTTTTGCCAAAGTCTGTATACTAATATATATATATATATATATATATATATATATATATATATACACACACACACACACACACACACACACACACACACACACATATACACACACATATACACACACATATACACACACATATACACACACATATACACACACATATACACACATTGCCAGGCCAAAAAAAAAAAAAAAAAATTACACATTCAAGATACAAAAGTTCATAAAGTCAGTTTTAGCTTTGATTACAGCACACAATATATGGACTATGGCGTGTGCCACCAGGGAAACAAAAACCCTCCATAGATGTGATGTACTGCCCATTCAGTACATTCAGGTCGTCAGCTGACTTCATTTTACTGCCACATAACGTTGCAGAGTCTCGACCTGAGCGACTGAAGCACCTTCCCGATCATAACACTGCCTCCAGAGGCTTGTACAGTGGACACTATGCATGACAGGAGCATCGCTTCATGTGCTTCCCTTCTTACCCTGACACTCTGGAATAGACTCAAACACACATGACCTTTTTTCCATCGCTCCAAAGTCCAATCTCCAAGCCTTTTTTCTGAATTTTTTTTCCGGACATAGTGCGCACTCTTAATTTCACTATTAAAACATAACTCTGGTTTTGACTGTTGCTTTTTTTTTTTTTTACCATGCAACTTCACCAAATGTTTAAGTAATTCCCTATTCATAATTTGTATTCCGACCACATTTCTTCCACAAAGATGTTGATAATGTGTTGAATGGTTCTTAACCCAGTTCCATTAATGCATAAGGTGAGGTACACCCTGGACAGGGTGCCAATCCATCATATGGCGCGCACACACACACACACACACACACACACACACATTCACACACTACAGGCAATTTAGAAACGCCAGTTAGCAGGTGGAGAACATGCAAACTCCAAGCACACAGAGACGGGACTCGAACCCGGACCCTGGAGGTGCGCGGCGACAGTGCTGACCACTACACCACCGTGCCAGGCAGTGTATATTCTTAAACAATAAAAGATCTCCTGTAAGCCGAGCTGAACAGATGAACTACGCCGTTTTATATTGCTGCACTTGTTCAGCTTGTCTTTTGAATTATAACTATTCAACAAATTAATAACTCTAACAGCTGGTTGAGTTACATGATAACAGAGTTATAATTCTCTTATAGGAAGGTAATCAATATTTTACTCCATATTTATGATTTCTCATATCACCACGGACGAACGCTCTTATACAATACCGTGCTCATAACTCAAACACTTTTTTCCTTCCAGTGTTAACATAAGAGCAGATGTATGGGGCATTTTATCTTTTGTTTTATTGTGTTTTGCCATTAAAAATCTGCAAGCAGGACATTATTGTAAATGAAACTTTGTAGTTTTAATTGGGTCCTCGGGTGTAAAGAACAAACGAAGTAAGCATCGATTAAATGACTTGGCGAGTACATTTATTGAGTTATTTATCGGCACAGCTGCTTTGAAAGCTCTCTGCTTGAAGTCAAAACCCCAGCCATGGAATATAAAACAGCAGATATTTTGTTTATTCCTGCTCTTCAACAGCATAAATATCTCAGGCTTTCCTCAGACAGCTACAATCCGTTGTTACTTTTTAAACTGCGTAATCTTGTTTTTTACGTCCAACGGAAAGATTTACACTTCATGCACCCCGCTTACGGTCATTAAAACGTTACTAAACACCGGGCCAGGAGTTATGCTCACGTTCTTCTTGATCTTGTTCTTGATGGTCTCGATCACGCCGGCGCTGTCGCCCTCGCACATTTTCTCGGTGGCCCGGAGGTCCTCGGACGCTAATTGCATCTTTTCCTCTTCGAACGTCATCATGGCGTTCTGGAAAGCAGAGAAGTAACCTTAATCTTTCACTTTAAAATTTTACATTTTGAAAACCGCTTTGATTTGACCCAATCCCTACTTCAGGGATGATGATGATGATGACGACGACCACGTGGCATTGTTGTTGTGAAAACAACGTACGGTACAAATCGCATGACACCCAGCCTGACACCAAAGATTCAGCAGTTTCACAAAGGAAGTAGACTTACCAGAAAACTGACGAAGCTCGCGCCGAAGCTCATCAGAGGGCTGTAATTCCTGCGGCACAAAGAGGAACCGATTCAAAGTTATTTTTGTTTAATTAAGAAGCACTTGATGAACAGAAAGAGGTACTGGGAGTACGGAATTCCATCTCAAAGCCTAAAACGGTGGGTTTGCGATTCTTAACCAAATTGCGGTTGTCGTTTACATGAAAACAATGGTGCGGTAGTTTTCTAACAGAGAAACCAGAAGATGTGAAGTTCCTCTGGTAAAACTGAAAATAAGTGCGAGTATTGTACTGTAGATGAATCGGTCACGCGTATTCCTATGGAAAGGAAACATTGCACAAGAGTAACTACACAGGAGTTCGAAAGCCAAACATGTTGCAAAATTAGGTTGAAAGTTTGGCTTGCTGAGCATTATAAGGAAGTAGTGTGTGTAAAAAAAAAAAAAAAAACTAAAATAAACAAATAAATAAATAATTTAAAAAAAAATTTTTTTTTTTTACTCTGCTCCTTAAATGCCTTCTTCGTCAGAACCGGCTTGGCAGGGGACCATGTTAAAAAACGTTCTGATAAGCTGCACTTCCTGAAAGGTCGGATTCTTCTTATACCAATCTACCACCTATCAAAACAACACATCATCTTA
This sequence comes from Clarias fuscus, assembly GCA_030347435.1. Classification (NCBI taxonomy): domain Eukaryota; kingdom Metazoa; phylum Chordata; class Actinopteri; order Siluriformes; family Clariidae; genus Clarias; species Clarias fuscus. Next base: position 32,723,242 of record CM059205.1, read on the forward strand.
CACTCATTCTTCTACCACTACACGCTCTGAATCATAAACACCATCATTAAACTTCTGTCAGATCCTGATGCATCACTACACTGCCAAAAGTATTCGCCGGCCTGACTCAACATGCATATGAACTTGAGTAACATCCAACTCTTAATCCTTAGAGTTTAGTAATATGATGTTGGCTCTGCCCCCTTTGCTGCTATAACAGCTTCGACTCTTCTGTCCAGGCTTTCCACAAGTTTAGGAGTGTGTTTATGGGAATGTTTGATCATTCTTCCAGAAGTGCATTTGTGAGATCAGACACTGATGTTGGACAAGAAGGCCTGGCTCACAGTCTCCGCCCCTAATTCATCCCAAAGGTGTTATATCGGGTTGAGGTCTACACCAAACTCACTGATCCATGTCTTTAGGGGCGGGACGTTGCTTTGTGCACTGGTGCGCCGTCATGTTGGAACTGGTGTGGGGTTGTTTTTCAGGAGTTGGTTCTCGGCCCCTTACTTCGCGTGAAAGGAACTCTTAATGCTTCAGCAAACCAGGACATTTTGGACAGTTTCATGGGGACGGTCCCTTCCATCATGACCACATCAGTGTCTGATCTTCTGGAAGAATGGTCAAAAATACCCATAAACACACTCCTAAACCGTGTGGAAAGCCTTCCCAGAAGAGTTGAAGATGTTATAGATACAAAGCTACGTCCTAATCTACTCCTTAGGGTATCTACAGCTTTAACGGAGAACGTCCATGGGCGAGACAGTCTTTTGTCCACACTTCAAAAAGAAATGAAGTTAACAGTTCATTATGGTCCTAGAAGGGTTTGATAACGGACCGTTTTTAGAACGATTCCAATCCGTTTCTATTTTCTTAGCTTGATGCAGTCCGATTCATTTGATCGCTGACCCGATACAATGTTATCATGATAACCAGGTGCCGATTCGATATGTTTTGCGATTCTGTATCACAATTTTCTAAATGTTATATATATATTTTTTAGACTTTTGTTACAATTCTAAACAAACTTAGCAAACAATTCTCTCCTATTACACGGAACCCTGCCAGTGTGTGAATTGTTTAGAGCACGCCTCCTTTAGGATTAAAGAGGAACTGCAACATTTTACTGCCTCAAACGCAAATATATACAAGTAAAAAAAAAAAAAAAAAAAAGCAGCAATACATGGATTGGCACACAAACAGATCATGACGCGTAACTGAATCTTATTTTTTCCTCCCATCTCCACAGTGTGTCCACTCTATACAATATCCATGGTCTGAATCTGACAGATAAAATAAAACTATAAAGATTAGAACAAAAACAAGACAGAATATAATGGAATAATTCTTCATGAAACTGAAAGATAAAAAATAAAAAAAGATTAGAATAAACCTAAAAATAAAACCTTATTCAAATAGAATGATATAAAACATAACTTCCTTAAAATAAAGTAGTGTAGAATAAAAATGGACATTTTCATAATGTTATTAGAATAGGAAAATACTTACTAAGACTTCATTAAAATGAAAACAGAACAAAATAATAAGTAATAAAAACAAAATGTTACAATTAAACTAGAATAGAAGGGGGAAAAAAAGAAAAAGCAAGAAAATATAATGCATTTAAATAAATGTACATTTATTAATGTACATTAGAATTGAATGGAACAATATATGAAAGCTTAATTTTAGGCTTGGACACAAACTCTTAACTGTTTTCTTAACTTTTTGGACATTTAGCTTTCTTCTTTTCTTAAATGTTTTTCACTTCTTCTTTTCTTACACAGATGTTATAGCAATCACACAGAGGCTTGTGCAACACCTGGTTAATTGATGAGCTTCCTCAACGTGAGAAAGCGTCCTGTTGCGGCCCTAAATGTCACTCCGCTCATTTGCTGCACCGTGAAGGCCACTGCATGCTGGGATATGAGTGTACGAATGCGCTGTCAGTGATTCACACCAAACACAACTCTGATAAAGCAGGAAGGGGCAATTTACCACATAATATTAATTATCAGTTAAATGGACCTAAAATGATGCCATGAAACTGGCAAGTGTTTTTCCAGCATGCATGTTGTTCATTTTGGTTTTACAACGTATACAGGCCACCAAACCTTTGCTTTTAAATGAAGGAGTGAATCCTAAATACGACGCAGGTACGATCACAATAATCGGTATTAGTCGTCATCATTGTGATCACTCCAGCCACCGGGAGTTTCACAAACTGCAGGTCCCAAGCTTGGATAAATTTACAGGGTCGCGTCAAAAATGGCATCCGAGATAAAACCTGTGCCAGGTCTAGTAAGCGAGAAAGAATTTCCGATGTGGCGGCCTCTGACGTGAGCATCATCATCAGGATTACCGACACCATTATTATTATTATTATTTTGCATGAAAATATAAAGGAGCAAGTGTGACAAAGTGACCAGAACTCATGATCTCCAGCATGCTCAGTAAAACCTACCAGCTGTTCTACTTATTAAACTGCACAACACTTCTGTATCTCATGCTACTGATTACTTTTAAGCGAAGAGTTCTTCATAACACATATTGACGTTGAGCGCGTATTTTATCACTTTATTCTTTTGCGCTCTTCATGGAGGTTTCTTTTATGTAGAAATGCTTTCAATGGCATTTGTTCCCAAGACCCAAGACTAGTCTTTCCAAGTCATTAGGTTTTACTGAGCGTGCTGGAGAATATGCCAGAGTTCTTCATTTAACTTGCTAATTTTTATTTTCATGCAAAACCCAGGAGCCTACATTAGAGGTTTTTGTTTGTTTGTGTGTCATGTAATAAGTTGCTTTATTGACTCTTCTGAAATGTTATTAATGTTCGGAAATAGTGAATGTTTTTGTACAAAATACTACATATGACAGAATTTTTTTACATTATATAAACCTTTAGATGTGCACTAATACTTAATAAATATATAAAATACTTTGTACTTATGCTTGATTGAGCTTCATGATGACTCGTGATTTATCTCATCTTCTAACCGGTAGTGATACAGTAGGGGAGTGTTCTTCAAAATATTTTCCTTTTCTGGGTAAATCTCATAGTCTGGCTTCAGCTTTTAAAAGACTGACACTGTTACATTTGTTTCCTTTTTAAAAAAAAATCTTTTTAGAATCCCGAAGGTCCCGCCTTCGACAGACACTAAAGCGATGACTTTAAACAACTCAATATGACATGATGTCACTATCAGTGAAACATCAGGTGTGCTGAGATACTTTATCAAACTTGCTAAAGAGACATGACACTGGTGTGTGTGTGTGTGTGTGTGTGTGTGTGTGTCAGGACCCCAGTCGCAGGTCATCAGCTGGTTCATTACTAATCAGGTGTGTAAGAGCAGGACTGTCTCTATTGATCTGATCAGACTCTAAACATTAACACACACACACACACACTCACCTGTATCTGTGGAAGAGCTCTGTGCTCTCTTTAAAGCCGTTGTTCAGCAACATGTTAATTCCCTGCAGTGAAAGTTCCGCATCATCGACCTGCTCAGCAAACTCCTCTCCAGCCTCCGCCATCTCTCCGTCTCTCTCTCTCTCTCTCTCTCACACACACACACACACAGTTCTCTTTCTCTCTCCCTCTCTTAGCGACACCGGGCAACCTGCAGCGCACACCGGAAGTACATGTTTGCCGTAAACAAAAAGCGGCGCAGCGTCATTGTTTTTCGGTCCCGTACATATTGTACAACAAACAAACAAACAAACAAACAAACAAACGGACGGACGCGCAGACTTCCGGCTTCCGTGTTTATATCCTCACACCTTGACTGCCGCTTTTTACATCACATGACAAGAGAGCGCCCGCGCGCGAGAGAGTGCAAGGTTCTGCGTTTGTGGGCGTGGGCGTGGCCAAGCAATCTATCTGTTCTCCCATTGGCTAAAGTGCAGGCGGAAGTTTCGTGCTTACGGCCGATCTCAGATCAGTTCTCTTTTGCACAGTGCCACAGTGCTACGATAATGTTTTTTATTTTATTTTTCTGCTCAGTTTATGGCATAAGAAGTAATTATGCATCAATGTTTGCTGAATTTTTTTTCTTCTTCCATTTCCAAGAGATACTGTGTTAACATCTTTTCAATAATATAATAAAAAAAAAAATCACCAAAATCTGTTATTCATCAAGGGGTGCCTAAACTTTTTGCATAATACTGTATATATTTTTATTATAAAAGTAAAATTGAAAGATTAACATTTATTTGTCACGTACACAACCATACACATCATAGGTATGCAGTAAAATGCTTAAACGACTGTAAATATTTTAACACTAATAATAATAATAATAATAATAATAATTACAAAGTCACAAAATGGTCCAGCTGTCCTGAAGTGTTTAATTCTATTATTATTATTATTATTATTATTATTATTATTAGATAACATATTATTTCATCCATTTATAATTACATTTAATGTCATGAAACAACATTTAATCTCTCTCTCTCTCTCTCTCTCTCTCTCTCTCTCTCTCTCAGGGGAAGTGAGAAGGTCTTGAGTTGAAATCCCAGCAGCTCCAAGCATATCTATAACATATTAAATCAAGTGTATTGAGATAATGATATTTGAATTTGAATTACAGCTGGAACTATTCTCAGAGCTGCTATTAAAGAAAAGTGATCAATGTATTCTGACCAATCAAGAGCACTGTGGAAAAATATAAAAAGAAATTTCCCTTAAAGCATGACATTATTTATACGCTTAAATAAAAACAGGGTGTGGAGAATGGGACTCTATAGTTATGAACCATTACATATTCTGGCTGTACCTGTATCTGCCAGAAGAGGGCGCCAGAGACTAAGTAAGAAAAGAACAACAATTAAACATAGTGTTCATTCACATTCCTAACAAGTATGAGAGTTAAAACTAAATTGACTATTTATTGATTATTAGGCAATGTCTAATATTTCTGAACTTGTTTCTTCTCGATATGTTACATGACCAAGCAATTAAAAAACAAATTCTGTACGAAGTACTGTACTTTGTATTTATTGTGCACTTGCCTACAACCATATACTTTCATCTAATAAACAAATACTTACAATTAATAAACAAAGAACTATATATGCATCAAACAATATTTAATTAGCAGAGTAATAGCACAGTTTTGCTTAACATATTGCAATGCACACAACATTATGTGCACCTTAACTCTCCTATTCCCACCAAAACTGTCAATGTACATGGCGGGGCTGCTATAGCCAAACCTTTGGTCACTCGTGCCAATGCCAAAGTCAGTTTCAATGATGCCAGCAGCGGAAATCTTGGGCTGTGGACAAGGTGAAACATGTATTGTTCTCTGTTGAGTCCACCTTCACTGTCTTTCCCACATCCGGAAGGAGAATCCCCAGAGTAAAGCATGCGGGTGGATCAGTAATGGTTTGGACTGCAATATCATGGCATTCCCTACTGTAGGCCCAATACTTGTGCTAGATGGGCGCGTCACTGCCAAGGACTACCAAATCATTCTGGAGATCCATGTGCACCCAGTGGTTCAAACATTGTATCCTGAAGGCGGTGCCGTGTATCAGGATGATAATGCACCAATACACACAACAAGACTGGTGACAGAGTGGTTTGATGAACATGAAAGTGAAGTTAAATATCTCCCATGGCCTGCACAGTCACCAGATCTAAATATTATTGAGCCACTTTGGGGCGTTTTGGAGGAGCGAGTCAGGAATAGTGACCTGGACACTATTCTGCGAGAAAAAAATGGCTTAAAATCCCTCTGGCCCCTGTGTAGGACTTGTATCTGTCATTCACAAGACGAATTGATTCTGTATAGGCCGCAAAATTAGGCTCTACGCTATACTAATGAATTATTGTGGTCTAAAACCAGGTGTTCAGTTTCATTGTCCAACCCCCTGTATGTATACTACCGGGAGATATATTTGACTGAAGTTATTGCAAACAACAGTGAAGGAAGTATATAATATGCTCAGCGGTAGGTTTCTCGCCTGCCACGTGGAACCCCAGATGCAGTGCTCAGAATAACTTAAAATACTAACTAGTGATTTTTTTCAAAGTCGATTCTTTTAAATGATATAAGGGCATGTTCTACTGAAATCTCAAAGTAGCATATCTACTCTTTCCATGGTCCGATTGTGATGAAACAAAGCCTGTACGTTACCCCAAGCTCGGCGAAAACCTCATTAAAATCCGGTCTGTGGTTTTAGTGATGCATGCACAAACAAACAGACAAAAATTCCAAAAACAATGTTGATGTGTTCTATTACTTATCTTACTTCTCCCCCCCTCAATGTTTTTTTCTCGCAAATATCTTCAATGTACAGACATATCAACTTTACATTTTTTATTACTGTATATGTATATAAATTTGAGCTAACTTGATTGATTGATTGATGCATTGACTTGATCATCATCATCATCATCATCATCATCATCGTCGTCGTCATCATGTGCTCATTGTGGTAGAGACGCAATGAATCATTATAAGGTTAGCTGATAATGAAAGGTTCAGCTCTTAAATACTTCTCATCAGACCCAACGACTAACTTAATTAAATGAAGCCTTAAGGCTTTTTTATTCTTAAGATAAGTCGTCTAATTAATTTTGTCTTGAATCTATGGAGGATAAATGAGAAGTTAAAGAGATTAATTAATATAATTAGTGTATGGCATAATGTGACACAGGAATGGACGTGCGATTAAGATGTTTTATGATGTTTCATATATTTAGGAGTCACGCTTGTTGTGTTTAATTATCAAAGTAATACAAAGCATAATGCAGTTATCTATATTCAAAGCCTTTGTGCATCTGGTGAGTGAGGAGAATTGTCAAAAATGTTATTGCTGCATTTTTCCCATGTTCAGTACTTCAGCAGTATTATATATATAAAAAAAAACAATACAAAGCAATAAAAATAAACTGCCAAACAAAAGAATGATGTATGTTCGTTTTTTTTTTTTTTTTTAACCTTTTAAATTGAAAGTATACTTTACGATACAATGAAAAATGAAAGGTTGTCATTTTGGTATGAATGTTTAATTAAAAATCAATTGATTTGACGTGAATTCATTCACCGGAAATACCGCCTCATTTGAGCAACAAGCATGTCATTCAAGTAACTGCTATCTTCCAGAAGATGAGATAATTACAGCTATGACATCATCAGGTCACCAGCAAAATAGGCAACTAAAGTGGGTCTTGTCAGTAAAACATGGACTGAGTATCTGAGGATGAGAGAACTTCTTCTTTCTTTTTTATAAGTAAAATGACCAGTTTGCTCTGATGAGCTCTGAGAGATGCCAACAGAAAGAGACCTTGAGAGGAAACCAGACTCAACAGGGAACCCATCCTCATTTGGGTGATCGGATAGTATGACCATAAATCAGTCCCTGCTCCATCCATGTGCTAAGAGGCTGAAAGTTCAGTATAATGGAAAATGTTAATATACAAGCTGATATAAAAGACAAACTGCCTACATCAGCCAATATCAAGATCATCTTCATGCCCAGTCAGAGTTGAGCGTTTCATGCCACAGGCTGTCTGGAGAGGGTCAGTCCACCCTGCACCGCATAATTAAAAGACCTCTCAGGGGGTGGACAAATTATAAATGCATTAACTATCCCAGCGGGGAAAGTTTGTGGACCGAGTTCAACGTTTTGTTGCTTGGAAACCATCAATCAGCCATAACATTAACACCATATAACGTTAACATTGCAAAAACAGGATCATGGACACCTGAGATTCAGCGTAATAGTAAAGGCTAGCGTGTCCGGTCTGATCCCGCAGAAAAGCCAATGCAGCACAATGCGCTGAAAAAAAAGTCACTGCTGGTAATGACAGAAAGGCATCAGAACACGCAGTGCACCACCGCCCACCTCTCTCAGGACCGAGCAGCCAAGAAGCCTAAGGCCACCAACCTGAAACATCAGATTGAGAGCATCCATGGGATGCACCAGACAAAAAAATGTTCTGATCCATTGATGCCCCACTGTATAAACGGGTAACAAATTAGTAATGATTACTGGATGCTAGAATCCTTTTGACCCACCAACATTGTTTGGTGTACAGTAGATACTGTACATATTGGCTTGCAAAACTCAGTAAGAAATAGATTGTTATTTGCTTTGGTTTTCAAAAACAAACAAACAAACAAACACCACCCCCCCCCCCCCCCCCCAAAAAAAAAAAAAAAAAAAAACGGAAGTCAACACAAGAATGAAGTCCAACTCCTCAGCAGGGAAGCATAAGTCTTTATTTAGCAACAATACAAACAAATTTGATTTCTCTTCTTTTTTTTTTTTTTTTTTACCCATAATCAAGATTGTATCATACAGTTAAAAACGTTTTCTTCACTGGGTGAACTGTTGAGTTATTGTTGGTCATCGGAATGTACCTGTAAAGAAAGAGTATCTAAAGTAAACATTTATAATTCTCCCAGTCGACTCTGTGTGTACCCTTTCCACTACAGTATATAGAGGGAAATGTTGGAAATATCATTAAGCTTCCACAAAAGAAGCTGAAGCTGACTGGATAAGTCATTTCCCCCAGTTTAATCAAGAGGTCAACTGAACAAATCAAAGGTTTAAAAAAAAAAAAAAAATTCCAAAATTGCATTGCATAGTTAAATAGATTTGTGCTTTCGCTGTAAAGTTTGTGTTTGAGAAACGTGAAATTTATGATTATGTAATGAATGTTCAGAGTCGGAAAATCTGACTGTCATTTGGTAAATATTTCAATTTCACCCTTAAATCTGCAACAAACTAACCAAAGCATTCGGAGTCCAAATGATTCGTGACTGGTCCGTCTACACGCTTAACACATTTTTTTCCCTTTATTTCCTTTATTTATTTATTCTCAACGGCCACGAACAATTAACTTCAGAAAAAGAATTTTATAAATACTATTTATACCAACAAAATGCTTCGGAGAGTCTCACATTAAACCTAATACTGAGCTAAAGAGACCTGTTTATCTATTCAGCCGAGGATTAAGTGTAAAACTAGATTTCCATAAATGAACTATAACACATCATTTGTCTTTATTCACAACAGATATGCTTAATACGCTACTAAAACTATGAGGTAAGCTTTAGTCACCTAAAGAAGACTATGTTTGTTTCATTCAGCAAATTCAAGTCTCGACAGATGATTATCTAGATCCTATTTGTATTTACAAGGTTTCTCACTACACCTACTCTAGTAATATCTACATGAAGTATTTAAAGTTGAAATGCAAGTCTCTGGACAAAACAAACTTCACCTCACACACTGCATATTAAAGAATTAACTGCCATTACATCCACCTCCTCATGCTCGAGTGTTTATAAGATGGCGGTAAACATTAAACCAGCATGTGGCTGTACTGTATAAGTAATTGACACGCTGCATGAACTGTAGTGATTGGTGAACATGCATGGTTTCTCTTCAGCAGTCCCTTCTTGGGCGGTTTGGGGTTAGTATATGTCAGGTAGTTGGGAGTAGTTCCTGCTCCAGTAGCCACCAGAGTAAAGCCAGTCTTGTCCTCCGTTGTGCGGGTTTGCCCCTTGGTGGAACCACCTATGAGTACGATCCATAAAATAATGTTAGAAGGTGAGTTTTTGATAGTGATTTGTGGGAATGAGGGAATATCGCTTTCTTTATTGTGGAATATTCAATCATGCTGAATTTAGCACTCATAGATAAAGAGATAGAGAAGAAAGAAAAAAGAAATAGTGTTGCAGGTCTTTACCAAACCACTTGGTGGTGCTGCTGAACAGCAGTCACACTGTGAACTTTGTTTCACTTTGGGTCTAGGCGACATCGGTGCAAGTTCGACAAATTTGTTTCAGTTCTAAGAAAGTTCTTAAATACTCAAAACTGTGAAGAAACTGTAAACTCAAACAAGATTTTGGTAAAAAAGTTTGGTAAAATGTTATGAAGTTCTTAAACTCTAGTTAAATTTGCTGTACCAGTTCTAGCATAATTCTCAAAAGATCTCAAGCTCAAAAAAAAAAAAAAAATTAACAAATTAAATTTTTTTTTTTTTTTCAACATTTACAACCAATGTCTGGCAAAGATCTTAATGTACAGTATAACAAAGTTCCCAAACTCTGGTTACACTTACAAAGTTTTCAAACCATAGCAAAGTTCTCAAAAATATGATATCATTTAAACCTGAGTAAAAAGGTGAAATTCACCTTTTGTGAATGTTCTCAAAATTCTCGAACGATAGTAAAAATTGTGTCAGAGCAACACAAAACCATGGTCACCAAAGACTACAACACCCTACCCTCACAGTCTCTCTCATGATTACGCTCAGTATTTACATGAGTGCCAAAGCCTTGTATATTGCTCTGTCAAAAACTACACATTGTTTATTGATTGCTTGACCTTTGTCTATTTCCTTTTTATGAGTTTTTTGCCCTACAGATTAAATTGTAATTAGATTTAGATCTGCAAGTTAAAAAAAGAAAAAAAAGAAAAAAATATATATATAGTTCCTGCACCCATCACCGTACCTGCATACACGACAGAATCCTTCACAATCCCTTGGATGCAGCAGGTAACCTTGTGGCACAGGGCATTAACCTCCCAATGCTGCTTTATCGGAAAGCTGCAGCATCAAAGCAGCTAACACAACTCCGTGCCACTGCTCCAGCTACACTACCTCCTCAGGTGACTACCTCCCTCTCAGCATCTTTGCTTCTGAACCCCTCACCAACCTGGCAGGTCGCAAAGATTCACTTTATGTCACTTATTCATCAATCTGTTCATCAACAAGCTGCTAACCTAGGACAACTGGAGAAGGAGCACGGCTTTTCCAAAAAATGTAACCAGTTTCATAGGGACAAAGTGATTAAAGAATGGTTCCTCAACCTGAAGCAAGATACAGTATGGCAGCAGGTAATGGCTGGAATGACATGGGAAACACGGTTCCATATTGTCAAGGACTTAGTAAGAGATCACTTACTGAACTGGTATGATATGATGACCAGACTTCCCTTGACCCATTGATTGGATGTCCGGTGACCCAGGTCCATGTAGATCTCAGAGTACCAAGAGGAAGCAATCAAGTTACGCGTGGGAACCATGCCCCCTCACGATCACAATTTTCCGCCATGGAAGAATACATAAAGGAGGCTCTCAGACAAGATTACATTTGCCCATCTAACTGTCAAGCATCAGCTATATCAGTATTCTCCTTCATGGAGAGAAAAATGGGTAGCTTATGCCCACGTATAATTTATCGCTGTCTGATTTAAATCGCTGTAAAGTTTATTTATTCAGTGCATCTGTTTCCGGCATCTCTCGAACAACTACAAGAAACCAAGATCTGGAATGCGCCTACAATCTGGTGCATACTCAGTAATTGGACAATGTCCTTCAGGACCACCACTGGCCACTTTGAATAGAGTGTAATGCCAACGATCTTTAGCGCCTGCAGTAATTCATTGTCTTATTGATGATATGTCATTGATAGGTTAGGAAATTTTGTCATTGCTCATCTCCACAACATCTTGATAAACTCTTCGTACAAGGCTACTCACAAAGAAGATAATGTCTAAGCTCCTGGAACACTAACACTGTGCAAAAAGAGCGTATGTGTAACCAATTAATCAATCTTTTGAATCTTTGACTTTTTTCAATCAATCAATTATGTAAATGCTGTTTTGCTGGGCTTTGTCAACTTTTATTGATGCTTAAACATCACAGCATCTACATTAATTTCCCCACTTAAAGGGAGCCAAATGGTTGCAGTGGAATCTCTCAGGTGATCAAACGACTCAAGGAAGGATCTTTTTGAGTAAGCTGTCCAATATCAAAAGGAATTAAAACATTAGTAACAGAAAGCTGCTTGAGGTAAACTTACTGTACCTCTGGAAAATGGCGTCAATGGTTGGAGAGAGCCCTTCACCCATTCACTCTACACCGATCACAAGATCAGGTCAGCTACGAGACCGACCTCCTGTCAGACATGCTCGGCCCTGTCCTTTGATTTCATCCTTACTTATTTCCCAAGGTGTAAGAACACCAAACCAGACTCCCTTTCCTGCAATCATCCTGCTCCCTAGGTGTCTAAGTGAACCTGATATCAGGCTCTCTCCTCAAGGGAATGGCCAAAGGGGAGAGTGCGAACTGTGAGAATGGGGATTTGCTGCTTCCCATTTCCACCAACATTTAAAAGGACCGGGCACAATTCATCCCATGGGCAGAGTACACAGAAAGCGCCCTCTGCCATTCTGCAACCGAGCTCACACCTTTCAAGGGCATCCTGGGGTATCAGCCAACACTATTTTTATATAATGCCAACCCCACAGACTCACCCATGGTGAACAGCTGGTTTCTCAATGATGTGAACAGATATTAAAACAAGCTGACCAAAACCTAGAGGCTGCCCCCACCAAGAAACAGGCATCACCAAGAGACCTTCACCTACAAACCAGGTAATCATGTATGGCCTGCCACCAGAGACCTTTGGGTCACTGAAAAGCGCGGAAAGCTGACCTCCTTAAAAGTTCTCCAGTGCATAACCATTATCATGACCAACACAGAATGATTATACCACAGTCCATTCCTTCCATGTCTCTCTCAAAGAAGTCACTCCAGGTCCCCTCACATAGGGATTCCTTGTTCCACCAACCCTACCGACACTGCTGAACATCAAAGGTGAGCCAGCTTATGCCATCAAGAAACTCTATACACATGGCACAGAGAGGGTAAGCTGCAGTAACGTTTCACCTGGAAAGGCTATGGACCCAAGAAATGCTGCTAAGGTCCAGCTCACACTGTTCTCAGATGTCCTATTTTCACCAGGAATTCCACGCATGCCATCCTGAATCAGCCAGGTCGATAACCAAAGGGGAGGCCTGTAAGTCTGGAAGACATCCAACTCCAACTCTAGTGGTAGCACTTTGGAAGAGGGTTCTGTCATGCTACTGTAATGCCAGAATTTCTTAAAGTAATTTACAACTCCCACATGCAGAATACAAGCATCGCTGCCAAGGACTCCAACACTCAACTGTAACAGATCCTATGACATTCATGGTCAATGCAAATACCAAAGGCTTGTATTTTGCTCTGTTGTGATCTGCTCTTGTTTTCTGGTTTTGATACTTCAGTACAGACCAAAAGTTTGGACACACCTTCTCATTCAGCGAGTTTTCTTTATTGTGCTCTTTAGCCCAAACGCGTCTCTTCTGCTTGTTGCCTGTCCTTAGCAGTGGTTTCCCAGCAGATATTCTACCATGAAGGCCTAATTCACACAGTCTCCTCTTAACAGTTGTTCTAGAGATGTGTCTGCTGCTAGAACTCTGTGTGGCATTGACCTGCTCTCTGATCTGAGCTGCTGTTAACCTGCGATTTCTGAGGCCGGTGACTCGGATGAACTTATCCTCCGCAGCAGAGGTGACTCTTTGTCTTCTTTTGCTGGGACGGTCCGCATGTGAGCGCTTGATGGTTTTTGTGGCTGCACTTGGGGACACTTTCAAAGTTTTCCCAATTTTTCGGACTGACTGACCTTCATTTCCTTAAAGTAATGATGGCCGCTCGTTTTTCTTTACTTAGCTCCTTTTTTTCTTGCCATAAGACAAATTCAACCTCTTTGAATGAGAAGGTGTGTCCGAACTTTTGGTCTGTACTGCTTGCCCTGCCTTGTACATGCTATATGTCGATTGCTTGACTTTTGTACTTTTTCTGTTCACGTGTTAGATTTGTGTGCAAGTTTTAATAAAGCTCAGGTGTACCTCAACCCATGTCAATGCCTGCACATGTGACGAGTCTCTCTCTCTCAAATGCACACGATTGTTAATTATCACACCTAAACTGGAGTTTGAGAACTTAGCTATATTAGTTTTAAAACCAGGACAGCGAGAGCACACCAAACACCAAACACACTGCAGAGGAGCTCAAACCTGGGGCCGAGGGGCAGGCTTCTTATTTTGAAGCAAAACAAAAAAAGATCATTAAGAAAAGATTATTTAACAATGATTATAATGAACATGAATTAATGCATGTCTTGATTAATCAGATCAGAATCCATTGTGCAAAATTTATGAAGCTGGTGAACATTGTTAGCATTAAAAATAATGAAATCTCATACATTCGCATCACAATATAATTGACCTATTCAAATATGAAACTTATTAGATAAATATGTGCAGTGTCATTAAAGCTATTCATTCAATAGGTGCCATGTTGTACGTAGACCACATGGAAATGTGCACCAGTACTGGTGTCTACATTTTGATCATATCCAATTATATTAATTGATATGATGCCTTATGACTCTTAGTGAATGGCTTATAGATCAGCTTAGAGCAACGCTCAGGGTAAGCAATGAATCATGGATGTGATATAACACAAGCACAGCTCGGGGAGTATAACACAGTCTGACAAAACACTCACCTTGTCTTCCACTCGTCATTGGATTTGGAGCGATTTTTCCGTGCCACCCTCTGTTTTTCCTCCACTCTCTTCTTCTCAGCACTGGCCAAATCTAAAAGCAAGAAATAATTTGCACTGTGCAGATTCACAGCTAGAGTGACTAGTTCCTGAGATATCGGCGTAATTATAGTGGAGTAGAGGAAGGCTTTTGTTTTGCACATCAACACTCAAGCCAGTATCCCCAGATACACAATTTAAATTAAACAGTATTGTCCTTACTATGAAGTAAAACTCATTTTATAGCCTACTAACAAAGCATATGAACAAGCACATGAACATCTGTGCATCAGATAAACAAAACCTCAGTTCTGGAACTATTGTAAATCCAATGGTGAAAAGCATGTGCCCATCACCCATCATGGTGACATGCAGGACATTGATTGCATACATCTTGTATTGTACCAGTACTCAACAAAAAGCAAGTGTGGTGTGGAAAACATAATAATAATAATAATAATAATAATAATAATAATAATAATAATAATAAAACGCCCTTGGCTACTTTCTCAGCTACATCTCTTTAACATTAGCCTCCCCCTATGCATCCCTAGATATAGTTTAGTTTTGCATGGAGTTTGCATGTTCTCCCCGTGCTTGGTGGGTTTCCTCCAGTTTCCTCCCACAGTGCAAAGACATGCAGGCTAGGCTAATGGACGTTCACAAATTGCCCATAATTTGTTAATGAGAATCAGACATTAAGCTGGCAAACCACCCCTTAAGTAACTGCCATAGAAACTATGGATACTGTATATCTCCATGGACAGACAAATGGGAGTTTTTTTTTATTTATTTGAGAACATGCATTGTGGTCCTGGTTTTAAAATATAATGGAGATTTCTTTGGGATGTTTAGGACAGCTGTCAGAATATTAAATGTATAAACTGGTGTAAAGCTTTCTTTCTGTACCAATGTCTCCGTTCTCCAGGGCACGGATGTCAGGCCGTAGGCGGCAGTCTGTAATGGGGAGATTCTCCTTCATGTCTTCCTCCAGCTCATTCAGTTGCATAGCAAATGTAGAGAAGGCATAGTACTGAACAAAAGAAATGACAGTCGAGATAAGCCAACAAGGTTTGCAAAATTGATGCTGTTGTAATTCTGTAGTTTTATGACTTCAGGAGTCAATTTTTGTGTATACACTTTCTCCTTACTACAACTACTATACTTTTAATAGTTTATAATCTTCAACAAAGTCATGCATAGGATTTGTTTTCTCTGAAATTAGCAGCACAAAAAACGTGTCCTGTAACCTGATCATGAAAAAAAAAAAAAAAAAAAGATGACAGAGCATTTCTACGATACATTTTCCCACTTTAATCCGTACCTGAGCCGAGTTTCCGGGTCTGGGTGATATCCTCCAGATGAGTTCGCTGCCAGGGATGACCTGCACAGTCTCAGCCTCAGGAGGGGGCATCTCCTCAGCCTCCTCATCCACACTGCTCTAAAGGGGCACAAAGGACACGGCAGATTGTTAACTATGGTCATCCTCATTTTTAATATTTTTAGCATTTAATTCTTGTAAGGTGAATTCAATGACACTACAAAGTCATTCTAAGTCCATTACTAAATATTATTTATCATAACAATAGGACATTTTATTAGAATTTCTTAATTGATAATAGAAAAAGTCGTATAAGGAACATCCCATTCCACTAACCCTCACCTGCTTGCTGCTTTTTTTCTCCTCTGCGGATTTTTTATCTGCCTTTTTGTGAAGGTCAAACGTAGCTGGATCCACTGTGTACAGACATTCGGTCCACTTGCCGTAAATGGCGCAGATTTTCTTTTTGCTGCGGAGAACAAGCATGTTAATGTCATACCTAGCAACCTTTCACAGCAGGAGGCCCTTATTAAGCCTATTCCGAGCAACAGGCATGATAAATGTCAGATTGTTTTAGGACATGCTTCGAATAGAACATGCTGAAAAGGCTTAGTGAAAGGTTAGTGAAAGCTCCTGGGGGGGGTGGGGTGGGGGGCATTTACTATGATTGAACTTTCATTTATAATGAGCACCATTATCGGTTTTCACAGATGCAGCCTATCCACAAACGCAATACAATTCTGGATTGAAACTTGTCGAGGAAATAATTGTTTGACTCAAAGATGTAATTCAGGTGTTTCAATCAATCAGGCCCCTTATCCCCAGTAAAGGATAATCTTACTGCTTCAGCATACTAAGATGTCATGGACAATGCTACGCTTCCAACGTTGTGGCAACAGTTTGGTCCAACTTGACTGCAAGGACTGTTAAGACATCGTTTGATGGGTTCAGTGTGGAAGAACTTGACCGGCCCTAACACAGAGCCCTGACCTCAACCCCATCGAGCACCTTTGGGATGAACTGGAACCTGTGCATGACCTCATAAACACTCTACAGAACGAATGAGCATGAATTCCCACAGAAATACTACAACATGTTGTGGATGGCCTTGCAAGAAGAGCGGAGGCTGTTAGAGCTGCAAAAGTGGGACCGACTCCATATTGAAGTGTATGTATTTTGGGACGTACTGTAATGTCATCGTTTGGTCAGATACTTTTGTGAATATAGTGTACCTAAGGGTATATTGAGTATTAAAATAATCAACTCCAAAATGAAGTGGAGTTACTATTCCATACTGCTACACACTATTTATTCTCTACATCTAAAGTACTAAAATGATCAGAAAACTCAGCTAAACATACAGATACCTTTTGTCAAGTATGTAACCCTCCACTTTGTGAAGCTCCTTGCCGAAGAGGCCACAGGACTTGAATGTCAAGCTGCACCTTTCGCCAGTTCTGTCGAACATCAAACAATACACTTTGTGCTTTTGGTTACAAATGAACATTTTATCCTAAAAATAGAAATACAAATAACAATTGTGAGACAACCATCTTGGTTCTATGTTAAACCCCAGGAGATTTGATAATAATTGTACCAATATAACAAGGATTCACAATTTCTTGTTAAGGTGTCTGTTTTTTTTCCTCATAACACTGACAAGAATTTCATTATTGTGAGTCATTTCTGAAATGAGTTTCTGTAACCTTACTTGCCCTTACTTATGGTTAATAACCTCCACGTTGCCGTATTGTTCAATCCACAGCTGACCCACAATGATGTTATGGACGCAGCATGTAGGATTGGTCCAAGTGTAGGCTTCCTTATGTCTGGGCAAGGAAGAAAAGACCAGAAAATGTATTATGATTATTTTTTAATTATTATTCATATGTATATTGAATACACCAATAATAAGCAAAGTAATCAGGCAGAAATCCAAGGAAGCCATAGGAAGCCAATGAAGCTGTAATGTACTGTAACATCTTGAAATGTTCTGACATTTTTAAAGGTATAATCATTGCAATTCATGTTTGCATTTTATCTATTTTATCCATTTGGTAGATGCTTTATATCAAGGCTTGTCAATTCCAGTCCTGGAAGGCCAGTGTCCAATACAATTTGATGATTCTTCTTCTACAGCTGATTCAACTAAACATTTAATTGCCAGGTTCAGTATGTGTGTGCAGTGGAACCTTGGATTATGAGCATAATTTGTTCCGGAAGCAGGCTCGTATTCCAAAACACTCGTAAACCAAATCAAATCTTTCCATAAGAAATAATGAAAACTCAAATAATTTGTTCCGCAGCCCAAAAAAATAAATACAGAAAAATAATTAATACAATACATAAAGTAAAAATAAAACAAATTAACCTGCACGTTACCTTTAAAAAAACATTTTGGTGTTTCCGTTTGTGCGCGCAGGCGTGTGTGTGTGTGTGTGTGTGTGTGTGTGTATGTGTGTGTGTGTGTGGAATTAGCCCCTTCCCTTGCCTCGTCTTACACAGTAAAACTCCTCCTCCCTCCCCCCACCTCGCTTTTTAAGTTTCACAACAAACACACACACAACGGAAACACTGTTTTAACGGGAAAGAAAGAAATCTTTCTAATGACACTCGCGTGAGTGCAGACTAACGGAATAACTGCTGTAAAGTAAAAAACAAAACAAAACAAATGAATCCGCACCTTGCCTTTGAAAAGAATCGCGACAGAGCAGAGTTTCTGTGTAGAGCAGAGTGTGTGTGTGTGTGTGTCTGTGTGAAGCCGGGGATGGGGGTGTAAAGGCGAGAGAGTGTGTGTGTGTGTCGGTGTCAAAAACCTCTGCACTCGTAAACCAAGACATGCTCGTTTTTCAAGTAAAAATTTATTAAAAATCTTAAACCGAGTTCCGAGGTTCCACTGTATATTACAAACTGTGCTTGACACAGGTCCTCCAGGACTGAATTTGAAGACCCCTGCCTTATATCTGCTGCAAGCAGAAACCAATCATCCAGTGATACTTCCAATCATCCAAAAATAACCCAGCCATAGTGTAGATAAAAATCGGTTAAACTCACTTGGGGAGCTCCAGTGTAATGATTCCACGCGGCTCAGCCTCCACACTCTTTCCCCAGAACTTGAGTTTAGGGTAGATAGAGCCGTGGAAAAGGAAGTCATCACTGAGTCCTTCAGCGTGGAATGCACTAACAGGTGGGTGGTGGCTCACCTGCTCAGACATCCATCTAAAGCCCAGATCCTCTCTGGTAAAACAGAGAAATGAGCCTAGACAGTTCGTAGTAATCAAGACTCAATGAGCATAAGGACATTTAACAGATATCTTTGGCATCAATAATAAAGAATTAAATATTTTGCCAACAATAATGTGACATTTAGATTTAGATACTATGGATAGCAGATCTGTGCAGCCACATCTGGCTCCAATCTGTAAGCTTGTGCAAAACTTGTTCCCTTTGCCCTGGAACCAAGATTTTATTTTTTTTAAAGTTTGCATTCCAGGGGCAGACACACTAATTCAAAGTTCTCCCTCCTCTGCTGTTGTTTTTCTTTTTTTTTTTTTAAATCTCCTTTGATGGCCACTGGCATCATGATACTGCCAAGTTTCAATGTCTGGCTCTTTTCTGTTCTCACCAAAGATGACACCAACTGGGACACAAACTGCAGCACTAAGTCTCACAAGGTCTCACAGGGAATGCTACACTTTCACTCCAGGGAACACATTAGGTGGATATTATTAAGCTTGCCAATCAGATTCAGCCAGGCCACCATGAGACGTATCAGTATCTTTTTTCTACACGCCGACTGACCATGGGTAGTATCAGTGTCTGTGTCTGTTGAGGATGCTCAGACTAGTAACATTAGATGGAGCAGTGAGCACTCTGAACTAGATAAAAGTGTGGACATTCCAGAAATAGGTTATCAGGCCTGCATTTGGACCACCTCCTTGTATCAAAACAAGCTCAAGGTTTTGCCAGTTCTCAGACATCCGTACTTGCTGGTCCTCTCAGAGAATGCTCTGATGGTCAGCTACAGTACATACTTCATTCCAAGTGGCTCTTTCCACTTCCACAGAAATGTCCTGGGTAGGTCTTTAGGTTTCCCCATGACTGGTGTCAGTGCAATGGTTCAGGATGTTCAGGATATGAACTATACAGTGGAGTGGAGCCTGAACTGGGTGGCAGCCCAGATCTTGAAGAGGTTGAACAAGACTAAGGTGCACATTTTCATCAGTGACAAGTCAACACTTCATGACAGACATGGATACTCTTCTAGTACTGGTTTCCCTTTTTCATCACGATCCTCACAACTCCTTATACAGTACTTAAGGATTGTTTTGTTTTCTTTTTTGCTGGTATCAAGATTCAAATATGCTATAAAGTCCTCCTTGGCAGCTTGCTTCCAAGTTGATCTGGCACCCTCAGTCATGTCACCCGTGTTGTCTGGTTCCTCGGGGTGAACTGCCAGCTGCCAGTGAACTGTAAGAACAGGCTGCTCTCTTGTAATCTAGTAAGCACTTTTGAATAAGTAACATTTGTTCCCAGAATGAGGTTCACCTTTTTAGTTCCTCCCAGGAGTGCTAAACATTGGCAACTCCCTACCTGCCCAAATGTAGAAATATGCAGGGATTGCAGTGCACTACAGCACCATGGATGGCTTCCCGGTAAAGTCTCCCTATCCTATGACACCAAGTTAGAAGAAGATAACTTTTAATTACTTGTACATATGTCATCTCTGCATTACGTTGACTTGAAGTTGAAGGCTTTAAAGAATACCTTCTTGCTTCTAATCATTGCAATGAGATCTCCAAGAGATTTGGGGAGCTTTGGTGTTACCTTGCCTTTCATCATTGTGACCAATTACAGTTCTTTTTTTCTCCAAAGAATATAATACCATCGTGAATCAACATGACCTTTTAGCCTTCAGTGAGGGTGAGCCTTCAGAATGTTCCATGCTCAATCTTGCTCGGCCTTATGGTAAAACCATACAATTCTCAGACCAGCTGTCTCTTACCACCATAGGGGTAAATGTCAAGGGGGTGCATTGTCTAAACAGAGGTGATGATGTTCATCACTGGGTGGTCTATACAGTATATGGTCCAGATAATCAGATCCTGTTGTGAGATGAACATCTCCTTCCGATTGTCCTTCCTTTGAGATGTTACACTCCAGGAAGTCTGTTCTGCTGCCACATGAGCGTCCCCTTACAGTTTCTTCAAATTTTACACAGGCGATCCAGGTATGCTAAGTGCAGTGGTCATCTCTGTACTAACACAAATCCTGTTCAAAGTATTAAATGTATCTCATCATTTAAATGCAGTCCATGTCAGTAATGATACAGATTACTACCTTGGCAGCACTCACCTGATTAGCTCATATGTTTCTCCCAGCAGTGGGTTAAAGGGCTTTCCGGTCCTCTCCCACTGTGACGCAACAGCAGAGACGGCAAATGCAGCCACACACTGTTCAACACAAAGATACATGACGGCAACATTTTTATCACATAAGACATGCCAGAACTGGCTCTGAATATTTAAAGACTGGATTGTTTTTCCATTCACAGAAACAAAGTTTTGCAGAACTGCAGATGCTCAGCATCATTGTGCGCCCTTCATGAAATTTTCACAGAGTTCTAGTACGATGTCATATTACACCATCCATTGTGTTTTTAAGTACAATGGTCATCCAATCCAGGAGATTACATACAGTGTACAAATGTTTCAAACATAATGTTTTTTTTTAAGTGTATACAGCATGTGATTACCACAAATAAAGTAAGCTGGTAAAAGCTGATGATGTCACATCTACAGTACGTATACAGTATATATGTCACGATATGTGGTGCGAGGCATAATTGCAGGAGTCCAGGTGGTAAAGGAAAACGATGTTTATTTAACAAAATGTCAGGGAAACTCAACAAAACAAAGATACTTTATATGATAACTGAAACTAAAACACGTATAAAACACTGAAAGACACGAACTAAACGCAGAGACATGAACGAGGGGAAAATTAACAGACGCAAGACAAGAAACTCAATGAAACCAAACTATTTATAATACAACTAATAACCAACTCGGTTCAGGTGAGCGCCCCTGGTCACCTGACCGAGTTGCCACGTGGGACTTGAAGTTTTAAACAAAAGGAACTACAAACAAAAACTACAGGACGCTTTGGCGCCCTCTAGGGGTTATCCCTGACAATATAAGCCTTCCTCTCTGGTGATGCATCACTCCTTTACCTTTGCCTTTTTCTGTCTGTCTAAATCACACATTTGGCACAAATATCTTTTAATCTGGTCACTGAAACAAACATTAATAACCTGAGTTGGGAAACAACTCTTCAGAAACAGGTTTGGAGTAACTAATGTTTTAGATAAGGAATAAAACATTCAATGGTCTGCTATGAAACCAATCAACAATATGATAATAAAGAACCACATGAATTAGAGATACTGTTTGCACCATGAAGTAAACCTCTTATACCAACTTGTTCTGAATCAATTTACTCCTCTTGTAGACTTTCCGCAACTTGACAGTAGTGATTTTACAGAACGACATGAGATTTTTATCTGGTCATAGTTCAATTTACCGTCTGTTACATCCATGGAACAAGTTAATCCAAATTATCATTTGATATTGATATCTACAAATGATTGATATCTACAAATTGATATCTGAGATATAATTTCTTGTATAGGAACGCCTAAAAGTGATTGTCATTTGTGAAGACTTCAAGCACAGTGCGGTGATGAGACTTTCAGCCGCAGTAAAACAGTTGAAAACAAGTTGAACGCCTGATCTTTGAATATCAACAGATAATCTGTCTTCAACTTGCAGAAGAGATGCATCTGTCTGTAGGAACTGTACACACAATCTTTCACCAACACCAACTGAACATTACAGGAGTTCTTTCCCCATCCTCATTCCAAGCCATTTCCACATGTTTTGGTCATTAAAGGAGTTCCTGGGAGGCCGGGGTTTCAGATGTGAGGCAGGTAGTCTGATCATGGCTCTTGCTTACCGAGAAAACTTTCTACCCTTATGGTATTGAAGCACTAGTGATACGCTGGGATAAGTGCATTAGTGTAGCAGGGGATTATATAGAGAAATAAAGTGAGTTTTTAACTCTCATAGCTGTACAGTATTCAGTCATTCTGCGCAATCAAAATTCCTGCTTTGACTTGAACTCCCCTCATATAAATAGCAATTTCTTTCTATCCTTCTTTCTCTTTCTTCTGAAATAGCTAGATAAAGCAAAACCTCTGCAAAACCATCTCTTACTCACGCTCACTCGTTCTCTATACTGCTGATCCAGTACAGGGTCATCCCTGTAGGATGCATGCAACGGACTCGGGGCACAACCTCTCCCATATCAGGGCACAAGCATGCACACACTGTAAATAACAACTATTAATTTCTAATCAGTTTATAACCAGGCAAAGGTTATCCTGAGATCTCTCAACAATGTATTCAAAACAAGTGCATTATTGTAAACCTGTGATTAGATTTGCTGCTGGAAAAAATGAACTATACTAAAAAAAAAACGAAAGATAATAAACTATAGATAGATGAAGTTACCTTCATTCTCTGGATGGAGTCTGTGGAGGCGTTGGCTTGGTGGATGAGATACGTGTGCTCCATATATTCAGTGAGACGCTGCAGGAAACTCAGAGGCTCGTTGAAGATGACTGGCATGGCGATTTTAGAAAGTTCCTGCATGTAATATATGTAATATATCACACACACACACACACATATATATATATATATATATATAATCTCACACATAGGAGACACCATGACATAACACAAAATGATTTAAATTTAGTCTTCAGCCTTGGATCCAACCTGATGTGTTAATAAAGAATAACGAATATAACGGAGCGGTGCAGCCTGCCCCCAGAGAGAATGAAAG
The DNA here is from genome assembly GCA_030347435.1 of Clarias fuscus. Classification (NCBI taxonomy): domain Eukaryota; kingdom Metazoa; phylum Chordata; class Actinopteri; order Siluriformes; family Clariidae; genus Clarias; species Clarias fuscus. Next base: position 32,746,853 of record CM059205.1, read on the forward strand.
ACAACACACAGCCCACCCGATCTGACTCACGTCTCTGCTTATAAATCAGAAAAATGCACTCAATTATCAAACCTCCACAGTAACCACAGAACTTAAAGCTGCGTAATTATATCTTACTTCTTTGAGAACAAGTGCAACCTACAGTACCTGATGAACACTCTGTTTGATGATTCATAATCCATGCACATCATACAGTTTTGCATATCTGTGCAGTTAACCAAAAACAAAACAGTTTGTATTCCTTAACTGAGTCCGATGACTCCAATACCCCCTATATTATTTGAATCGATCAGAAATATATTTAGTTTGGGTGCAAAAAGGGACATGCCATGAAATATTGATTGCTACACTACATAAACTCATTCCACTCTACTTTCTCTTTTCTACATAGCCATTAATATCAAGCGTCCACTTACTGTACATAAGGTATTTCTGCGAACTGGTGTCGCATGTCTTGTATTTGCATACCAAAATGTGATTGGTTTTTATATTTTATGATGCAATAACACTGTTGCCTGTTCTATCAAATAATAAGTCCGATTTCCTTTTTAGCTCCTGTTTTTTAAAACACAAAATAAACAACAACAAAAAAGAAAAAAAATAATGATAAAAAAAAAATTGAGCATAAAAAGCATCATAAAAGCAAGTTTTTGGACACATACAGTACAGAGCAAAAGTTTGGACACACCTTCTCATTCAGCGAGTTTTCTTTATTGTGTTCTTTATTGTGTTCTTTAGCCCAAACGCAGTGGTTTCCTAGCAGATATTCTAGCATGAAGGCCTGATTCACACAGTCTCCTCTTAACAGTTGTTCTAGAGATGTGTCTGCTGCTAGAACTCTGTGTGGCATTGACCTGCTCTCTGATCTGAGCTGCTGTTAACCTGTGATTTCTGAGGCTGGTGACTCGGATGAACTTATCCTCCGCAGCAGAGGTGACTCTCTGTCTTCCTTTCCTGGGACGGTCCGCATGTGAGCCAGTTTCTTTGTAGCACTTGATGGTTTTTGTGACTGCACTTGGGGGACACTTTCAAAGTTTTCCCAATTTTTCCGACTGACTGACTTTCATTTCCTTAAAGTAATCATGGCCGCTCATTTTTCTTCACTTAGCTGCTTTTTTTCTTGCCATAATACAAATTCAACCTCTTTGAATGAGAAGGTGTGTCCAAACTTTTGGTCTGTACTGTACAGTATACGTTATTCTTCTCCATACTGTTGGAAACACACAATTGCGTAATATCTCTTCGTATCTTCTAGCATTATCGTTTCCCTCCACTGGAACTCAGAGACCCAAACCAGTTTCAGCATGACAATTACCACTGTCCATCCATACTTCACCTCTGTAGTCCAAAAGGGATCATAGAGGTCGATGGTGATTTATTCCCTTTTTTTTTTTTTTAGGACCTCTTGTCAACATTCACGCACTGCAGACAATTTGGGGACGCCAATCAGCCTAACCTGCATGTCTTCGGACTGTTGGTGGAAACCCGGAGGAAACCCAGCAAGCACCAGGAGAAACATGCGAACTCCACGAGGCGATAAACGAACCCGGACCCTGGAGGTGCAAGGCGGCTAATCAATGAGCCGGTGCGCCGCCGATCGCCCCTGTGCACACAGTGACCCCCTGGTGGTATACACAGTTTGTTAAAGTTGAAGTGGAAGAACGTAAGCGTCCTGACCTCTACCCCACTCAACAGCTTTGCCATCTCACTAATGCTCTTGGAGCTGAATGAACATAAATCCAGAATTTAGTGGAACGCCGTCTCGGAAGATTAAAGCTTATTATAACAACAAAAAGCAGAATAAATCCTGGAAACTAAAACTAATCATCTCTATAACGCATAACAGCCTGACGGCAGCACAGCGAGGAGGAAGATGGTGGTTGATGTGTATGCAATCTTTTCTAATCAGATTCGTCTCTCTAGTCTATATACAGTAGTGAAGATGACCGGTTCTGTCAGCATGACATGAGCCGGAGCCGCTTTTATTACAATAGATCACTCAGTGCTGGGGAACTCTCCAGAGAACTCTCTCTCTCTCTCTCTCTCTCTCACATCACACACGGCTACAAGGATTAGGCAGGTGCATTTATCCACCGAGGGCCTCTCTGTAGTGCTAATAATTACACTGGGGAATATCATACTAGAACCTTAAGAGGTCCTTGTTTACTTTCAAATGTAGTGTGAGTGTGAGTATAAAGCGGCTGCACGCATTATTGTAAAGCCGTCAGGGTTGTGCTGGGTCACGCTGCGCTAATTCTCTGTAGGCAAATTAAATTTTTTATCAGTACCCAGCCTACCGGTGAAGAGCGTCAGGACAGCATTGTGACAAAACTATATAAATAAGTAAGTAAACAATTAAGTCATCAATAAGTTAGCTGTATGTTAAGAATAAAACACAACAGGGTGTGTTGGAAACTCTATCTCACAGCACAACGTCCTGATAGTCTCCGTACCGTATTAGAGTGTTCTCACCGTCTGTTTTTAGCATTTCTCAGTGCTACGCTGAACCAAACGTTTGAAAGTAATGAGATTTTTTTTTTTTTACGCTCCATCGATTTTAATGCAAATCAATTATAATTTTTCAAAATAGTTTAAGGCTTTTGATTTTCAATGAAGATTCGCTTCCCATAACCATGTAACTGTTCCATAAGCATATAAATAAGTGAAGAAATTACTTCAAAAAACAGGCTTAATTTTAATAAAGCAGTTGTGTCGTGGTTTTTATGAACCTCGTGATTAAAACTGCACTCACCATCCCAATGCATTTCTTGAGGATGCTCCAGATGCTCACGTCATTTCTCGAAAACATCGGAGCAGGAAGGGATGTTCTGTTTGAAGCATGACAAAACAATGGATACTTTAATAGGATTTGAGCAAAAGCAAAAAAGTTGACTTAAGATATGTTCAGAAAGAAAAGAAAAGAAAAGAAAAAAGATGCCCAAAGTTTCACTTTGACAATTTTTCTTTTGGTACGGATTTATGGAATTTAATCTGAAATGCATTTACTTAGCTATGCGAAAAACAAGGAAAACTTTTCGTACTTAATTAATAAGGAATATGCGACTCATTTAACCCTCAACGAGCATTTCAACTAACCCTAACCCTAACCCTAACCCTATGCTGTTTTTTATGGTATGTAAGGTGTCCTTGAGTGTCATGAAAGGCGCCTACAAATAAAATGTATTATTATTATTATTATTATTATTTCGAAGGCACGCTTATCTTTTTTTCATGACTTTTTTTGGATACTTAAAAATTATTATAATTTTTTTTACTTTTGTGATGCTTTAAAAATTTGATGTAGCAAATCAAGGTCAATGAAGACACACACACAAGTTAAAGGCACATTCAGTCAAACTCGCAAAAATACAACGTGCAAAAATACAAAAATACTTTTTTTTCATGCAATTTTTGATTTTCCTTGAGGTCCTGATACTGGCACTTATAAGTTACCAAATGTGGTTCTTTATAAAATAGAGGTTTGAACTGAAATAAAGTGAAAGTATACCAAAAAAAAAAATACAATAGATATATTAGCATATTTAAAAATAAAATCTATAAATTTGAAAAGAAAAGAAATTCATTTGATTCTGATTGAATTGAATTTAGCTTGGACGTCAGCTTTACATCAACTTAAAAGTCTGAAGGGTCTAATATTTAAGGTGCGAAATCATCAGGTGGCGTGTCCAGTTATAGGAAAATAATTCACAAAACAAGTTAAGTCCTGTCATTATGTTTATTATAGCAGCTATGACCGAAGACTGACCTTTGATACAACCTGCTGACTCCTTTCAAAAATACTTAGTAAAACTATAACTATATACAGTAGACACTTTAACGCAATTTAAAGCATAAATTTATGTTGTAATGGTACGGTATAATTTTAAGGCCATTATACTTTAGATCTGCATTAATGCATAATAATTAATTCAATGTAAATTAAAAAAGGCAATCGTGTAAAACATTTAAAACTGCATTATTATGCACATTTGAACTGAAGGTGTAAGATATTAATACATACTTCAGGTGGTGTAGTTACACTACAGACTGGTACACATTCTCAGTGCTGTCATGCAGAGATTCTATTGAGAGCTCTGAAATGCTGAAGTATGAAAAGTGTCCTTGCTCTCGTACGATTTCACGGCAGGTTTCCTGCTCTGTGATGAAAGAATTCATCGAAACTATTTGATGTTTATCTGGGGAATGTTCTGAGAATGCAGAGATAGAGATTCTAAGGGATGGCAAAACTGCTGTGCAAATATTGGGAAAAAAAAAAAAAAAACGTCCAGGATTAGAAATGGAAGAAACGTTTTTTTTTGTTTGTTTAGAAATTGTAACCGGGCCGAAAATGAACCAGCCCACCTTCCAGGTACAGAAAACACATCACTGCTGCAATGTAGTACATTGTAATATAACGATGCTCAGATCAATTAAAAAAAAAAAAAAAAACGTGTGCATTGTGTAGTTGATATTCATGAATTTGATCATTAGAAACATTGAACAGCTCTGCGCATAAATCCAGAGTAAATCCAGTGATGGGTTGATAAAAGACTCGTATCAGGAAGCAGATCTTGTGCTGTGGAAACAGTTACCTGACACCGAGCCTAAGGATCACCTTGCGCCTGCTGCTGATCCATCCTCATGCAAAACCCATGAGGTTTAGCCAGGCTGGTGTGTGTGTATGCAGCAAATGTGTGTAAAAAAAAAAAAAAAAAAAAAACATACCCAAAGTACAGTAGTTGCCCAGAGAACGTCTATTTGTAGTGGTTAAAAAAAAAAAAAAAAATACTGTTCAATAATGTGTAAAAACCTGATGCACTCCTGATTCACGTGTCACACACAAACAAACCTGGATCCTTTCAATTCCTCTGAGCTTTTAAGACTCACCTGTGTTTCTTCACACCGTTATGGTGGGTCTTGTCTCCATGGTTCTCCTCCCCAGACATGCTGGCAGGAGCGTGGGCTTCGATTGCGTGTAGATGAGCCGATCAGCAGCGTCGGCTAAATCGGAGGACACTTACACGACGACCGCTCAAACTGCTGTCCCACTCTGACTCTGCAGAATGGACAGGACAGATAGACAGATAGAGAGACACACACACACACACACACACATACACACAGCTGTTTCAGTAAGGTAGTTACTGCACACCGGGTCACATGTAACCCTTTGGTCCCTCCTTACTCGCTCCCTATTTCCCTTCTTCCCGCCCTCCGTCTGTTCCTCTGGTGCACCTGAGAAGCCCCACTTGAGGGATCTGGTTCCAACAGAGGTGAGCAGCCGGGCAGGAACTACAGTAAAATGGATCAAGCCATGGAAATATCTGCCATCATGTATTACTTGCCTAAAAAGTTATGGACTGTATAGAGCTTTGCAATGCTAAGTTAGGACAGAGCGAAAGAACTACCTGTTGGGTTATTGAGATGTGGATAAACCTCATTTCATTTAAGGTTCCAATCAAACATGGAAAAAAAAACACAATAATAAATATTAAAGAATACACAATCTTGTTTTATGATTTAAATAAGTAAATACACAAACAAACAAACAAACAAATAAATAAATCCATACATAAATACATAAATAGATAAATACATAAATCACTGCCGCTGCTTTAACGACCCCACTTTCAGGGTTTTTAAATTTGTCCCTATATGTTGAACCACAATACTACAAACAGTAAATTTCCCTTAGTGTTATTTTTATGTGCAAATTAATACATTTATTATTATTATTATTATTATTATTATTATTATTATTATTATTATTATTATTATTATTACCCCTAAACAACCTTCCTCGTCCACATTTCTGGTTAAAAAGAAGAACTAAACTGGTCTGTTTGTGATTCTATTCATTCTATTACTCTTACTATTTTTAAGCACTGATCGCTTTGCACTATTAGGGCACTGGTGGCTCAGTGGTAGGTTTTCTCTCCAGGGGTTCGAATCCCAGCCAGTGCCCAAACCCCAGCCACTGGATGCAGAGCCGGTCCCAAGCCCGGATAAAATGGGAGGGTTGGGTCAGGAAGGACATCTGGTGTAATACCCGTGCCGAGCTTGTTTGTGTGGCGACCCCTTGCCGGGAACAGCAAAAAGGCCAACAACAACTTTTCATTATCTTCTCTTTTCTAAGAAAAAGTTATGCAGGGATAAACTTTCACACTGAGCCTGAGGTCATTTGCATCGAGAGCTCTGTGAGCGTGCTCGAGTATAAAGATTGTTTGTAAAGTCACGCCAGAACATCACACAAAACCATAACTCATAACAGCCTGAAGGGAAAAAAAACAAAACAAAAAAAAACATCTCTACTAAGATGAAACAATATGTAGATGCTACAGACTCCGCAATCAAATGTAAAAATATCAAATGTGATTTTTAGCACTTCTCTGGCCTCAAACTACAGCATCTTACAGATAATGGTCTAACTAATGCTGTCTGGTTTCCAGTGAGAAATCACACTGAGGTTATATCATTTTAAAAGGTTATTTAGGAGACCTTTTTAAAACAGGTAGCATGTAGGAAATTAAACATCATGTGTGTGTTTGCTGTTGAACTACATGAAAATGTCAGCAGTTAATGGCGTTTAGAAAAAAAAAAAACTTTTTATGAACTGAGTAGTTCTTGATGACGTTTATTTATTTATTTATTTATTTATTATTATTATTATTATTATTATTATTATTATTATTATTATTATTATTATTATTATTATTATCTGTAGAAATTGGAACCAATCTGGATAATAAGACTAGAAGCTCGTCTCAGCCTTAGGAGCTCCACTGGTGGCCTACATGTATATTTCTGATACCTTTTAAATCCAGACGTTCTTGTATTTTTTATGCAGTTTTGAGAAATTGTTCTCTACGGTTCCTGAAGGACACTTTGTCTCATATTCAGTCTAATCTGACCAGTTTCAGAGTCATGTTTCTTTTGTTTGATAAGCCACACAGTGACCTACTGTACAGTATGAAGCATAAAATAACAGATGTGATTAGTGTACTGCTGATGCTGAGTACTGAGTGTTTGGAGCAGACGAGAGGGGAAATGAGGTTGCTGCGGAGGTTGTTACATAACCAATTTTTTTTATTGCATCTTTAGGCAATTTTGCAGGCTGTCACAGTAAAACCTTTGTTTACATGTCTTTTATTTAATTTACAGAATTGAATTTATTTAATTTCATTTAATATGAAGAAATGAGGGGTGGTGCAAGACTTTTGCTTCTGAATCAAGCATATTCTAGATCTACCCCTCCTATTTCCATGTACATACAGTACTGTACCTTCTATAGGCATTATTATAGCTTTATAAGATTTTCTAGCTTTATACTTATTTTCCAGTTGTTAGTGCCTTTTTCTGTCAAAGTGAGTGATGTCTGGTTGCTCATCATCAAAACATATTAGATTTTCCGGAAAATGCTGAAAGTTTGGTTTTCAATAATAATAATAATTATTATTATTCAATAATTATTATTCAATAATTCAATAATTATTAGTAGTTTAATAATAATAATAATAATAATAATAATAATAATAAAATGCATTCATAAGTGATGTATAGAATCGATTATGAATCATTTAAATGCAATAATATATACAAATATATGCCGTCTGAAATATGTATATTGCTTGAAGGCAGAAAGAAATTCTCCAAAATCAGATGAGCAATGTTTTTCAGCTTGGTTGCATTTATTGAAGTTGGTGGGACCAGTCTGTTACATTCTGTCACATATAATGTTATACATCATGAATCAGTATTTTATCATGCACTTACATAAACATTATGACGTTGCAACACAGATATAGTGGTATGCACTTGTTCAGTTTAAACATTTAATGACTGCTGTAGGAAGTAATGCATTAATTGATCACTTTTTTGTTATGCAAACAAAAAAAAAATCTACTTTCTTTTCTTTGCAGGATAAATATGACCAATTTTAAAACAATCAACCCAAAAATACAGACAATATTAATAGAGAAAATAAGAATTATAGAAATTTTTAAGGAAATGAGTCTGCTTTCTTTTTAGGACAGGAAGTGGAATCCTCAGGACTGTAGATCACTCACCAGAGACAGCGTCGTAGAATTCATCCTCGGAGAGTGAGCTCAGAGACGGTGAATTTCTGCCGGGAGAAAGGTTCTCCTTGAGATGCTGATGCTCCGTCACCAACTTCTGCAGAGCCTCGGAGAGGATCTGGTTCTTTTCTACTTCCTGTTCCAACCTCGCATTCCACACCTAAGCGATCAACAGAAATGAGGAGGAATTACGGCGAAAAATCACAACAAGCTACGAATAAAGAGGCAGAGGCAGAAAGGCAGAAAGACCAACAACACTGCAGCATCTAATCAGCAGGATACGTCAGCGTGAGAGTGATTTAATTAAAGATAAGGCATTTAGCCCCTGGCATGCGAAACCGACGGATCTGGCACGGTTACAGTATGTTCTCCTAGCATTTCAGTAAGACAGGAACATATCTAGACAGCAGACCTTCTGCACATGTTCATGCATAATTTACTGCATGATGTAGCCAAAGCATCTAAATATAGAGATACACGTTTGATAAGAACACTTGAGCTCATGCACATTCGTGCATTTATCCAATCAGCCATTCATGTAGCAGTGGAAGTGGATATAATCATGTAGATAGAGATAAAGTTTACATCAAATATCAGAAAAAATTTAATCCTTGACCATGGCATCCTTGCTGGCTCCAGACAAGCTGGGTGGTCTACAGTATCTCAGGAATCTCTCTCATGGACAAGAGTTTCACAAAAACATTTTCCCAGTTAGCAGATGCCACATGGCATATTGGGTAATTGCATGAATAAGCAGGGGCAGAGGTGATCCTGGGGTAGGGGTGTGTCTCTACCTTATTATTTTTGCAGGTGTACCTAATAAAGTGGCCATGAGTGAATATCTGAGTAAATAATAGTATGTTTAGAAAATGCCAAACTGAAAGGGTGAACATGGAGAAAAAAAAAAAAAAAGGTATTGGCCTCCGCTTCAGACTAAAGTACACTTGAGCCGTCACTAATAAAGTACAAGGTGAGCGACTGTATTATGTGGTTATGGTAGAGAGACTAGCCGGTCGTGTCTCCCCCCACTGCAATGCCAATTCAGTCACAATGAAGCAGTGGACGTTTTGTTCGAAGTGGTGAGTCCATCACAGCAACGCAGCAGCTATTTCGTTGAGAATTCAATGTTGGTCAATGTACGTACATGTCATGGCCCCCGAGGTCTCCTGACTTGTCATCATGTGATTCTTTCCCCCCCTATGGAATACCCTTTAATTTAAATGAATTGAACAACAAGAAATGCTTATGATCGATCAACAGCTGTCGGCTCGAGTGATGGACGATTTCAAGGGAAAGATCGAAAGCTGCATTCAAGAGAATGGTCATCATCTAAGTTACATTATTTTTCATAACTGAATAAGTAACTCAAATGGCATGCCTCTGTTTTTGGGAAAATAAATCCATTTTGAGTTTAAAATCTAGAGTACTGTTTGTTCGAAACACTCTGACTCCCATCGGTCAGAGCATGTTTACCAGCCGTTCTGTAATGGCCTATTTACAGCTATCTGTAAAGCCATATGAGATCATCATCATCATCATCCTGGCAAGATATGAATATTAAAGACTAGAAGCTAATAACATAAATGTCAGCCTTTGACGCACAGCTGACTAATGCTGTGTAGTGACTTCAGCATATCATTTACAAGTGTGTCCTATATCAGTCAATCAATCAGCCATTTACTCTGCTAAGCACCTGATATGTGACCCCCCCCCCCACCCCCTAAAAAAAAAATAAAGGCGACGTGTGTGGTGCATCAAAGTGCTGCCTAGAGAGATACAAATACCACAGGTTGTTTCTTTAAACAATCAATTATACGGTGATAAAGAGTCACTGATTGTCCGTACCGAAGTTCCCCTATAGTGAATGACATGCACAGCCTCGAGCTTTTGTTCTCCTCCCTGAGCTGCTCCTGTTTCCAGCCCAGAGAACTGAACACAGCCGACGGTCACGTTACAAACCTGAGCAACCTGAGCCAAGCCTTTCACAATGCCTTCGATCACCATTCACAAGACTCTCGTCGGTGCTGCACGCACTCGCAATACTGTAAGTCACAAAGACAGCGATGAGACTCCGAACATCAGTTAAAGGCCCAACGTAACTGCTGTCTGCAGGTTTATTAAACAAGACGTAGTGTGTTGTCTTGAATAGATTAATTAACATGGATGATTAACTTCTGCCAGGTCTCACAACGTAGTTTAAACATCAACGATTATTTAAGGAAACATATCACCAGCAACTATTAAATGTAATGCGGTTTTCTATAGGTTGAAAAAAAAAAAACATTGTTTATTGCTAACAAGATATAAGCTGTTAGTTGTTTCTCTTGGATAAGAGATCATGCTAGTCCTAGATACTCTTTAAAAGCTATAATGCTAGTCTACACTAGGAGATTTATACTGTATTTTCACTTGAATTGTTAAATTATTACTGTTTAATAGTTTAATAGTTTCATAGTTATTGAATTTCTTTCCCATGTGCTAGCAGGAGCTTAGCAACAATCATAGGCTTCACTGCTAGCTAGCATCCAGCATACTAACTAGCATACTACAGCTTATGAATAATACCTTTCTTTTAATATTTATTCTTAGTTTTTATTATAACATGTATTACTGATCCACAAATATTAATCAGCTGTTTATTTTCTCTTCTGTACACTAGCAAGATTTAACATAGTCACAATATCACAATAAGCATTGCTACATGAGCATCAGTAACAGTGGCGGCCGGTCAATACGGGGCGCAGGGGCGCCGCCCCCCCTTAAAGTTAGGCAGAGAAGAATGCTCCTTTAACTTGTAATTATTTTACATAATAATTATTTATTTTAATAATGAAATAAAGACATTTAGTCACAATATTCCGCTGTATTTCTTAATATAATTTATTTGCAATAAAAAAAAAATCGAAACTGTATTACATTCATTTGTGTTTGTGTACGCGGGGCGCCGGACAAACGCGTGTCTATGTAGGCACGCACGTTTTTGAAAAGCATGTGACCTGAGGCCGAGCTCGGATTGGATCTTGTCAAATCATCCTGCGGGCGGAGCACTGGGCGCCCTGGACCCTCCCACTTTTGTTCTTAGCGAATCAGTATTGTTTTGAAATATTTGGGCTCATGTGATTGGACCATTCTCAACGAGTCTTCCAGCACTTCTTATAGCAAGCGGAGCTGGCTGACGTGAGTCATGTGAGTCATGCCTTTATTTTATGCTAGTAGTAATGATGCTTAATCACCTGATAAATGGTTATTTACAGACGAGCATTAAAAGTTTAATGTAAATTTTGTTTGCACCCCCCAAAATTTTTTTTGCACCAGCCGCCACTGATCAGTAAAAATAACAATATAATTCACAATTTATTCACACTCCAGCTGCTAGCATCGATCTTGTTGCTACGCTAAATCTTGCTAGCGCACAGAAGAGAAAATGAACTGCTGATTAACATAAAAGTGCAAAGGAATTTGTGAATTATACCTTCTTTTTTTTAATGATAATTTATTCATTCTTATATTACAATGCTTATGTATTATTAATACGTATGTAGCAATGCTTATCTAGAATTGATATTGTTGCTATGTTGCTATCGCACAGAAGAGAAAATAAACAGCTGATAAAAACATTATTGATCCACAAATATTTATTGTAAAAATAAAGAATGAATATTAAAAGAGAAGGTATAATGCACAATCTTATGCACACTCCAGCTGTAGTATGCTAATTAATATGCTGGATGCTAGCTAGCAGTGAAACCTGTGATTGTTGCTAAGCTCTGGCTTGCACATGGAAAAGAAATTGAACAACTGTATAAACCTCTGTGAAACTGTAATAATTTCTAAACTAAATTGAAACTATAAATTACGTAGAGTAGACCACCACTACTGTATGGTTTCTGAAGGATATTTAGAGCTAGCACGAACTAGCATCTAAGCGTTACAACCACCCACACTGATCTTTTTTCAATCAATTATTTGGTGATAAAAAGTCTCTCATTGTTTCCCACATTTCCCCCATAGGCCACTTCTTTTTTTTAAAAATTATGATTCATTCGATGTTTATTATAAAATATTATTGATTCACAAATGTGAATGTGTTTATTGAGTGTTAGCAAGAGCTTAACATTACAGCAGCAGCATCTGTGTTAGCTGGCATCCAGCTTATTCGCTTACTTGCTAGCAATATGTATAGTTTAATGAATAATCATGGAGACATATTAAACAACCAGTAACCATTCTGCTTTTTGCATAACGTCTGATATAAATAAGTCAGTCGTCACTTTGGCACAGAGGCTTTCTCCATGATGAGGCAATCAGGCATTTGAAAGCTGCTACGCTCTTCACAGAGCGCTCATACATGGCAGGAAGTGTCTTAAATAAGTCTTTTGTGCTGCAGAGAATGTCAGGTCTGCTGAGAGTGCCTCTTCTAACATCCACCAGATGCGCATCAGGGCCAATTCACATAAAAAGGAAAGAACCAATAAGCATTCATCCTCAGTCAGCTTAATCTTAGGGGTGAAAAATGTAAAAATCCGCCTGAATTCTCACATCCACTGTATTTATTTATTTATTTATTTATTCATGAATTTACACAAGAAATTTCGTATTCATGAAATAATGTGTGTATCCGAGAAGGGCCCCGGCATTTGTGTATAAACAGACTCATAAAAGTGAAGCTACTGTAGTAGCTGTAGTCAGGACAAAAGTAATGGCACCCTCCACCATTTAACAAGCACTCTCTCTACCAGTGGGTGCGTTTCCACTGACCCTAAAATTTAACTAATAATCAGAAAAAAAGCCCAATCAGAATTGAAGTGCATCATGTAAACAACATTCAGGTCCCAGTACAGCCTGATCAGAATAAATTTTAATTGGAAAGAGAGGCGAGATGTAAAGGTTTGATAATCTGGCCTTGATCTGGTCGTTTCTTTCTTAACAGAATAAATATATTCTTTGATCCATGTGTAGGTGATGTGACGAATCTCTAGAACTTTTCTAGAAATTTTCCTTGCTCAGTTAACTGCCTAAGAGAAACTCTTTCCTACCTGTATTTACTTTCATCCACCAGGTCTCTGTCTGAGAAAGAGGCACCGATTGACTTGTCCTGTCACATGTGGTAAAGGATCTAACCAATCATATAAGAGACAGAATTCTTATCATAGAAGTTCATGATAATAGATTTATCGGAAAGGATGGGAAGCCTAACCTAACCTCAGAGCTGGAGTAAAGTACTTCTTCTTCTCCTTTGCAGTGGTGAAGAATATAAAAGGTTATATTCTGATTAAATTGAGCATGTAAATGCACATCTTGTTGAATAGGCACCAGGAAAGTGTGTTTAATTTGTCACCTTCTATTGTAATGATTTCAATCCAATTGACGAAATAGTGTTCATCCAAATTACTCAACCCACCTGACAGGGATTAGGATTGCTCTGACATCTTTAGATTATGCATATGCTAGCATGAATCCTCCAATGTGAGCTAATGCACAGATTATTATCTATTTTGAAAGAAGCAAAAACTATCCAGCTGGTATTACATCTAAGATGTAAGACAGTCAGACAGTACAGGAAAGAATAAAGGTTGAATTAATGACCATGTACAAAGCTCGCAAAAAGTGCTGGCACCATGTGGACCGGACCGGCTACGGATAAATGAGCAGAGTCACCTTGGAAGAGGCGATGGCTGGAATGAAATGCTGTAAATCTGCCTGTGAAAGTGAGATAGCAAGAGAATTTATAAACCTCATGTGGATGAGGTGGAGGAAAAGGAGGAGGAGTCATCCATTTCCAGATTCTCTCACCCTAACATGTTTCACATCCTTGAATATTTCAACAAAATTATGCATGTTTTTTTTTTTTTTTCCCGCATTCTTACTTAGGAAGAACAACAATTAACACAGGATAGAGTCCAAGACACTGAGATTAGGATACACTGATGTCAAATTTATTCCCGATGCTCTGTTTTTTTGTGACTGTTCTATATTTATGATGTCTTCTCATTACACGGTGAAATGATTTGATTAATCTCTCTCTCTCTCTCTCTCTCTCTCTCTCTCTCTCTTACAAACACACACACATTTAATGGCATGAATGGAAGCCAGACAGTCCAGTCTGCCATGTTTCATTCTCCAGAGCCTGGCCAAGGAAGCTGTGTTGCGTCACAGACGTGAGCCACAGAAATCTCAGCAGCACCACTTCCTCTCACCTCACTGCACTAGACAGCTATTTTAAGCCATTGCTCTACACTTTTATTTTAAAAAGCAAAGCAGAGAGGTGAAAAACAACCATGAGAATATAATAAGAAAGATGCAACTGGGCAGTCCATATAACATTGGGTGAGATATGAAAATCTTAAGAAGTTAAGCATTTGGGCGAAAACATTTGCAGTGTGATGTTCTGGCGAATGAATCAATATAAGTTTGGTATGGTGTGTCCCAAAGTACAGCAGAGCAGTTTATACTGCCAGAGGTCATCTATTAACAGTCATCATTAAGAAAGCGTTGTTCCTCTCATTCTTTCTTTCCCTGGAAGGTTACTAACTGCCTGTCCTTTCATTGTATTTGCTGAACATACACTTGCTTCATATTTTGCCTTTCAGCAGCTAAGCATTGCTCTTTCGTGCGCAACATGGAGTTAAAGTTTGGGCCAGAAACATGTAATCCGAAGTCTGAAACAAATGAACTAATCAGAACTAATCAGTTGTTATTTATTTATTTATTTATTTATTATTTTTTTTTAATCCAATGTTAATATTATTTTATTGCGCATATAATATAATAATTTATTAAATTATTTTACATTTAATGTGAAACAGGAATAGTGTATAAATCAGAGAATACAGACCAATGAAAGGAAAGTTAAAATGACATTCTTTCAGAAAAACCGATTTAATCTCCAAATTAATATCTATAAAATAAATAAATAAATAAATAAATAAATACATAAAATCCAAATGACAAATAAATGAAAAAAAGTGTGAAATTTTCAGCACACACACACACAAGCAGGCACAGACAAATCAGCTCGCAGTAGGGTCATATGGAGGACGAGTACAGGAAACTGTATGTCTGCACATTACTGAGTACACAGACCCTCTCATCTCCCTCCGTCAGCTCGGCCTACATACAGTCTTGTTACCATGGTGATTTCACACCTGGAAACAGGCTGCATTATAATCAGAGTGGAAATCCTTCAGTGGCATAGGGTCCCCCATCCCACCACCTTATACTGCTATACTGACTCCTTTTGCTCACTGGATTATATGCAGTTTCTTGTAACGTCTATAAGGCATTAAATTCTTCTATCTAATAATGATGCGAAATACTACTAATAATAAACAAACCGTTTGGATATTATTATAAACAGTATGATTTACATGAATTGTCTGCTATTTATTATGGAGCATGGGTTTTGCAAAACTCTATGATGTATGACGTATGATGATCCAGTTATTCATCGGGAGTACAAATCTTCCAATGCTTATTAAGATTTTATCGAGTATACATTTTCAATTACTCATTAGGGAGTATGTATTTTAAATGACTTATGTGTACTCTATACTATTTTTTCCCCTTCTGATGGCTTATGAATGTCATATTATAAAGAATATGATGCTATTAATTGCATTAATGCATTCATTTGTTATGATGCATCACTTTCCCATTGCATTGTGTGGAGTAACAATTTCCTAATAATAAACACCTACAGTAATATGTAGTATGAACTCCCCATTACTCACCATCTCTATCACATAGTTTAGAGGATGGACTTTAATGACCCTTTACCAATCATACATTTCCCAGTGTGTAGTAATGAGTATTAATTTAGTTCCGATCGAGTAATCTGATTGGACGAGAGGCATTGATAACAGAACATACCAGCATCTTTATTCTAACAATTGATAATTACACTAACAGTCTGTCAGTCCACAGTACTGAGGGGAGAGCAGCTGCCTGTCAAAACCCACATTCAAAACCAGTCATGGAAGCACTTTCAGCAAGAAAACACATCTGATAATATTATGTCATCTTAAACAACACTTTGTCTCTTTAGTAAGTATTTCTAAGCTGTTCCGAATGACCTCTGAACCATCTGAATTAGCTTCCACCCCAAGGCTGAATCCCAAATCCTTCTCTAACCCCTGATCAAGGGCACTACTTGATGCCACTCTATATAGCCACTACCTTTCCCAAAGAAGTTAGCTGATATTCTAATAGAGAATAAGTGAAAATAGTTTCTGAGGACTGTCCACCACCTTCATAGTTTATTCTCCCCACCTTTTGGCTACATAGTACAGGTAAGAATTTACAACTATTTTCCTCCCTGTTAAGTAAACTGTCGGTCGCCAGAGTATATATTTTCCTATATTCAGTATGGAGATGTTCAATTATTGATTACTGAGTGAATAATTTTTCAAGTATTCAGTATAAAATGAGGACTTTCCATTATTTATTGCAAAGTTTGTATTAACCCGTCTTCGGGATGACCTATGGACTTTCCCTTATTAATTACTGAATGTATTTCTAAATGCTGAAGTATAGTATGAAGTACACCCTTGATAATAAACTTTATTGTCTATACATTTTCCAGTATTCTTTACTGAGTATACTGTACATTTCCCATTATTTAGAATGTAGAAAATACACTTTTCATTACTTATTAATGAGTGTACACTTCCCACTATGCAATTTAAAGTAAATATGTTATTTTACTCACTATTGAGTATATATTTCCCAGTGCTAAGCATAGAGTACAGACTTCCCATTACTCAGTATCTGGTCCGATTACGTATTATTGATGAGTACTTATACTGATTACTCACTTGATACATACTGTACACTACGGACAATTTGTGGACAACATGTAGTCTAATCCGCATGTCTTTGGACAGTGGGAGAAAGCCAGCGTACCCAGAGGAAACCCACCAAGCACAGGGAGAACATGCAATCTCCAAACACACAGAACCCAATTGAACCCTGACCATGGAGGTGCAAGGCGACAGTGCTAACCACTAAGTATATAGAGACCATAAAGTATAGATTATGTACTACCTTTTACCATGGACAAATCAAAATAAGGTAAAGATTTCTTGGTACTCATTACTGAGTATACAGTACATTTCCCACTAGTCAATTAGGATGATGTTCTGCTATTCATTATTAAGTAACATTTTCCTAGTTATCAGTTTGGAGTATGGACTTTACTTGACTTGTTTAGTGACAATACATTTCTAATTACTCAGTACAAAGTATGGACTTCCTCTTACTCATTACTGAATGTTTATTTATTGATGATATAATACATGTTCATTAATCAGTATGAACTATCTTTAATACTGCTCAATTTGTTGCAGGGATTTTCTTATACTGTACATATACAGTGGAACCTTGGATTACGAGCATAATTTGTTCCGGAAGCAAGCTCGTATTCCAAAATACTCGTAAACCAAATCAAATCTTCCCATAAGAAATAATGAAAACTCAATTCATTCCACAGCCCAAAAAAATTTATACAGAAAAATAATTAATGCAATATATAAAATAAAAATAAAACAAATTAACCTGCACTTTACCTTTAAAAAAAGTTAAAATAAATCCTACCAGATAAGTGTTCCCGTTTGTGCGTGCAGGCGCCGTTTCTTTTGTGTGTGTGTGTGTGTGTGTGTGTGTGTGTGTGCGTGTGTGGAATTAGCCCCTTCCCTCACCTCGTCTTACACAGTAAAACTCCTCCTCCCTCCCACCACCTAGAGCAGAGTGTGTGTGTCTGTGTGAAGCCGGGGAGGGGGGGGGGGGTGTAAAGGCGAGAGAGTGTGTGTGTGTGTGTGTCGGTGTCAAAAAACTCTGCACTCGTAAACCAAGACATGCTCATTTTTCAAGTAAAAATGTATTTAAAATCTTTGCTCTTCTTGCGGAACACTCGTAAACCGAGTTACTCGCAATCCGAGGTTCCACTGTATACTTTTCTTGAAATATAAATGCCAATAGGTGATCCTATGAATAAATATATAGATCTCTTATTATATATTCCACAGTGTAAATCTTGTGTTGTTTAGTGCAGAGTATACTGGTGTGTGAGTCTCTTATTAACCAGTGTGAAATATGAATCACTTCTTAGTCAGTGCAGCTTATAAATCTCCTCTCAGCCAGTGAGAGGAACAAATCACCTAATAATGAATAATACCCCTGGTGCATGCATTTGCTATTAGCCAGAGCAAAGCGTGAGTGACCCAGCAGCAAATCGCATACATCATGTGCAAAGAGCTGCAGTTAATGAACAACTGGTAAATAAAATAGGAAAGAATGCTGACACACACACACACACACACACACACACACACACACACACACACACACACACACACACACACACACACACACACACACACACACACACACACACACACACACACACACAAAGTTCTGCAAATACAGCTGCGTGGTCAAGGTGAGAGAACAATGTGCTGCGAAGCACACGCTCAGAGGGATTAGGGTTAATGCAATTAAGGTTCTACGATGTAACCTGCAGACACAGTTATAATCCATGCATTCTGTTCAGACAAGTTCATTAAATAGGCATTTAATTAATCCTAAGCCACTAAACATTTAACTTAGCGTACAGTAAGTGCTCAGATTGATTAATATTATATGTGATATCAAATAAAATCTGTTATCTAATGGAAACCTAATTTGAAAGCTGATTTTTTTTTTATATTGTTTATGGAACCATGTTAATAATATAATGCAAAAAGATAAAAGACAATTGTACAATACAATTATATAATCTATATATTTTATTTAACTGAAGTCAAGCATATTCACAGTTCCACCAAGTACCCTAACTAATGTGCAGACTCTAGAGATCATGTGCTTTAAAGCATGAAGAGGAAGTCTATTCAAAGCAGTAACCCGCTTAAAAATAGTAAGTAGTCTTGGGTAGATTTTATGCAATAATATGGCAATGTCAAATCTGCATGTTTGCAAAATGACTGATACATTTCCACTCCTCGGTTTCTCTACTCTGACCTTGACACATAAGCCTGACTAACAACGATGTCATCAATCCAGTTACTGACATGAATATCAATTCAGAAAGCTTACAATATTGACTGCGTTTGTTTCTCTCAATATCCTGTTTGCAATCTTATCAGTTATTAGTATTTGTTTCGTTATGGTAAGAATAAGCAAGAATAAGTAATGATATCTGCTCTTTAAACAAATCCCAAGTCCTGTGAAAAAACTAGGACAGGCAGGACGAGTGGGACTTCCTCCGTCTTTTTTGTCAATGAAAACAGCTAGTAGAGCCAAATGAGCAGGAGAGATCAGAAAATGATGTTTAAGGAGGAATGTGAAACAAAGAAATAAGCAGAAGGAAATTCAGAGTGCATCCAACTGTACCTTTTCAGAAAACGAGGAAAGCTGTAACCTTTTTCTCCTTCCCGTTTATGTCACTGAAGCTTGGATTGGCTGGCGCAATGGAGATTGTATATTTGTGTATGTGTGTGTGTGTGTGTGTGTGTGTGTGTGTGTGTGTGTGTGTGTGTGTGTGTGTGTGTATATATATGTGTGTGTGAGTGAGACAGAGAGAGAGAGAGAGACGAGGGAGAGGCAGAGAATGTGAGGGACGGACAGAACAAGTGAGAGAAAGACAGAGCGCTTCAGTTCTCCCCTAAGTGAAAGCAGAAAATCGTACGAGCCTGTGTGTGTGTCTCTCTCTCCCTCTCTCTTTCTCTTTCTCTCTTTCTCTGTATGTGTGTGTGTCAGAGAGAAAGAGAGAGAGAGAGAGAGAGAGAGAGAGAGAAATATAAGGTGCATAAGTCAGCATAAGAAAGCTAATACCATGCCCTGGTATGATTCTAATTATAATCCAGCAAAAATGAAGATTTTTGAAGACTGGGAAATGCAATAAAAAAGATAAAGCACAGGGACAAGTGGAGATTATCTATAGCAGGAGTGTCCAATAGGAGGATATACGGACAGGGGTAGAGCCAGACAGATCAGCTATAGAGACAAAAGTAAAATGAGAAACATCAGCTATAGGGACAGGAGTACAGTGAGAGACATTAGCTATAGGCACAAGAGGACAATGAGAGACTTCAGCTGTAGAGACAAGAGTACAATGTGAGATTTCAGTTAGAGACAAGAGGACAATGAGAGACTTTAGCTGTAGAGACAAGAGGACAATGAGAGACTTCAGCTGTAGAGACAAGAGGACAATGAAAGATTTCAGCTGTAGAGACAAGAGGACAATGAGAGACTTCAGCTGTAGAGACAAGAGGACAATGAGAGACTTCAGCTGTAGACACAAGAGGACAATGAGAGACTTCAGCTGTAGAGACAAGAGGACAATGAGAGAATTCAGCTGTAGAGACAAGAGTACAATGAGAGACTTCAGCTGTAGAGACAAGAGGACAATGAGAGTCTTCGGCTGTAGAGACAAGAGTACAATGAGAGTCTTCAGCTGTAGACACAAGAGGACAATGAGAGATTTCAGCTGTAGCGACAAGAGTGCAATGAGAGACTTCAGCTGTAGAGACAAGAGGACAATGAGAGATTTCAGCTGTAGCGACAAGAGTGCAATGAGAGACTTCAGCTGTAGACACAAGAGGACAATGAGAGACTTCAGCTGTAGAGACAAGAGGCCAATGAGAGAATTCAGCTGTAGAGACAAGAGTACAATGAGAGACTTCAGCTGTAGAGACAAGAGGACAATGAGAGTCTTCGGCTGTAGAGACAAGAGTACAATGAGAGTCTTCAGCTGTAGACACAAGAGGACAATGAGAGATTTCAGCTGTAGCGACAAGAGTGCAATGAGAGACTTCAGCTGTAGAGACAAGAGGACAATGAGAGATTTCAGCTGTAGAGACAAGAGTGCAATGAGAGACTTCAGCTGTAGAGACAAGAGTGATATAGTGATGGGAGTAAAATTTAAATAAGACCAGCTATAGGAGCAGGTGAACAATTGAAGATAGACTGGCTATTGGAACAGCAGTATAATGAGAGACATGCCATAGGGATAATGGTAAAAATAGAAGAAAAAAAAACAAAACAAGTAATCCAATAAATCAGGGACCACCTGCTGTGACAGGATTACCATTAGAGAGATCAGCTACAGTAACTAGGGTAGAATTTGAGCCGGGGATCAGCCATAGGGACAGAAGTACAATAAAAAAGAGACCACCTGTTGTGACAGGATTACCATTAAAGAGATCAGGTATAGGGACAGGAGAGATATTCAAGAAAGATTAGCTATAGGCACAGGAGAACAATGAGAGAGAGAGATTAGGGACATGCATACAGTGGAAAAGATCAGCTATGAAAGATAGGGGTACAATTAAAACGAGGAGCTGCAGGGGAAGGAGTACCATGAGAGAGAGAGAGAGAGAGAGAGAGAGAGAGAGAGAGAGAGAGAGAGATCAGCTATAGGGACAGACATACAATTAGAGAGATCAGCTATAGGGACAGGAGAACAAACAGAAAGATCAGCTATACAGGCTGGAGTACAAATATAGAGATCATCAGTAAAGACAGGAATACAATGTGAAATATCTGCTATACCGGACAGAGGTACAATGAGAGTGAGAGAGAAGGAGAGAGCAGCTGTAGGGACAGGGATACAGTGAGAGCGATCAGCTATATGGACAGAATTACTGTAGAGTGAAAAAGATCAGTTATAGGAACAAGGAAGATAGGAAGGAGAGATAGAAAGCAGCTACAAGGGCAAAAGTAAAAGAACAGAGAGATCAGCTATATAGAGTGAAGTCGAAGTTGACATTAGCCATAACAACAGATGTAAAATCAGACTATATCACTGTGTTACACCTGGCTGTGACACGAAGCAGCAGTCAACCGTCCAGAATGCATTCCTACTCAGTTAGAGCCAGATATTTCCTGGTGGCAGGAGGAGAAGCAGCCACTAGAGATTTTAAAATGCTGGTATATTTATAGTGGCTGTATTTTGACTTTCTATTCTTAGTTTTCCAATGTCTGCCATTTTTCTACTTTCTAACGCCCCCTTGTTTTAACACCATAATCATACCATACAGGAAGACCTGCGAAAACGCGCATGCTTCCCACTTGACAATCTCTTCTATTATTGGGCACTTTTATACTCCAAAGTATAAATTTTTAGCTTGTGAATGAGGCATTAAAGC
Source organism: Clarias fuscus (assembly GCA_030347435.1). Taxonomy (NCBI): domain Eukaryota; kingdom Metazoa; phylum Chordata; class Actinopteri; order Siluriformes; family Clariidae; genus Clarias; species Clarias fuscus. Next base: position 32,769,069 of record CM059205.1, read on the forward strand.
ATGGGACATGGTAACAATAATATGATTAAAATTATTGCTTTGTGACACAGAACATGCTTACTTATTTTGGATTCTGTATGTATTCTGTATTAAAAATAGGATATATGGATGTGCGCAGTGAGGAGTTTAAATGCCAAAAATGCAGGAGAACCACTCTTGACTCCTTAAGCAAAAGTGCGGCACAGGTGGTTGCTGGGTTTGTTTCCTCAATTCAGTTATAAAACATTCTGCAGTTAATTTGCCATAGCTGTGTTGAATGGTTTATTGTCTGATAGACCGAAAGTAGGATTTTGAGCCTACATTGGGCGCAGGTCCACTGAAAATAAGACAACCGAGGATAAGAAAAAGTTGCTCGGGTTTTTGGTGAGTTAGTGCCTGTTGTAGCCATACATTCTTGTACAATCAATGTTTAGAATATGATGCTTTTCTGCTCACCACATCTGCAAAGGATGATTCCTTGAGGTGCTGTAGCCACCTTGTTACCTCACTCACTTACTCACTCATCATCTATACCGCTCTATCCTGCATTCAGGAGGAAACCCACCAAGCACGGGGAGAACATGCAAACTCTAAGCCCACAGAGAGAGGAATCGAACCTGGCCAGAAATCAGACCTGGACCCTGGAGGTGCATTTCGACAGTGCTAACCACTACACCACTGTGCCACCCTCTTGTTACCTCAAACAGTCTAAATAAACTGGATGAGCTCAGGACCCTCATGCAGAGACTGATTATGGACTGCAATATTATACTTTTTTCAGAAACTTGGTTCTGCATTGGTATCCTAAACAGTGCGTTGAAGCTAGAGAGGTGCATCATTTTCTGGCCTGAAAGAGAAGCAGCTTGCACAGATAAAACACAGGTGCAATAATGTGAACAAAACATGGGGCACTGTTTCTGTCACTGGTGTGTGGCTAGAGTGATCTATGCTCAAAGCAGAGCTACATGTTGGTATCATAATGTTTTAAGATTAGCTCTGTTTACAAGCTCTGTTTTTTTTTTTTACCATATGTCCTCCCTCAGACACCTTAAAACCTGGCAGTAGAATCCACTATTGATGGTCTGGCCACTAGGGATGAATTCTTGATACACAATGCAGTGAATGCTGGAAAAAGATGATGAGCATGCACTTTGTTGATCTGCTGACCAGCCTCGCCTTTTTTGGTCCTGGAGAGGACGGGCTTTTCCACTGTGAAGACTATTGCTTCGTCTCATACACCCAAGTTTTGTCACCAGTAATGATCCTTGACATAAAAGACGGGTTGTCCACAGCACGCTGAGGAGTTCTTGGCAGACTCCTAAACAATGTTCCTTCTGCTCCTGGGTCGGCAGCCAGGGGACTCGTTGTGGATTGTTCTCTGACAATCATCATGTACAAGTTACCTTTGTGGTTTTGATATGTTCAAGGGATGAGCTTGTTAAAGTTCTTTCTGATCTCTCATTGTGTTCCAGTGTTGTTCTTCCACTCTAGAAGTGCGCAAGCCAAAAACAAAACATCCTGGACAACTCATTGCAACGTTGCCATAAACTTGTTGAATCAGGTCAAACATCTCTAGGGCAGATTTTTAACTGCATTAACAAGTTTGACAAATGAACAAGATAAACACCATGGTGGTAAGCCTAATCAGCGACAACAATGAGACCATTTACAGTGAGGAGATCCAGCACCTAATGGCATGGTGTGAGCGCAATAGGCAAGAACTCATCATGAAGAAGATGAAGGAGGTCATTGTAGGTTTCAGATGAGCTGGGCAATCGCACTCATGCTTCTATCCACATCAAGTCACAAACTGCGTCTCAGTGTGGCTACAGCAACTGCAGTGCTTTGAGCTGTAAAGCCCATCAGAGGGTGATGAAATCTGCCCAACAAATCACTGGTATTCAGATGCCCACCTTGAAATAGTGTAGAAATTCAAATAGTGTCTGGAGCAAGGGCAAGAAGCATTGGTAAAGATACCTCTCACCGCCATCATGGACTATTCACTCTTCCACTATCGGGTAGACAGTAAAGATGCTTGCACAAACTGACTGAAAAGATTTCCTGTGTCACTTTCAGTCTATATTGCACTGCTTTAACTATGGACCCCTAACTTATCGTTATTTATTGTAAATAGGCCACGTATGCACTTCTCAATAGATGCAAATGCATTGCCTTGGTTTTTGTACATATACTTTGGACAATGACGATAAAGTTGAATTTAATCTAATCTAAATGTTACACTGATTAAATGTGCATAAGAAATGATTCCAAACTGAAATATCACCACAGTACGTCGAGGCAAATTTCCAAGCAAATACAACTACATCAGATGCTTTAACAACGGAGATCTGCAGACTCAGCTTGGTACGTGAACTTGGCTCCAAATTGCTCTCAGCCGTCACCCCAGCTTAAAGACGCCGCAGGAGGAGACGGGAGTGTGGTACAGTAAGAGGGGAGGTCTATGTACCAGGCTGAAAGCTAACCCATACAAACCAGCAATCCTTTCCATTATCCTGGTGAATGGTTTCCCCTTGGGCTAGAATTTGACCACATCGGACTACATACTTTAGACCCACACAGAGATATATGAGACGTGTGTTTTGATTTTCAGATCGACAGTATGTGGCTGTATAGTACTATATAAAGAAAGATCTATTTTAATAGCAAATTGGTCAAAAATCTAGAACTTTATAAATGGCGCTATAAAATTAGAGAATGGAGAACACCTCACATCCTCTCTCCAGCAGAAAAATGCTTCAGCTCTGCTGCCACAATAACCGCCACTGGAAGTCTTTCCTGCTGACTGGAATTAGACTTTACAATAACTTTGACATCACTATAAACAGGGTCATATACTGTACGTAGTACATTGAGTTATCCACCTGATTGCATTACATTGATATGATCATGTCCGTTCATTCGCTTTTCTGTTACTATTTCAACTTGCTGGTGCACCTTAC